>JAJTUV010000966.1:0-375000 GCA_021653895.1 Mastomys natalensis
GCCGCATACAAAGTGTACTTGATACTAAAGAAAAGACAGCTAGGCCCAGTACAATTCAGGGGTGAACCTTGTCGACTGACTCGGGGTGTGGGGGGACACCTGTACCCAGTATTTCCTTTCTACCAAATAATAAGCCTCATCAACGGCTACATGAGATCGTGGTTTCCTTGACGGAAGCCCCAGAAACCGGTATGATGTGGATGTCAATTGGGAATCAATAAATGGTGCCAATTCAATCTATTGGCCAGAAGGCAAAGAGCCAAAAAAGGCCCGTGCTCCCTGCGGGAGGGGTCAGTGCCCCGTGGCTCTGACTACTCTACCTTGCCACCTTAACTACGTGGTATTGTGGGACGCCCCTCCCCTTTATCTTGCTAGCACTTCTGATCTAAAAAGCCTCGGTTTCCAGGTCTACCCCAGGAGTTGTAAGTTCTAGGAAGAGGCAAAATCAACCTGCCTCTTAAAAACAGAATCCAATCTGTTTTTTAAAAGATCACTGAAGTAGGCTTTTAAGTTGCTGTCTTGACCTAAGAATGGCTTCTCACTCTAGATGTGGCCGCTGCCCATTTGTTCAAGTCCACTGAACTGGAGAGGAGGACTATGAAGTATAACTTTATTTGGGTCAGAAGCCCCTACAGTTTGCCTTTCTTCTCCGTGATTAGCACCTAGTTGTCAAGTGTGAATGTGTGTGTCCTTGCCGCCATTTAAAATCGGTTCAGGAACCTTTGAAGGGAGTGAAGTTAGAGTCCAAACTGACCTCTTCTACAGATCTCTCTGGTCCAGTTCCTTCTGTTCCAAGCTTGCTTCCCATGCCGCTGCTTTGGCAGCTGGAAAGCAGTATGTGGCAGGCAAGCAGGAATGGGTGCCTGGAAAAAAAAAAAGGGAGAGAGAAGATCCACTTCCCTCCCTGTCCCTTTGGTGCGTGCGCTCCCCGGGGGGGTTGCCGCTTCCCTAGGTTTAAACTTTCGAACTTCGAGTTCTCGAAGGGTTTGGTTTTTTCCAGTCCTCTTTTGTCCTCTGGAGTCCTTTCGACCCAGGCATAGCATCGCTCCCAAAGGAATTCCTGCAGCATCCTGCCTCTCTGGTGGGAAAACAAGAGGGAGGGGCCGGACAGGGGGAGCCCCGAGGGTGAGACGCCGCGAATTTCGTGTGTGTTCCAGCCACTCCTACCTCTTTTTCGTCCTTCAGGTTCAGTAAAACACTGGGCAGTCTCCCCGCAAACCGCGGGCGCTGTCGATTCTGGGGAGGTGCTGAAATGGCCGGGGCGCGCTAGTCGCAGCCTTGATTGGCAGAGCTGCCTGGTGACTGACAGGGGGTCTCCATGGCGCCCGCGTCTCCAATCCGCCCACCCAGTAGCGGCAAGGTCTAGCTGACTGGCGTTTCCTAGCTGAGCAAGCGCAACCGAACCCAACCCACAGCTCTTCCAGGCGGGAAGGCTCCCCCCAACTCTGTAACCCCCAGCCGCACCCCGCTCGGCCCCGCTCGGGCATCTGCTGCGTGTCCCACCCGGGGCGCCCGCGCAGCCTCGATGTTCCAGCTGCCCATTTTGAATTTCAGCCCCCAGCAAGTAGCCGGGGTATGCGAGACCCTGGAGGAAAGCGGCGACGTGGAGCGCCTAGGTCGCTTCCTGTGGTCGCTTCCCGTGGCCCCGGCAGCCTGTGAGGCCCTTAACAAGAATGAGTCGGTGTTGCGAGCGAGAGCCATCGTGGCCTTCCACGGTGGCAACTACCGCGAGCTCTACCATATCCTGGAAAATCATAAGTTTACCAAGGAATCGCACGCCAAGCTGCAGGCACTGTGGCTCGAAGCGCATTACCAGGAGGCAGAAAAGCTACGTGGACGGCCCCTGGGGCCAGTAGACAAGTACCGGGTAAGGAAGAAGTTCCCGCTGCCGCGGACCATTTGGGATGGAGAACAGAAGACTCACTGCTTCAAGGAGCGCACGCGGCACCTGCTTCGAGAGTGGTACCTTCAGGACCCATATCCCAACCCCAGCAAAAAGCGAGAGCTCGCCCAGGCAACCGGACTGACCCCCACGCAGGTGGGCAACTGGTTCAAAAACCGCAGACAAAGAGACCGGGCAGCTGCAGCCAAAAACAGGTCAGTACCAGGAGGCCTCTAGGCTTGGTGCACACCGGGATGGGGCGAGAGGAGGGATTCTTGGCGGCGCCCTTACCTGGTGTCTGGGAACTCAGATTCAGAGGGAGTTGGGAATGCAGTCTGTCTTGGGTTTATGAGCCCACTGTGTTCTAGATTCCTATGCAGGCTCCTGGTTCCCCACCATCCTCCACCCTGGTTTTTGAGGCTTTGGGGTCACTGCAGCAGCTGGTGTGGGTCACCAAACTGTAGTTTGGTCTCTGTAGTTGGAGAAACTGGGAAGGGGGAGAGAAAGATTAAAAGCCCAGGATCAATCAGAAATCCAGAGGCCCAAAGCTAATTTTTACTAGCATGGACCCAGGCTCTCATCAAGTGAAGTCTATCTAGTTAGCTTTATTTTTAAACCCCAGCTGCACCCTTCCCTGACGCTCTGAAAAAGGTTTCAGTTTTCAGAGGTTCTCAGATTCTGAGGCAGAAAGACCTGTTTCCTCATCACACAACAACTATCCTGTCTCCATCAAGCGAGCTAGTCGGCCTGTGCTTTTCATTCTCCAGCGCGTGGATCTTGCAACTCAGGCCCAAACTCTTCAGGCGACCTCCAGTCTCAGGCATGAGCCGTGGGGAGGTGTACTATTAGAAAAGGAACCCGTGTCCTGAAGCCTTGTCTGTCCCGCTTTGCGCTGGAGGATTTCTGACAATCCCTCAGTAAATCTCCCAACGATGGGTGACAAATGAGAAAGATTTGGGGAGGCTAAGGCGGAATTCGTAGTGAACCGGGAAAGAGGGAGACAGAGAGAGTAGGGGCAACTGCAGGATTCTTCGAAGGAGCGGCATCGGTCCAAACCCGGGCGCTTCACCTTCCGCAGCTTGTCAAGGTCTGAGGAAGAGAGTCTCAACAAGGAACTGGGGGTAAACGGGTCAGAGAAAAGGGGGACGTTGTGGCGGCTTGATTTCTTGCTGTGACCAGTGTCCCTTCCTCCCCTACCCTCCAGACTCCAGCAGCAGGTTCTGTCGCAGGGCCCCGGGCGGGTGCTACGCTCGGAGGGTGAGGGCACGCCAGAGGTGTTGGGCGTCGCCTCCAGCCCGGCTGCCAGTCTGTCGAGCAAGGCGGCCGCTTCGGCCATTTCCATCACATCCAGCGACAGCGAGTGCGACATCTGAGCTGCCCACTGATCACACTTAGAAACAGAATCCAGTGTAAAAAATGAGATACACAAAATAAAAGAGAGGATGGGACCAGCAAATACAACGCTGGCAGAAGCCCTGTGGCCAGGAACCCGCGGGCCACCATCGCGACTCTAGGGCATGCGGTGAGGCCAGACCCAATGCCAATTCTCTTCGCATTGCTTTCCCTGAAGGATCTGGCTGCAAAGACTCCTTTGGAACAGAATTGCACGCTGAGCGCCTGCCCTTGAATCTTCTGTGGGTATTTCACCGTCGAAAGGACGCTGTTATATATATGTATAACTTTTGCTTTGAAGGTTTCTTTTTTTAAAAAACAAAACATATATATGCTGTTTATTTACTTATTTAAAAGACTTCCACGATAGGTTTCTCTGTAGCTTGGGGAACTTGCTGTTCTGAATGAGCAAGCTCACCCGTTCTGTGTGAAAAAGCCAAATAATAAAACAACTTGATGGATAACCTTTCTTAATTAAGGGAGCTGAGATCTCAGATTTTTAAAAATCACTCTTCCTTTACCGGGCATGCAGAATGGACTCTCATTCAAATAGTCTCACCGACTTCTCTATAGCCTTTGATATCTTAGTATATATACTTTAAGCAACCACAGATAAACCGCTAACCACCCGCCACATCGGATTGTATAAAAATGTATGCATATGTATACATAAATATATGCACATTGCCATATTAAACCCAGAATTTGGAACGTGAACATGCCGTCTTATGGCATCGCTTTACATTCGCCACACAAGTGATCATGGTTTGTCCGCCTAATCATTTTAATAAGTGTTAGTGATTTTCAAGAACAATTTGAGAGGACAAATTCTAGACTCAGATAATGGATCGTATTTTACAAAAAATGCAAAACCATGAGAACTTTATGATAAAAAGCGTTTGCATTTTGTTTGAGGCCCTCTCCCACTCAGCAGCAGTGGGCGCTTATGATCATTCAAGGTAAACATATAGAGCATGCAGAATTTGTACTAAGCACATGCAGTATTTTTATTAAGATCATTAGAAAACATAGGTGAGGTTGTCAGTAACTGGACTAGCATCTTCCTGCTTCAGAAATGGGTTTTAATCAAGTAAATTATTTTCACCAAGAGAAATACTAAGATAGCAGTATACAGGTTGTATACTGACCAGAAAGCAAGCTACAGAGAAATGTTAATTTCTACATTTAACATGCAAGCAATCCATTAGGAACTTCATTGCCTTGGGAATAGCCTTAGTTAAAATATAAAATAGTCTTAGCATGTAATTGTTCTTTTTACTTACACATGGATATACCACATGCATACACACACACACTCCACCACTTTTGCACTAAGAAAGTAAATAATATTCAGATTATCTAAGATTTTGTTTTTCCTAGTGAAATGGATTGCACATTACAAAATTTGACATTGAGCTTTAAATCACTTGAGCTGGACTTCTCAGTCAGTTAGAGTTCCTTTAATTCACCTCTCTGTTCCTAGAAGGAACTCCTTGGGTCAAGCACCTGCTAACATTTCTGAAGGCAAAAAATGTTAAAGTACCAAACAAATTAAAACTGAAGTTATGAAAGACAATAGGTAGTCAAGTGGCTATTGGAAGCCCAGGACATGAGAAAGGGCTGACATATGTACATATGTATGTATGTATTATGTATGTATTATGTTTATATGTGTGTGTTTGTATGTATGTATGCATGCATGCATGTTCGTATGTCACTTAAGCAGAGTTGATTACTGTGGGCTTTCAAATTGTCATCACTGTGTCCAAAAGTTCCTCATCTAGAAAATTCTTGCAAATTGAAGCTCTCATAGCAAAAGGCAGTAGAGGGACAGGTTTAGGGAGCTTCTGTGATCAAACAAGTAATTCCCAAATCAAACGAATGCCCTTCAGTGGCTCATGAAAGATTTCCATGGTAAAGCTACCTCTTTTGATTCCTAAAGTCCTGGTAGTTCTCTGGGTGCCAAGGAGCAGTCTGGGGCTCCAGAGGGAAAATAAAAGACACCAGAGTGCAAATGTTAAGAAAGTGTTCACTTTCCTGGTCATGTGAGTGACAAGCCCTAGCGATCTGAAACTGAGTATCTCCTTAATTTGGTAACCTTGGTTGGGGGTGGTATTGTGACTCTAACTGGCAGACCTCTGGAGGTTTGAGGTCAGCCTGGTCTACAAGGTGAGTTCCAGGCCAGCCATGGCTACATAGTGAGGTTTTGTTTTTTTTTTAAACACAGAGTGTTTTGGAAAGCAACACCATATTGCACACGAGGTTCTCTCACCTCATTCTAGTCTAGAATCAGCCTAGCAGGATTGGACTTCAGTGGAAAACTCATGGCTCTCAATCTTATAATCCAGCTCTGTCCCATCCTCATTTCAGCTATGGCTGATCCAGAACCGCCAATCGGAGAAGCTTATTGGCAAAACTTATCTTTTTTTTTTTTTTTTTTTTTTTTTTTGTGATCCGGGTCAACCAGAAAAGAAGGAAAGAACTAATTAGTAAAATGATGTAAAAGAATTTGAGATTCTAAAAGTCCCAACCTTCTCGCCAGTTTCAAATGCCTGAAACAGAAGGAAACATGCATTCTCTCCAGAAACATAGTAAGGCTGCAGGGACTAAGCTTCCCTCTGTGTAAAATACTGTTTTAGAGATACTTACAGAACACCAGAAGGCCAAACAATGGAGGATTTTCCCTATTTGCATTGACGAAGGCTTTTAGAGGGATACACTATTTACCTAAATTAACAAGCCGCCCAAGAATTACATTTAAAGTCGTTATGATGCATCAATAACATGCAGATTTATTCATCTGATTTCATGTTGAAATCTTGGGGCACTAACATTGTTTGAAGGATATTTTTGTATGTGTACCTGAATCTGGGGACACTTAATTACTTTGTGATTAATTCTTGGAATGACCCCAGGTTGGAAATTAGCCCAGATCTTCAAACAGCGACTTATTTAATCGCCTGAATCAGCCCATAAACATGTATTATAAAGATTTTCTTTAAATTTTTATCAGTTTTATCCCGGCCTAGACTGCATTAAATTCGAGGCAGTAGAAAGGCTCCAGTAAAGGTTCTGAATCGAGGGAACTGTCCATAGAGCAGGTTTTCTTTCTTCTGATTCTCCTGTCACAATTTCCTCAAAAGCAATTAGTCCAGCACAGACGAAAGAAGCCTTTTTACATTTCAACAGACCTGACCAAAGCCAGGATTTTACCTCGACCTCAACTGGGCTCTTCTTTGGCGTCTCACCATTTTCAACCACCTAAAAAGCTCTCCAAATGCTCGGCTCCTCTCGCCTCCTCTGTAACCACCTAGTCCGCTGCTACCCCAGCGTTCCCCCTCTCTCCCTTCCCCAGTTTGTTTATAAAAATCCAGAGGGAAGAGAGGAGGGGAGCCCAGGCTGGGGGTGGGGGAGGGCTTGCTCTTTGTTTACATTAAACAAATGACAGGCAAAGAGCTCCAGTAAAGTCTTCCTTGACCTCGTTCTCTCTCTCCATTTTTCACAAAAAGGAAAAAAATATTGTATCCGAAGAGCCGGTGAATGGGGCGGGCGGAGGGGAGTCGCAGCTTCTAGCTCTATTCAGCCGGGACCCCAGCGCGGCCGATTTCCGCTCCCATTGTGAGGCGGGCGGCGGGGAACCGGGGTCCGCGGGGCGGCCGGCGGGGCTGTCAGGCGGCTCAACGTAATCAGGGCTAATGACAGCGGCCCGGGGCCCCGCGGGACAAAGCGCTGGGCCGCGGGGCTTTGTCGGCCTGAATGGCTAATGGGTTTGCCCGCGGGCTGCGAGGGGGCGGCGGCGAGGGGAGCCCGGGTCATTGTCCGCGAGCCGGCCCGGGCGCGTCCCCCGGAGCTCGGCGCGCGGCCGTGAGGCCCCCTGCAGGCCTGCGGCGTCTCGGCCGCGGCAGCGTGGGTCCCCGCGAAGGGACGGCCGGGTCCTTCCACCAGGCTCGGCCTGCCAGTCTTTGCAGAGACCCCACTCCGCGCACCCACCTTTAGCGCATGGCGCCCCGGGAGTTCACCGGATGAAGCCGCTCCTGCCACGCTCCGTGAGCTCGGGGACAAAACCCCAAACCTGGGGGTCAGGTTAAACAAAACCGAGGTGAGGGCAGAAGCTCGAAGGTCCGCCGCAGCGTGCGCAGGCGTGCGCCCTCCCGAGCGCCCCGGACCGCCCTGCGCTCCTGGGGACCCTCCAGCAAGTCTGGGCCGCCCCGGAGGCTGCGGGAAGTACCGCCTGAGCTAGGCAGGTCGGGCCTGGGCCTCTAGCCTCACAGAGCTGAAGCCATAGGTCTGGACTCAGGTAACCGGACAGGGAGAGGAAGCGGGTGCCATCACCCACCCTGCAGAAGCTTAGGCCTGGCACATCACGGAGACACTTATTCTTGACTGCTACTTCCTCAGGGTTGATCCTGCCATGCATAATATCCCCAGACATTTTAAATGGGCTCTACCTGGAGACAACTATCTGGTTTTGTTTCCGTACTCCACCACCTCCTAAGACAAAGGTTCGAGAGCAAGATCCCAGAAGGGTCACAAGTCGTTGAGAGATCCCTTACCTCAGCACTCAGTCCCCTTAGGTTTGGTGGTTTGTCTGCGGGGATGCTACCCCATACCTGGACTGCTAATCTGTCAGCCTAATCAGGCTCACGCCACCTCCTCCAAATCTTTTGACTGAGTCTGAGCTTCTCCCTTTGTACTTACGTTTTTAAGCATTTTTTTTCTTCATTTGAGTTTTATTCCTTTCCCTTTTCAGAGGAGAATGTAAGCCTCTAAAGGGCAAGGTTTGGATCTTATTTCTCTTTGTTCTCCCCACGCTTATGCTGAGCAATAGGTGCTCAATAAATATTTTTAAAATACTGCATGAATTACTATATCTCCTTTGAAATCAATCTGTTCTACACAGCTCTCCATAGAAACGCCTTTGAACAAGCAAAGACGACTGATACTAGCTGGATCCCAAGTTCATCTCAATCCTCCAGATACGGATGTCGGGTTATAACTTCAGATCTCTAGGATGATTTAGAATGTCCCTCCTTCCAAGTACGTGGTGGGGGGTGTTTTGTTTTGGAATTTTGTGGTTTAGGGTTCATAACATGAAAAAAACGATCTTCACACAACACATTTTTCCAAATAGTAAGGCTTGGGTCTCAAAATTTCTTGTTATACTTTCTAAACCTGAAAAGAAATTTTCTGACATTTGTATCTATAATAGGACACTAGGATCCACTATCTGACTGCTGGGCTTTGAATGCCCCTCTGCGTTGAGACAAGCCCCAGTGCAACTGTATTGATGGGTAAGACCTTTAGGGAGTGAGTGCTTAAGTAAATGGGTGCTCCCTGCCTTTGTTAGAGCGCTCCAGAGAGCTCTCTCTGCCCGTGCCTGTGATCGCCTGTGGTCGGATGCAAGCTCTCACCTTCCGCTCCAGGCTCTAGCGCTATGACTCCCGGCCTTTTGCCCTGCTCGCCACGACAGACTCTAACCCTCTGGAACTGTTCCTGAATGAATTATCAATGGGAAGTTTGGCAATGTTCTGAATTCAAAACACAAAACAGCTGTCTTTGGGGTGTAGAAAAGAGAGACTCACGAAGGTGAAATGTATGTCTATTTTTCTGGATTTTTATTCTTTGTCAGCCTAAGCCTGGAGGCCTGAGTCTGTAAGGACCGCAGCTGGGTCTGGAGCTACCCAAAGATAGCTGTACAACACTGGTCCTCTACCATACACAGGACCCTTTAACCACCTGGCGAAGATGGAGAGAGGTTAAGAGTGGGAGAAAGGCTTGCAAACCGCTCACTACCCCCCATCCCACCCCAAGCTCTGACAATGCTTATGGGAATGTGGCCTGGCCTATGGCTTCCCCTTTATTTATTACTTGTGATGAAATTCTCCCTGAAACAGATTTCTCTTTGGCCTCTCAGCAAGGCCCACACAGGACCTTTATTCAAATGATGAAAGAATCATTTCATCAAGACATTATGCTATCCAGGGGTGTGTGCGTGTGCGTGTGCGTGTGCGTGTGTGTGTGTGTGTGTGGAGGGATAGGGAGGGAGAAAACAGGAAACAATGAAAGGAGCTCCCCCCATAGGGAGATACCAGTAGAATACCACTTTACAGTGCCAGACAGGCAGCCCTCCCAAGACACAGAATCTGCTCGGCCTTGATCTTGGATGTCTCAGCTCCATCACCATGAAAAATAAAGTTCTAGTATGGATTGATTCCCCTGACTATTTCTATTTCTGGTATAGCAAGATGTCACACTCTCTCTTTCCTCTCTCTCTTCTCCCTCCCCCTCTTCTCTACCTGCCTCTTTTTATCTTCCCACTCCAGTCTTGACCCACAAATTGAAAAGTACACACAAACAGAAACACAGGCTAAGCATCCATTTTCAAGATAGAGATTGATAACCCACTCTGATGCTTAAACCAATTTAAGACAGAATACAAACATGTTTCATGGAAACCTTATTTAGATCATGAAATCCTCATGAAAATCTACCTGATAAAAAACTAAACTCAACTTTAAATTTTAATGAACAGAAGCCAGCGAACTGTATAATTTCAAATTCTGATAAAAAATATATAAGGCTGTCTATCTCCTGGGAAGTAATTTTAGCCTGAATCTGTCCATTTACAGCCTAAAAATACTGATTTAATGTTTTGTTTCAATGAACAGATTAGACTTGAATTTTCCTTTCTCCTTTTTTTGTCTTCGATTTATTTATTTGATGTGTATGAGTATTTTGTCTGAATGTATGTATGTGCACCATCTGTGTGCCTGGTACCCATAGAGGTTAGAGAAAGCCATCGGATCCCCTGGAACTGGAGTCAACAGGTTTTTGAACCATCATATAGGTGCTGGGAACTGAATCCAGGTCTTCTGCAAGAGCAGTCAGTGCTCGTAACTGCTGAGCCATCTCTCCAGCCCCATTGAACTTTTGTTACAATGAAGTCAGACCACCAATATCAGGTAACACATTAATTTGGTCCATAAACAGTCTGATTAGGGATAACTGTGGAATTTAATAGAATACGTACTAATAATTGTCTAAATTAATGACCATTTAAAGCATATTTTATTATAATGGGTATACCCCTGGCTTTCTACAGATCTGTGATAATTTGTATTTTTCAGCTAAATATACAGCATGTATACGAGAACATTTCTTTCTTTTTTTTTAAAGTATTTATTTATTTTATGTATATGAGTACACTATTGCTGTCTTCAGACACACCAGAAGAGGGCATCAGATCCCATTACAGATGGTTGTGAGCCACCATGTGGTTGCTGGGAATTGAACTCAGGACCTCTGGGAGAGCAGTCAGTGCTCTTAACCGCTGAGCCATCTCTCCAGCCCGAGAACATTTCTTTCTAAGATTATCTTTGCGACTAAGTGTGGCTATATGAGATGTAAGTTAGCAAATGCACCAACAAAAGAAGAAAACTATGTTTAAGCAGTCTGAAGCTATGGCTTTGGACCTGACAAGGCAGATTTAACAAACCTGGTCTGAAATTCCCAATCCTTATGAAGCTGGACAAGTCATTGGACTCTCAAAGATTTGGGGTTTTACTTCCATAAAGTAGGCTAACGATATTCAGGAATACTGTGAGTGGTACATGCAAAGCACCTCTCCAGGCCTTCGTTTAACAGGCATTGAGAGAATGAGTCTCTGCCTCACTTTTCCTGGTTAAATGTTAAAGAAAAGAAATGCTATAAACTTCTCTTTTACATTTTAATTGTTTTTTTGTGTGTGTGTGTGTGTGTGTGTGTGTGTGTGTTATACATATGTGTCAGTATGAAGCACATATACCAGGGTACACATGTCAGTGGACAACTTTGTAAAGTCAATTCTCTCTACCTTCACGTGGGTTTGGGGCATGGAGTTCAGGTCACATGACAAACACCTCCCCGAACCTAACCCCAGAGGGTGCCGCCCCCAAACAGTCACAAACTTCCACCCCACACCCCCAAAAATTAGGAGCCCCTAAATGTGAACACCCAAAATAGATAATGAGGACATAATAATTTTTTAAATGGGGTTCACTTTTGTTTTGACAAAGCCTTGCTGTATAATTCAGGCTGACTTAGAAATTGTGGTGTCCTGCCTGGATCTCCCCAGTTTTTGGATTACTGACATATCCCACCACAACTGGCTTCAAAAGTTGTTTTTGATAGTCATCATCTGCATGATTGAAATGTCGCAGACTTGTGTATCCTGTAACTGTGCTGGAGATGGAGCCCAGAGCTCAGGCTTAGCACTTGCTCTGCTGTTGAGCCACACCCCAGGCAAGCTGACTCGGCCCTTGGCATCCACACAGCTCGTTTACCGCTCCAGGAACAAGAGTCCAATATCTTGGCGTCTCAGTGCTGACAACGGATGTGCTCCTGTATCACCTTTCTTTCTGCTTGGAGCCACTTGCCTTTTACATGGAACTCTTCAAAGAGTATTTTATAGGTAAAAAATATACAGTGTTCAGGGTGTGGCTCAGTGGTAGAGTGCTTGCCTCGCATGTCCAAAGCCCTAAGTTCAATCCTCAGCAGCACACACACACACATGCAAAACACAGACACACACATGCAAAACACACACAAACACACAAGAGAGAGAGAGAGAGAGAGAGAGAGAGAGAGAGAGAGAGCATTCTAAATTATGAGTACAAAGTTGAATAAGAAAAGAAACCACAATTTAAAAGGAAATGTGCACAAAGAACCCACTCTTGAGAGTAGCCACAAACTGAAACAACCCAAAGACTCATCAGCTGATGAACTAGCTAAATCAAATGGAGTGGAGCCATATCATGGAATAGTGTACATCTATAAAAGAATGAAACGGGAGCTGGGGAGATGGCTCAGTGCTTAAGAGCTCTTGCTGCTCCTACAAAGACCAGAGGTGAGTTCCCAGCAGCCACACAGGGTGACTCTCAGCATCTATACCTGCTGCTCCAGGGGATCTGACACTCTCTTCTGGCCTCCAAGGCTCCTTCAGTCAAGGACACATACACATAAATAAAAATAAAAGTTAAAAATGAAACTGTGATATATGCCATAACATGCATAAGCCCTCAAAATATGACAGACATAATAGGCTACATATTGTACATTACATTTGCATGAAGAAAAAAACAGAAAACGACAAAAAAAAAAAAGAATTTCAAGGTTTTTGATCTAGCAAATAAAGTCCGAAGTCCAGACAAATAACAAAATCATTTTACAACTGCCATCCGCCTCTGGATAATTCTACCCTGCTTTTTTTTCTTCTGCTCCCTGATGGTTTCTTTATTTGGTAACAATTTTACAGTAAACTTCAAACAGAGGGATAATTTGGTTTTCAAGGTGAGTTGACTTAGATGCTTTTTATTGGCAGTTTAAAAAGATCTTGTCATCGTCTTAGCTTACTATTGCTGAGTTCGTACATTACTTTTTAGATTGACATGACATCTTTTGAAAGCCTCAATGACATTTCTTCCATATTTGAGCAGTAGGATCTCAGGATGCTTCTTCTCTTCTCCTTGCACTGTGACCCATCTGAAACCATCTTTGCTGGGACAATACTCACTAGCAAGTGTGTCGTCAGAGACCTTCTGTGTTCCTGTCATGGCATAGATCAGCTCGTTGGGCACTGGGGATATTCCTGCGAGACATTCTGCACTGCAGGGGCTTCACTCAGAAGGGACAGTGAACCATAAAAATCGCTATGCCTTGAAACCGAGTTATCTCCTCCTTCCCTCTGGGACCCTGGTTATTCCAGCATCACCCAGCAAAAGAGGACAATTGTCTACTGTAGCAAATCACATTCCTTTTTACAAATTTTCAAAAACTGTATGATCCTGTGCACACATTCCCAGGAATTGCTTACAGGGTTTTCGAAGAGGTTGGTGCAGGTGAGGAATCTTAAAACCTTATTGTGCCTCCAATAAACAGTGAGGGATGGGAACAGGCTCTCCTACTCCAGGCCCAGTTAGCCTTTTCTATTACGGGAGACGATGTATTTTCCAAGAAGTTTTAACAGGGTTCTTCTGAAAACCTGTTTTTAAAAATGATTCAGAGACCAGCCAGCCTGGTCTACAGAGTGAGTTCTAGAACAGCAAGGGCTGTACAGAGAAACCCTGTCTCAGAAAAATAAATTAAAAAAAAACTTTTTTTTAAAGGAAGGAAGGAAGGAAGGAAGGAAGGAAGGAAGGAAGGAAGGAAGGAAAAGATTCAGAGGCCAGGGTGCTTTATAATCTCACCACTAGGGAGGCAGGGGCAGGGAGTATTAGGAGTTCAAGGCCACCCCTGGTGACACACTTAGCCTCTCTCACGGAAACCACCTCCGCAACAGAAAGACTGACTGGGAGGACAGCAGTTAAAATTGTTCCTGGAAAGCTGGACCTGGGTGGACATGTCCTCCACAGTGCCCCCTTGTGTATTCTACCTCGAACTCTCAAAGCCGGAGTTCCTTATCTTCCCTCTAACACAGACTATTAGCGATTGTCAGAAAGAAAGAAAAAAAAAACAACAACAACAACAGAAAATCCAATTCACACCAGTATACCAATAACTGCTGAAAGCTTAATGAATTACCTACAGATGGGGCACTGGGACAGTCCTTACTAACTGCGTAGGAGATGATCCTTTAATTCAATACCCCCAATCACTAATAACAGCAATTCAGACATCTCTAGAAGGCTAAGAGGAAATTATTTTTGTTGGAAAAAAGCCAAGCATCCTTCAATCCTTTGCAATAAAGTAAATAGATAAAGGATAGACTTTTTTTTTAAAGTCAGCCATTATAATTTTTTTTTTTAAATTTAAAGGAGATAGCACACACCTTAGCACCTAGGAGGTAGAAGTAAGCAGGTCAGAAGTTCAAGGTCAGCCTCAGCTAAATAGCAAGTTTGAGACCAGAGACTACATATCTAGTCTCAAAATAAACATGAACAAATGTATAAATGATGAAGTTAACCAGGCCGTCTGCCTTCCAGAGCTCTTCCTTCCGGCACTCTTTCCCACCAGACTTAACTATGCATAGGCTACACTTCCTCAGATATGTACTCATGTTTTAGACTCCTGCAGTCTAGCCTCTGCTAACAACTCTCATGAGCCCTTCCCTCGACACAGAATCAGGTTGAGGAAAGCAAGATGCCTGAGGTGTAACTTCATGGAATCATGACGCTCACAGCCCGCGAGCTCAGGTGCGGCACGTGGCACGTGAGATCGAGGGAGTTCTTAGCTGGCTCCATGAAGCCTCTAGCTAGTTTCCGCATCCCCAGGGAACCTCAGAACCTCGTGGCCTGCAGTCAGCTGTCTTGATGCTTCTGTTCATAGCGCAGGCATGGATGTTCTTTGCTTGTGTGTTTTCCACTTGTGCCACATCCTTTCCCACCTTCATTTGGTAGCAGCACCCTCAAAAAAAACTGCCCCTCGCCACTTCAGCACATCTCTAAAAGGGCTGTCCAGTGCAGAATCCCAACCTCTCACTCCTTATGGAATATAAATTAGGACAGCCTTTTCCAAAAAAATTTGAACTGACTACAAAGGAGCTGTTATCTGTTCACTTGGATTAAAAACATATATATATGGCTATAACTTTATTTTTTTTAACATTTATTTTTTCCCCCAGATACTGAGAGCATTTACTGAGGATTCTGCTCAGTTACAGCCAGTAGTGGTGACTGTTTGTTTGTTTTAAATTGAAATTTCTGATTTGGAAATTGGCCAGAATTGGCCAGTACAATAGAAAGCAAGGTTGAGAGAGAGACAGAGAGACAGAGAGACAGAGAGAGACAGACAGACTCAGGTTGCATTCATCCCAGATGGAAGGAATTAACATTTTTTAAGTACACATGTTAATGATGGCTCTTAAACGTCTTAGCCTCCCTTGTAGCCCACCACCCACAGGAGATAGTGAGAAAGAAAGGCTATGGGGGAAGTGGACCTGTTTAGTAAGGTTCTTTGGAGCAACTCCCATCCGTGTTGTCTGAAAATCGACAGTTCAGTTCACAGATCAGCAACCAAGGCTCGACCCCCCACTTGCAAACACTTCACAGATATATCAGCAGTCCAGTCCAGTAGAGTCGGAACAGCAAACATAAATCAGCAGCTGTGGCACTACCTAGCAGTGACAGCCAGGCCTCAACCTTGGCTCAAGTCAGCAGGAAGGACCTAGAGGGACACCAGGAGAAGTTCTTAGCGTGCCTCTCTCAGGGAAGTAAAGATCAGCAAGACCCACAAGCATTGCACAGCTAGTTCTATAAGCAAGCCAGCTCAGCCTCCATCACTGTCCATAGAGTCCCATTTATACCCCCAAGCATCACGTGTCCTTCATGTGTCTTGCCCCAGCACATGTCTTCCCTCAGCACGTGCATCTGTCTCAGCTGACATCACTCTGCCAATCAGTCCAAGTCTGAGGGAGAGGCAAAAAGCCACAGCACACCCGCAGTAGTTTTTTTGGTGCGGTTTTTCTCTATGGAGTCCCAACAAATGCAGCTCCACTGCAATGTAAAGCAGACCAATACATGCGTGTCGTTAGTGAAGAATCCTTCATCACGTGTCTTTTCAAGTGCTTGCTTTAGCAGAACATCCTTTCTCCTGTGTCTGCTTCAGTAGCTCTTTGCAGGGTAAATGAAGTAAATGATTGTAATAAAGGATAGCCAGAATCATTATGTTTCATTTCGAGAAATTTTATGCTGAATGAGCTAAAGTTCGAAACAAAACTTCAAAAAATAATGAATTTTATCAAAAACAAAATAAGGTATAGCTATTGATTGCCAGGAAAACAAGTGAAAATTAAAGTGTCAGAATTCTTTTTTTTTTAATTTCAGGAACTAAGAACCTTCTGTTTATTCATATCTAAACAAATGAATAAATGCTGGAAGGTTGAGCAAGAAACAGTGTTTCCAGGCTGAGGGGAACAGCCAAGCAGATGATAACCTGGAATTAGAAAGAGTTTCAATGTATCATTTATATATTTGAAAATTGTTTAACCTTATGAATCGATGCTTCTTCAGCGTTTAATTCATGCCTTGGGTAGGTGGTTCAGTGGTGACGCGCTGTTCTCTCATTACCCTCTCAGTTTGCTTGAAGCCCTGTTCTAACCATCTATCACTGTTAGCTGTTATGAGGTCCAAGCTCTATTGCTCAGAAAAGAGGACGGTTACAGAAGCTTAAAGACAATTTGACAAGTTTTAGACTTTACTTACTCCAGACCAAGGCTGTTACATAGGCAGCTGACGGCCCGCACCCAGACCCTCCCTGGTGTACACAGGCCACAAACAGGTGGGCACTGGCACACACACAGTTTGGAACACAGGCCTCGTGGAGGTAGGTCCACAGACCTACAGCAGGACACTTACAGGCAGGCTGAAAGCCTCTGACCTCAAGGCCATATTTACAGAGTCACACAAAAGTTCCATGCTGCCAAAAGTAGTTATGTAACCGATTACATCACTTTAACTTTTGGGGTATCTCAGACATCTGGCAACAGCCATTTTGTGCTGACTCATAGACTCCTGAGTACTCAGTATCAGCTATAGCTAACTCATACAGGATGTTCATATCAGCACCATGTTGTCTAAATATACACTGACCCAAATGGCCCTCTCATGACAGCTCGTGACCTTGACTGTCTACTTTGTCAGTCACTGGCTACTGTTGTTGCCTCAGACCTTGCAGATATCTCAAGTCCTGTCAACTATATTAAGCTTTCTTTCACAGCTGTGGAGAAGGAGTTGCATTTATGCTTAATCCATTACTTGTCCAAAGGATGCTTTGAGTCTCTTTCTTAAAGTAAGTGGTGGAGTCTCTGCTTGGAAGCCATCCTTTCTAACAATTTAGTCTTTTACAGTTAGCTGTATTAGAAGCAAGAATATGTGAAATGCAATGGTGCCTAATGTATTTCTTCAAGGGCACTGAGGCAAGGGAACAGCCAGCTTGCTGTCACGAGGCCAAAGCTTATATTTCCTACCCAGTCTGCTTGGTTACCTCATACCTAACTACAAGCCCTCTTCCTCCTCTTCCCCCTCTTCCTCCGAGCTCCAGACTCCTCTATTTTAACTCTTAATCTTCCTTTTAACCCGAAACCCCTACACTTACTGCAACATGTGAGCAACCTGCAGCTCTCACCACTGCTCTTCCCTTCCTCTTACAGAGACCTAGCTCCTGCATCAACATGGAGAGCTAAAGGGGGAAAATAACCCACAAACCCATAATTCTGACAGGCAGTGAAAGTCTAAGGCAGGCAGCGGGACTAGCACATCACCTGTATGTCCTTCCAAGACTAAAGTGAGAAAAACCCTAAACAGTAGAGGAGGTACACCCCAAAGTCTGCCCATCAGGGCAGAGAGAACACAGGGCTTCAGAGCAAAACCCATAAAAGAAATTCGGAAGACTCCAGCATACTTGTGCATCCAGGTTAAGAATGGTAGAGTGTCTGTCAAATAAATGTGCTTACTCATTTGTTAAATCAAACTGCAAAAACAAGGAAAAGTAATTTTGAATTAATTCACCTTAATGTAAAACATTAAATTGACTTCCCCTGACTCCCCCCCACCCCCGCCACACACACACACTATAAAAAAAAAAAAATGGAAGAGAACAGAAAGAACCTTCTGCCTTAGGCACCAAATTGCTTTATGGAGTCATGTGAGTCACCATGGGAATGCTGGGTTTTAATTAGTCTCTCCTTGTTAGCATAGCATTATTAACATCCTTCAAACTGTGTTTCCTCACAATGTCCTATCTCAGCTACGATGGATGCTGTCTCTAGATTTATTCTCAAGTTCTCTGACCTCTAGGGCCTTCAGCAGAGGTAAGACACAAAGAGAGGTAGATTTAGCAGCTTCCCCAAGAAAATAAATGATCCACAACTACTTTATATCTCAAGTAAAATATGGCAGTAAAGACCATTGCTGACTCTTTCTCTCTCATTCTGTAGAGTCAGGCTCTGAGGGAAGTCTGAGGGGTCCTCTCCACTACAAAGCAAGTCCTTACAAGGAAGATTAGCTCTACAGTTGGTCCAGTCTGATGAGAAAAGGGATGGATAAGGGGCAGGGCTCAAGCTAAGACAGGAGCTACAAAAATGGAGCTAGCCAAGAAATGGTTAGCCTTTGAAGCTTAAAGCCCTCCTTATTGTCAGACAATTTCCTCACTCTGTAAATTTTAATATAGAAAAAAATCTGAATTTTGAAAGCAAAGCTGTTATGTTTCTGATTGTTTGTATTATACTGTGGGTAAGTAATTAATTCAATTTGTCTCTTTGATCCCAAATCTTATTTTTGATCCCAAATCTGTTAGTAAAAAATCTAGCAAAGCCAGGCTATGGTGGAGCTCTGTGAGTTTGAGGCCAGCCTGATCTACAAAGTGAGTTCCAGGACAGCCAGGGCTGCACAGAGAAGTCCTGTCTTGAAAGACCAAAACAAAACAAAAAACTAGCAGGACCTGTGGGCAGTTGTACAAACTTTTGTTGAAAATCCACATATCTAGCCAAGAGTGCCATCCAGAATAGTCCCTGGGGCTCGAAAGAAGGTTCCAGTCTCAGGACCACATTTTAGGCCTACCCAGCTGTAACTATCAAATTCCAGGAAGCAAACTTGTATTAGCAGGCTTGCAGAACAAGCGCCTTCCCTTGCTGAGCCATCTCACCAGCCCCTCTGTAGACTGCCTAAGCTGAGAACCTTGGGGTTCTGGAGTACAAGTCAGCCATACAGATCCCTGCTTACATTTCCCAATAGTCTGTGCTTATTCTCTCCACCCATGGCGTCCCCTCCCTAGGCCCCAGCTGACACGTGTATGTGTTTCTTCCCTGATTGCCAATGTTTCAGAATATTTTCAAGTCTTGTATCTGAACAGTTTCTCAGTGGAGAGGACAATGGATTGCCCTATTTGTGAATGGATTCTGAGGCCACTTAATGGAAGCCCCATGCATTAATTCTTCGAGAAGAGCCACAGTGCGCTAATAATGACATGGGATCTAAATGGTTACGATGCTTTCAAAAACATTGAGTGTACTACTGCCATTTAAAAAGATTGCTTCAGTTCAGATCATTTGGCAAAACTAAAACAGACTGGCAGAGACATTTACAGGACAAACATGAACTGTCTCATTGATCCCTTGAAATCTAGAGACTGAGGGTGTGTTATCTAGTAAAATAGAAAATAATCTAAAGTCATTTTTGCTTTCATCTTGAAAGGATGTAGCCATTATAACATGGTAACAGTCTTTTGATTTGCTTAAAAAGTATCATTTTTTGGGCTGGGAAGAAGGCTTAGTGGATTAAAGGAAGGCTTGCCATACTAAGCCTGATAACCTGAGATCGATCCCTAGAACCCAGGAGGTGGAGTCGAGGAACTCCAGTAAGTTCAAGCTCCTGCCCCTCTCCCCACGGAGTGAGTGAGTGCAATTTCAAAATAATCACTTCTTTCTGACACTGAGTTTAGGCCACTAGAGGGAAAACCCCTCCCCACTTCAGAAATACCTCTAGCCCTACATTAAGGTCAGGAAAGGCACTGCTCAGAGCTGGCAGTCAACATTACTGTCTCTCCTGACCTGGACCACCCTTGGTTAATATTTCATACCTGTGCCTTACTTCTGTGTTCTTCTCCTTCCTCTTGCTTTTTTTTTTTCTAACTATAACTGTGTAGGAGGGAGGAAATCCTCCTAGCCTGCATGCAGCTGCTTTCTGGATATAAAGCAACTTAATAATAATGAAATCACAACCACACATCATAAATTCACAAGAAAAAATAATAGCAAATCTATAAATCCGTTCCTTGATATACCAACTACAGTCATTAAAATGACAGCTCAAGGCAGCACTGGGGATGTATCATGATGATAGAACATCTTTTTGGAAACCTGAAGAAGTCGCAACAACGTGTGCATAGTAGGAGCTTTGCAGGCAGACCATAGCCCGGCTTGTTACTGGCCTCTACCGCCTTGTTAGGTCTACTGCGCATGCGCTTCTCAATGCCGTAGTAGCTAGCAGTGGCCTGTAGCAATATAGAATTAACACATAATAAGAACTTTGCTGGGGTGTGCTAAAGGTTCAAAATAGTTTTTATAGAATTTCTACCACAAAAGGACTTTAAATAGCTCCTAAAACTGTCCTGATGCTGAGATTAGAGCTCAGAGGTAGCTGACCTGCTAGTGTATGTAAAGTTCTGTGTCCCACCCCTAACACCAGTAACAACTGCTTCCCTTCAAGAAACATTCAAATAGTGTTTTGTAACATTTGGCAAGTGAAACATATTTGCCAATTAATGTTACCTGTTTCTTATAACATTTTTAATGCGGCTGATAGAAACATTTAATTTCCTGTATGGTTTGCAGTGTATCTTCACTGCACTGAGCTGTCAATGATTGGAGCAATCTGGAGTCAGAATGCCACATATCTCTTGTGCCGCCACAGTCGACTGTTGACTTAGATATAACACTGCTTGTGGTCTCTAGCCATCTGCTCCTCTTGAGTGGCTTGAATGGATGCTTATAAGCATGAATGTTCCTGTTAGGGTTTTGATATAAAATTTATCCAAAGGCCAATATACTGAAGACTTAATCCCCAGGTGGTATTGATCACAGAGTTTCTCATCTCATCAATGGAATTAGCTATCAACGGATTAATTATTGAGTGATAATTTTTATTATTTTATGTATATGTGTGTTTGATCTGCGTGTATGTATATGCACTACATGCATACCATGCTGGAAGAGGTCAGAAGAGGGCGTCCGATTCACTGGAACTGGAGTTGCAGATGGTTGTGAGCTACTGAGTGGACGCTGGGAACTGAATCGAGGTCCTCTGGAAGAACAGTTGCTTCTGAGCACCGAGCCATCTCTCCAGCCCTGCTCACACTCTTAAGTTCAGACTGATTGGGAAACGCACAGACCAGTTTTGAGGATGCTGCTGTAAGAAGCTACATTAGTTTTCAATTGCTGTGATAAAATATATAAGGAATGGGGGAAGATTTCCTCTGGCTCATGGTTTTGGGGGTTTCAGTCCTAAGGGCATTGGTTTGGACCTGAGGTAAGGTAGAATGTCCTCGTGGTGGGCATATATAGCAGAAGAAGCTGCTTGCAATGGTAACCAGGAAGGAAGGACAGGGAGGAAAGGGGAAGAGACAGAAGAAGGTTGGAACAAGTTGAGAGAGAGAGAGAGAGAGAGAGAGAAGAGAGAGAGAGAGAGGAGGAAGACAAACAGAGATGGAGACAGAGACAATGAACTGCACCCTTCAGCTAAGCCGCCTTCTTTGTATCCACTGAGCTGATGAACATCATGTGTAAATCCAGTTCCCAGGGAATCCACCGCCCTCTTCTGGCCTCTGCAGACACCAGGCAGACACATGGTACATATGCATGCAGAGAAAATATTCACACGTAAAAGTAAACTAGAAACTAGTGCAATTGCATCGTTCTGAATTTATTTTTATTTATTTATTTTTTTTGTTTTTGTTTTTTTGTTTTTTTGAGACAGGGTTTCTCTGTGTAGCCCGGGCTGGCCTGGAACTCACTCTGTAGACCAGGCTGGCCTCGAACTCAGAAATCCGCCTGCCTCTGCCTCCCAAGTGCTGGGATTAAAGTGTGCGCCACCACCGCCCGGCTCATCGTTCTGAATTTAATACGCTTAGTTTAATGACTGTTTAGAAGACTGAGTTTCATGAGTGCTGTTGGAAAAAAAAACCGTTTCTTCACCTGTTGGAGAACTGCTGTGTCAGCAGACAGTGGCAGTGCACACCTTTAATCCCAGCACTCAGGAGGCAGAAGCAGGCAGATCCTGTGGGTGCTAAGAACCAAACCTGGGTCTTCTTCATGAGCCAGCAAGTGCTCTTAACCACTGAGCAATCTCTCCAGACCCTACATTTTATTATTAATTTTTTTACTTTTATTTAATTTTGTGCACGTGACTATGGTTGTGAGTGTGTGCACACAACCCACAGTACATGTGTGGAAGTCAGAGGACAACTTTGTAGTGTCTGCTCTCTTTTTACGATGTGGTCCTGGCGATGAAGCTCAGCTTGTCAGACTTGGTACCAAAAGAGGTTACATACCAAGTCTACACTAAAACAGTTTAAAACTACCCTTGATGAGAGAATAAAGAAAATCAGATGGGCTCAGCAATTGACTTTCTCAATTAAATATATGTGACACAAAGGTTGATATAAGTGTCCCTCGAGTGTTATAGAACAGAATAAATGTCTTCTGGCTTAGAACTTTGACTATAAAAGAAATCTGGTGTTTGTTTGTTTGTTTGTTTGTTTAGATGCTATGTGGTGTTTTCAAAACTATTTCCACTCTTTATCAAATATATACAATTTTACTACTCTGTTGGGTCCCAAATTCTATGTCTTATCTGTTCATTACATATTAATGACAGAAAAAAATAAAGCAGTTTATTAATACTTGTTTGAAGATCTGTTAGAAGTTGCAAGCAAAGATGAACTTTGGCTGAACCTCTAAATCATGGACAGATTTGAAATTAGATGTGATCAAGAATCCTAGTTTCAAGATGTAACCAATAAGTTAGGAGTTTTGTTTTGTTTTGTTTTGTTTTGTTTTCCCCCTATTTGGCCTAATGCCTTTCTCAGAAAAACTTCAGATGAGTGAATTGTCCATATGCTATTGTTAATGTTGATGTCACAGGATCTACAATAACTGTGATGTTTTGAATGTGGTTGGCCCAGGGAGTGACATTACTAGGAGGTGTGGCCTTGTTGAAGTAGGTGTGGCCTTGTTGAAGAAAGTGTGTCACTTTGAGGGTGGGTTTTGAGACCCTCCTCCTAGCTGCCTGAAAGCCAGTCTTCGATTTGCCTTCAGATGAAGATATAGAACTCTCAGCTTCTCCTGCACCATGTCTGCCTGGATGCTGTCATGTTCCCACCTTGATAATGATCTGAACCTGTAAGCCATCCCCAATTAAATGTTGTCCTTTATAAAAGTTGCCTTGGTCATGGTGTCTCTTTAACAGCAATGGAAACCCTAAGACAATAACCTAGAAAATCAGTCTCTGGCAATGCCTGGGAGGGATTTTCTAGACTGAGTTAGTTCAGGTGGGAAGGACTACTGTAAACATGGAATCACCATTCCAGGGACTGGGGTTTTATAAAAAGAAGAAATTGAGCTGAGCACCAACATTCATCTGTCTTTGACATTTGAAGTGGAAATTTAAGGGTTCTTTGGAAAGCTGGTTGGATGGTGTTTTGCTGGAGCAAACATGTGAAGAAATGTTTAGTTGAAGCAGACACAGGAGAAAGAACTAAAACAAGCATGTGAAAGGACACGTGATGAAGGATTCTTCACTAATGACATGCATGTATTGGTCTGCTTTACATTTCAGTTGAACTGCATTTGTTGGGACTCCATAGAGAGAAATGCACTTCTGGGGGTGTGCTGTGGCTTCTTGTCCCTCCCTCAGACTCGGGCTGATTATCAGAGTGATGTCAGCTGAGACAGATGCACAAGCTGAGGCAAGGCTGGTGGAGGGCACTTGATGTTTGGAGGGTGTACATAGGGCTTGATGGACAGTGACGGAGGCTGAGCTTGGCTTGCTTATAGAGCTACCTGTGCAACACTTGTGGGTCTCGCTGATCTTCAGTTCGCTGAGAACTTCTCCTGGTGTCCTTCCAGGTCCCTTCTGCGGAGTCCCTTGATGCTGAGGCCTGGCTGTCTCTGCTAGGTCATGTCATTGTTGTTGCTAATTCAACTCTACCTAACTGGACTGCCGGTGTATCCATGAAGTGTTTGTGAGTGGATCGAGCTGCCGCTGCTGGCCTGTGAACTGAACTCCTGATTCCAGACAACACGGATGGGAGCTGCTCCAAAGAACCTTTCTAAACAGGTCTACTTCCCCCATATCCTCTCTTTCCCACTGCCTCTGGTGGGTGGTGGGCTACAAGGGAGGCTAAAGCGTTTAAGAACCATCATTAAAAATAGGATTTGAAAAAGTTAAAGTTACAGGCGTTCATCTCTCTCTGCTTGCCGACTGTGACCAGCTGCCTCATGCTCCTGCCACCATGACCCTCCAACCATAAAAGGCTGTACCTTTAGACTGTCAGAGGAAGAAAACGCCTCCTCCTTCCCAGGGGAGAACTATGCCCCCACAACGTGGTTATCATGACAGAAACTGTGAAATGCATTTAAAGATGAGGAAGCCGGCTAGCTTTCACGGACCTATGGGGCCACTCCCATGAAACGATCCCCTTCTAGCCTGCAACATGCTTTTTTTATTCAATCTTTTTATTAATTATTATTTTTTTTTTTTTTTTGGTTTTTCGGACAGGGTTTTCTGTGTAGCCCTGGCTGTCCTGGACTCATTCTGTAGACCAGGCTGGCCTCGAACTCAGAAATCGCCTGCCTCTGCCTCCCAAGTGCTGGTATTAAAGTGCGCCCGGCTTTAATTTTTGTTTTTGTTTTCTTTCCAACATTTTCATCATTAGTTAAAATTGTCAGCAGTAGCAGGGCAGACTTAGCAGGTCAAAGCTCTTGTCCCATAAGCCAGAAGACAGGGATTCAATCCCTGGAACCCACAAGAAAGTGGAAGAGAACTGAACCCACAAAACTGTCCTTGATTTCCATATGCACACACGCACACATGCACACACACCACACGCACAGGCTCACGCTCACACGCACAAACACACACACACTGTAATGATAGTAAAATTTTCGAGTATCAGCATTACAGTTATTGTGCTATTCTGTATATTACATATTTGCACTGTTTTCAGAGCTGGAGCTATAGAAATTGTTAAAGATTTTTAAAAAGTTGTAACTCCTTTTATGTATTTCTTGAAGATTTGACTCCATGAAAGTGCAGGCCACAACTCTGACCTTGAAATCCTTGTGCATGCCTGCAAAACTGTTTCAACTTTTGACAAAAGAAGACACGTCCTTTTGTATACTTGAATCGTGAGAGATGAGATTCTGAAGTTCAGGAGTGGAGAGGTGGCTCAGCAGTTAGGAGTACTGGCTGCTTTTCCAGAGGACCTACTTTCGATTCCCAGCACCCATTTAACAGCTCACAACCATGTGTGACTTCAGTTCCAGGGGATCCAGTGCCCTCTCCTGTCCTCTTCTGGAACCCACCATGCACCTGGTGCACAGACAACATGCAGGCAAAACAACACATAAATAAAAACATTTCTGAAGTTCTCAGCTCTTTGAATAAGGTATTCATGCTGGTGACCCATCACAGTTATTGATGATCTCATAAAAAGACACATTGTCCATCATGGTCCTTCAGATGCTCTTATAAAGCCAGGTGTACACAACTCAACCCTGCTCTGGTGATGTCTTAGACATTTTTATCTTTAGAATTACGTTTTATTTGTGCAACTGTGTAACTGTTTTTAGTTTATATGGTGAATACCGTGGAAAATGATATTCTTATCACTTTATTGTGCCAAGTAGTCAATGGGATTTTTTAATCATATTTTAATGTTTCTCAGGTTAATCTCTTGTTTAAAATGTTAAAATGCACACACAAACATACTTTTGAATAGGTTTACATTTGCATATCTTCTTCACAAGGTGGCTCTTCAGATTTTTTGGATTGGGTTCTGCTGTGTGTAGTTTTACTCTGCCCATCTTAGCTCTGGGAAGTGACCACACTACCAGCCCCCTCCCAGCTTCCCTTGCATCCTCAACTAAAGACACATGTACTTGCTCCTTTTCAACTTGCCTTTGGGCACAATTGCTGCTACTGCTATTCTCCTGCTTGGAAAAGTGTGCCCTTATCAATTTCTTATCTCAGTCTCTCCCACCTGCCCTAAACTTCAGTTGCTAAACTCCCCCTTTACCACCAGCCCCCTTGCACCCAGCAACTGGCCCACAGCTTTCTTTACTGACAGATCAAGAGCTACTTGGGAAGCAGGACCTTAGCATTAGCACTGCGTCCTACAGGGTTCAATCATTTTTACTGGTTTTTACTTACTGAATTTTAATAATTGTATGTGTTGGATATAAGTCTTTTGCTACATATTTTCTTTGCAAATATCTTTCTCCAGTGTGAAGTTTGTTTGTTTTTTAATTCTCTTAACAGTGTCTTTCACTGAGCAGAAGTTTTTAATTCTAACAGAGTCTAATTCACCAAGGTTATTTTTTTTCATGAATTATATTTTTTGATGTTCTAAAACTAATCATTAAATTCCTAAATTTCCTCTCATGTTATCTTCTACAAATTTTATAGTTTTGCATTGTATAATTAGACTCCAAGCACATTTGAGACAATTTTTGTAAAAAGTATAAGTTTTGTCCAGATGTATTATTTTGTCAGTTGATGTCAGTTACTCTTACATCATTTACTGAAAAGACGATCCTTTCCTTTTAAAAACAAGATTTTTTAAAATGTCTGTGCTTGTGTATACGGGGTGCTTGTGTATATGGGGTGCTTGTGTATATGGGGTGGTGGTTATGTGGTCTGTGTGGCTGGCATTCAATCCCCTAGAGCTGGAGTTAACAGGCAACCCTCAGAAAAACAGAGAGCTCTCTCAACCCTGGAGCCGCCTCTCCAGCCCTCCCTTCCCTTTTGCATTACCTTTGCCCCTTTTTGTCAAACTCTGCTGACTGAATTTATGTGGGTCTATTCCTGCCTCGTGCCTTCCTCCACCCCTGCACATTTTTATTAGTGTGAGGATGAACACAGAGGCCACTTCCTTACAAAACAAATGCCCCTATCCACTGAGCCACCTCCCAGGTCCTCTTTCTGGTTTTAATTGGATGATTTATGACTCCATTTTCTGTCTTATCTTAGCATGTCAATCATACCTCTTTTTAGGAGTATTTTGGTGGTTGGTCCACAGTTACAATCTGTATTTACAACTAATCTAGCTCACTTTCAGGTGACACTATAATTGCTATGCCTATCTTGAACAAATTGCTACCTGTTAGATAAACTCATAATTTAAAAAAAGAGGTTTTGTTTCATGTTATGTTTTTTTTTTTCCTTTCTAACAGCCTATTTTCTTTACACAGACCTGAGTCTCTAACCTGTACCATTTCTTTCCCTCTGCAAAACACTTTGCAAGGACGTTCTGCTAGTAGCAGTCATTTCCTACCTTTGTATCCAAGAAAATCTTTTCTCCTTTACTCTCAGAGGATAACTTTGCTGAGCATAGAATTCTAACTTGATGAGGTGTTTTTCATGACTCTCATCTTCCTGACTCACAGTCTCCATGTAGAAGCATGACAAATAGCCTGTCCTGTAGTAAGATGTGTCAGCTTCTCACTGACCCCTTTCTCTGCCTTCTGTTTTTCTTCTGTGTTGCTATTATCTCCTTAGGGAATAATTTTCTTGGTATCTGTCTTAGTCAGGGTTTCTATTGCTGCCATGAAACACCATGACCAAAAAGCAAATTGGGAAAGCAAGGGTTTGTGTGGCTTATACTCCCATCATTGCTGGAACTCAGGCAGGGCTGGAACCTGGAGGCAGGAGCAGAGGCAGAGGCCATGGAGGGACACTGTTTACTGACTTGCTTCATATGGTTCAGCCTGCTTGCTTACAGACTGCAGGACCACCAATCCAGGGTTGGCACCACTCACCTGGAGCTCGGCTCCTCCTCCAGTGGTAACTAATTGAGAAAATGCCTTACAGTTGGATCTCATGGAGGCATTTTCTCATCTGAGGCTCCTTCCTCTCTGATGACTCTAACTTGTGTCAAGTTGACACACAAAACCAGCCAGGACAGTATCTCCAAACTTCCTATAGCTGTGATTTGATATCTGATACCAACTTTGGAAAACTCTCAGCCAATTGTTGCTACAAATATTTCTTTAGTTCCTTTCTCTTCTCTGGTACTCCCATAGCACATATATTACATGCTTTGTAATTTCTTCTCAGTTTTTGGTATTTTGTTCTGTCTTTCCCATTTTTTCCTGCTCTGCATGTAAGTTTTGGAAGAGTCTATTGACACTGACATTTATTCAAGTTCACTTAATGTTTTTTTTTTTTTTTTTATACAGATGTCTCTGTACTTAGAATATATGGGTGGAAGGTCTTGCTAAGTATATGGACTGCTTTGGAGGGGAATGAGGCTGGAAGCAGGAAGATCATTTAGGCAATAGTAGTAGTTTAGGTTAAAAAGGGGAATCTGAATGAGAATGGTAGAAATCAAAGCAACACGATAGAGACAATAGGCACCAGGTACGCTTGGGATCCATAGATGTGCATGCAGGTAAAGCATTCATACACATCAGAGAAGATGAATAAATCTAACAAAAGAAAAGACATGAATTGAAGAAAAGAACCAATGGAAATAGAGAATGAACAGTGAGGCAAAGGGGGCTCAGCAACATGTCACCACAGAGCTAAGTAGAGAGAATACGTCAAAATGAAGGGGGGCTGGCTGAAGCCACCTCCATAGTGAGGAAAATTAAATGAAGAAGCTCTAACTTTCTTTCAAATTCACTCTCAGAAGTAGAGATTCAAGTCATGATCTCTGGTTTATAACAGTTCCGTCCTGTGAGCCCTCAGCTTCGTCTGTGGTACCTTGAGGAAGTGGAGAATGGAGAGACGCATTGGGTTGGATAGCTTCAGATTCCCTCGGTCTCTGTAATTATGTATGTAGTGAAGAGAGTGTGGAGTCAGAGGTGGAAATCCTTGGTACACTTTTCAGCTCTTTATTTCTTTACTTCTAATAATGGGACAGAGCAGACATGCAATAAACTTTTGCTGCCTTGAATTTAGACACACTTCATCATTGCCAGAACAAGTTCATAGGATGCTACTAAGTATCCATTAATGCAGAGGGCATCAGAGCTATATCTCATATCAACTAATAAGTCACCATTACCTGCCCAAAGGCCTCTCCCAAAGGGCTGTTGCTTTTCATCCACCCATCCCCAGTGGTTGATCCTTGGTCTGGCACTATGAGCATTTTTGTCATATGAAAACATGATGCCTAGTTTGAAAATGAGGCTATTCAGCATATGTGGTTTCAGAGTGTTTATGTGTATCTATAAGTTGAATAGAAAAATCTTCAGATAGATGTTAGGCCTGGATTTTCCCAGAATCAGAAAGAATGTCTGGGTTATGTTATTGAGAATCATGACTCTACAGTATATTTTCAGAAGACGTCTTTCTTGCTGGAACGCCCAGAGTAAAAGCCAAACACGTGTGGATGGCTGTTGGTGTGATGGTTTAAATGACATGTTCCCCATACTTTCCAGCATTTGAATAACTAGTCCCCAGTTGGTGGCACTCTGCGGGAGGTTTAGGAGGTATGGCCTTGTCGAAGGAGGTTTGTCACTGGAGATGGGGTTTAAGAGTTTAAAGGTAGCCTGGTAGTAGTGGTGCATGCCTTTAATCCCAGTACTCAAATCTGCCTGATATCTGTGAGTTTGAGACCAGCCTGGTCTACAGAGTGAGTTCCAGGACGGCCAAACAGTGCTACACAGTAAAACCTTGTCTCAGAAAAAAAAAAAAAAAAAAAACAAAGAAAACAAGTAAAGAAAAAGAAAAAAAGGGTTTAAAGGTTCCAGTCATTCCCAGCTCTTTTTTGCTTCCTGCTTGCAATTCGGGATGTGAGTTCTCAGCTGTTCCTACAGTCATGTCTGCTGCCTGCTACCACGATTTCCTGCCATGCTGGACTCAGATCCCTCCGACACTGCAAGCCCAAATAGACCTTCTGTAAGTTCCCTTGGTCATGATGCTTCATCACAGCAGTAAAAACATAACTGATACCATTGTTAAAGGACCCACAGTGAGGGAAGAGGGACTGCATCTTCGTTAGATCTTCTTTCAACAGCAGCCTCACTCCCTTAACTCCATGCTTGGAACAACCCACAAACTGGAGGACAAGCCTGTCTTGTTGGCTTTTTCCCCCCATAGTTTAATTTCACTACAGAATTCTACAAAGATTTTTTAAATTAAATATCTGGGGCTGGAAAGATGGATCAGCAGATAAGAGCACTTGTTGTTTGGCAAAACTAAAAGTCCAGTGCCTGGTACCTATGTCAAGCTTCCTCTAACTCTAGTCCCAGGGAATCCGACTCCCTCTTCTGGCCTCGGGAGACCACACGCACAGACACTCACAACAAACACATAAATAAAAGCAAATGGTTTTCTAAATCAAATACTCCCAGCTAATTTATATATAAATTCTATATATTTTGAACAGTATAATAACTCCTCGGAAAATTTAAATTAAAATGATCATATATGTGATCCACACTTTCATTTTGGTTATACACAAAGAATTTTAAAAAAAAGAAAAATTCATAGCAGTATTATTAACAATAACCAAAAGGTAGAAACAACCTATGTGTAAATTCAGAGGGAATGGATACCATTTCATATGCACATGTGATACATCATTGTCACCCTGAAGAGAGTGAGACTCTGCTGCATGCTACAGGAGTGCTGAACAAGGAGAGTAGTAGCTAACTATAATTGTGCATTACTTTACTTATATAAAACACCTAAAGTAGTCAGCCCATGGTGACAGAACAGGCTGCTAACAGGAACTGGGCATTTACTTTTCTTGTCTCTGAACTCAAACACCTGAAAGCCACTTAAGTGACAAAGAATTCATTCCTGGGTAAGGTTGCCAGAGTGGTAGACACCTCCACGGCACGGTAGCTTGTTCTGGTATTTCTCTTGCCAGAATAAGAAGTGGAGACCTTGTAGGACACAGAGTAAGCTGTAAATCTGAAGGCCTGCCCCAGATAACCTACTTCCTCCAGGGAGATGCTACCTCCTGAGATTCTGTAACCTACCAAAACAGCACTGCCAACTGCTGACATTCATACACACGCACCTGAGGGGAAAGGGAACATTTAACATTCACACTGTAACATGGGGAAATGGGTACACGGGGTGAGGTGGGGGCGAGGGTATCATTTAGTGAGTCCAGGTCCAGTTCTGGATGATGGTATCACGTTGGATAATGGTGGTGATTATATTAGAGTGTGGGTGTACTGCATACCATCGGATGCAGACACAAAGAGCTAAAAGACTGAATTATATTTTTGTGTTTATTCATTTTACTACTTTAAAAAGCTATTCCTGCCTGGCAGTGGTGGTACAAGCCTTTAATCCCAACACTCAGGAGCCAGAGGCAGGTGAATCTCTGAGTTCTAGGCCAAGCTGGTCTATGTAGTGAGTTCCAGGACAGCTAGGGCTATCCAGAGAAACTTAGTCTCAAAAAAACCAACACAATAATAATAATAATGAAAATAAAATTAAAAAGCTATTCATGAAGCTCCCAGAGAGTGTATAGAAAGAACCACAGTTTGAGATGAGGTACTCATGAGTTCTCCTGTCACTAAGGATGCAGGGGTTTGTATTTCTGTTATTTTTATTTATTTTATTATTTAGGTTTTTGGTGGCTTATTTATTTTAATTTATTTCAGACAGGAGTCTCACACTGGAGCCAGAGGCTATGTACATACCCCAGGCTGGTTTCAAACTTTCCCCATCTTCGGGACTCAAGCCTACTACCAATGCTGGTCTTACAGGTGTGAGCCGACAGGAACAGCTTCTTAAGAAAGCAGTTTTTGAGAGGGAGATATGTAGCAAGCAATGCCTAAGTCAAAAAAAGAAAACTCCCAAATAAGTAAACCAATATTATGCCCCAAGAAGCTAGAAAAAAATGACTCAAGCCTGACTTTCACAGAAGGAAGAAAATAAATATCATCACAGAGACAAATCATCACAGAGATAAAAGGCAAAACAGCAGAGAATAAAAAGCAGAAGCCGATCCACAAAACTATGAATTATTGAAAAGATAAAATCAATCAACTTTTAGCTAGGGTAAGAACAAAAGAGAGAAAAGATACAAATCAAATCAGAAGAAAAAGAAACGTCGCAACCGACACCTCAGTGATATAAAAAGTCAGGAGACTACAGTGAACCATGATATACCAACAAACTATTCAACATCAAAGAAATGGTTGAGTTCCTGCACACATCAACACGCCAAGCCTGACGTGTCCTGGAGAAGAAAACTCCAACAGAAGAAGCAAGAAGGCTGAGTAAATAGTGAAAAATGTCCCAACAGAGAAAATCTGGGGACTCTGACTGCCAGTGGACACATCACATTCAAAGAAGTACTAACCAACCTTCCTGAATAGCTCCAGGAACTGAAAAAGTGCTCGTGGGACACAGTTACCTCGAATTCCTCCTGTAGACGTGAGGATATACACACAGCGCCCAGTGTCACATCTGGTACTGAATAGGGGGTCAGCAAATGGCATTTCTAAATGAAAAACAACAAAAAATAAATTCAAAAGCATGTGTTTCAATTTTGAAGACATATTTGGAGTCTCTAAGTAGGTCCTTTACTTAGGTCATTCTAAAGTGATGAACAGAGAAAAGCTGTTTAATATCAAAACTCTGGAGCCCGCATGGGTCTTATTTCTCATCTGCCCATAAATCACAGCAGTGAGATTCTGCTCCATGTAGGTCCGAATCCACAAGCTCTAAGAGTTGAAGATTATTTTGTTTTTCATCTCCCTTTGGTTTTAGCTTACCAATATTTTCATCAAACATTTAATTACTCGGCTGTTAAGTTCCTCTTTCTGCATCTAATGCTCAATTCAAAGCCAGACAAGTGAAGGGATTTGATGTAATTCTCATGGTTAAATATCAAGGGATGGAATTAATCCCTAGATTACCTGTATGCAGATGTAACTTTAGGAAGATACCATGAAGAAACAGCAGTTTCTCGTGTGCTATTTTGTAGAGCTGAAGGCAGAAAAACAGCTTCTGCTCGGGGAGTTCCTCAGTGAATTAAGGTTAAAGGGATTTGCCCTTGCAGGACCCCAGGTCTTTAATTGCGACCTTCAATTCCTGTAATCCAGAAGGATTGGGACCAGACACATCTAGATTATTGCCAAAGCCCACAGGTGACTCACAAGGAAAAACAATTAGTGTACCCAAAACCTTCAGATAGAAAAGAAGCATTTAATGAAATCTGATGCAAGCCAGCCAGGGCAAGGTGCTTAGAGAATATTCCTCCATTAGCAGAGAAGAGTGAAGTCTATGTAGTACCCTCCTCTTTTTTAACCTCATTAAATATCTGTGTCCCTCCCCAACCCCACCTCCTGAGAGTCTATCAATTTGTTACTTTATAGGAAATGTAAAGTAACTGGACTTATATTTAAGAATGAAGTTCTTCTTTGTAAACCCACACTTTTTTCATGTAAAAGTAATAAAACAAAACAGATAAAGTCTGCATCAATAGTCTAAAATCTTACACATACAGTCAACTGCAAGAACAATCTAAGTGGGAAAGACTGGTGTGGAAGGAGGATTCCAGAGACAAGGCTGCAAGCTCACAGTGGCTGTGAGCCAGGTTTGCACATTGGAGGAGTCGGGACCTTCCCAGATTGTGGTGTGATTGGTCTGGGAGCAGCTATGGCCTCTGAGAACTTCAAAAAATATTCCACAGATACAACCAAGGTCCCTCTCTAAGAAAAAGCAACCGAAGGTGGTGAGAGACTATGGTCTCTCCTGCTGGGACTGGCTACACAATTTTTGGTACAAGATGAAAACACAGAGCCCCTTTAAAGATTCCTAAGAATTCAAGATGGCAATAGGAGAACATCAAACTAAATCCCTCTGAGCACAGTTTAAAAATTGGCATCTTTTGAGTGGCTAGGGGGAAAGTCACCTTTCAGTGTGGCGTTCACTACATCTCCAGACTCTCACAAATGACTTGTCTCTGGGGAGCGTTACTGTCTCTTTAAATGGCTTGCTCTGCTTTGAAAGCACCCTCACTTTGTCAAGATTAATAAGAGGCTGAGCCGGAGAGCTGATGTGTAGGGACACTTGGGTGTTTTTTTCCCCTTCATATCCTCATCCAAAATAGAAATGTTGTGCAAACCTATGAAACTATATTTCACCTATGAAATATTAACTTTGAGTGGAGGGTTTTAGCTCTAGAAAAGGAAGCAGAATAAAAGCTTTTAATATGACCCCTATATCAACCACACATCAGGGCAGGCCCCATACTCACAAGTACTTACCAAGCACAAATCAGACTCGTGTGTGCGTGTGTGTGTGTGTGTGTGTGTGTGTGCGCGGCGTGTGTGCTTTGTCTTTGTTTTATTTCAGAGAGAAAGAACATGAAATCTGACAGGTATGTAGATGGAGAACATCAGAGAGGAGTTGGGAAGGGAAATGAATACAGTCAAAATAAACTCTATGAATAAGTAAAAACTTGGTTTTTTTCAAGCCCTTGGTCTGGAATAGAAGCATTTGAAAACTCAGTGATATCGCATCTGACAATTATCACATTACAAATTCTCTCTATTTTTCCTATGATGGGGATCAAACCGAGGACCTCGTGAGATCTAGGTAATTATTATCTCCTCTGAGACATCTATGTTCAGCTCTATAAACTAAAATGTTGTTAAGTAACATCTATAGCAAAGCTTGAATTAGCAAGTTTCTATTTATTTTAATAAACTATTTTTATATATTTACTAATCATGATATTTAAAATCTTCTAGTTTCAGGAAAAATGTAGAAATCAAATGTAGAAGACCCCTATTGGAAATTATGTTGAGGATCTCTTGGCTGACTTGCAATGTTTTACAATGTTAGGAGGAAAGAAAATGAAGAGAAAACAATGCTAGGAGAGCCCCCTGGTGGCACGCTGAAGTTCTACCATCAGGAAAGCTAGTGAAAATAAAGGGTGTTCAGAAATGAGCCATCTAGAGCAGGTAGTCTCCACGCCCCGTGTCTTCTCACCCGGCGTAGCTTATCATCATGGCTCTGGTGCCAGCGGGGGAGACTGGGAGAAAGAGTTAGAGGAAATAGAGAGAGTGAGCTACAAAAGTGGTTTCTCAGATTCAAAGAGATCTCTTAGGTCTCAGTATACAAAACTCGCCCCAGCATGAGTGCGTGCACGCGCATGCGCACACACATACATAGTACTCAAACTCACACACTAAACTTTTCATCCTTTACCCAGAAGCCCTTATTCTACACTTTCAATTTTTCATTGTCGTGGGCCCATTGGATTAAATGAATCAGAAACCTCTCACAGGGGCCCAGAAATCCATTTTTTTAAGGAACCCAGTTTGAGAAACACTGGTTTATGATTCTGATTTCTCTAATGAGGCGAGATCTTACTTCTGAGGTATCCAATCTAAAACAATTCACTGAGATTTCATTGTGACCCAGGTTCCCAAGTCCAACCTTAGTGTTCTGGTGGATGGCGCTAGATTGGGTTCAGACACCTGTGATAAACAAGCGCCCCAAGTGATGCTACAATGACCTTGTGTCCTATATTTGTTTCTTTGTCAACTTGGCACAATCTAAAGTTATCTGCGAAGAGGAACCTCAATTGGGAAAATGCCTGTATCAAGCAAATCTGTAGGGATTTTTATTTTAATTAATGATTGTCCTCTAGGGGAGATACCATCCTTATGTAGGTAGACCTGAGTTGTATAAGAAAACAAACTTAGTGAGCCACAAGCCAGAGGAGCGAGCCACAAGCCAGAGAGCAACTAAGCTGTGGAGAGCCGAGGTCTCGGGTCCACGGGAGTGAGCCAGTAAGCAGCCTTCTGACTCAGTTCCTGTCCAGCTTCCTCAATGATGGACTGTGATCCGGAGCTGTAAGATTAAATAAACCCTTTTCTCCCCAAGTTGCTCTCAGTCATTGTGTTTTATCCAGGGCAGGGAGGCACAGAGAGAGAAGATTAGGGAGGAGACACAATAGGAAGCATCTGAGAAAGCTCAGGAAGCCTGAACTCTTGAGAAATGGATGTAGAAGAAAAACTTGGCACCAGACAATAAAAGGTTTTCTTTCTTTCTTTCTTCTTTCTTTCTTTTTCTTTCTTTTCTTTCTTTCTTTTCTTTCTTCTTTCTTTTCTTCTCTTCTTCTCTCTCTCTCTCTCTTCTTTCTTTCTTCTTTTTTAAATAATGTCTACCTAAGACTGGTCTTTCTTTTATAATGTCTTCTTAGGATTGGTCTTACCTCATGAAAGTACCACCACACTAAATAATTCTTCTCTGCATGACCCCGAAAGCAGGCTGGAGGTGTTACTAAAGTCATTATTACTTAACTGACCATTTGCTAGCTAGCCAGTGGAACGATCCATCATAGATGATTAATGATTATCTTACAAGAACAAAGTGTGGTTTCCAAACAGTGGTCTAATGTACTCATTCTGTGTGCGTGGATACGCACATATGTTTGTGCAAGTGCAAGCACTCCCATGCCATAGCACACCCTGGAGGTCAGAGGTTCTCCCTTCCACTCTGTGGGATGTGGATATTGAACTCAGGTTACCAGGACTTCAGGCAAGCACCTCTACTCACTAAACACTAATATAAAATAAACTCATTGCCTCAAAGACTTTAAATAATGTTTCTCTAATAACTCATGTGGAAGTTGGGGGCTGGCAGATTAATTTAATTTTCCATAATTCTGTCTTGAGCTTATGGATATGCCAAGTAATAACTTGTAAACTTCACCAGAAACTGAATAGTTAAATTAATATTTAATTTGAGGTCAGAATCTGTAAATGCTAGTTTATACAGCCCTAAGTCTTACTGTCTTTATATTGCCAGCTGAATCCTATAATATGCAATGAAAAGCAATTGCACACATTAATATGTAATTAAAGAAGTATGTATTATGTCCACATATTAACATCACACAAATCAAGGCTGGTGGTAGAATCTTACAATCCTAGCTACTTGGGAGAGTGACCAAGTTCTAGGACAGTCTAGGCAACTTTGTAACATTCTGTATCAAAACAAAAAGTTTTCTAAAGGGGTTGGGATATAACAGATATGAGATCCTAGGTTCAATATCCAGTATCCCTCTAAAAAGTCACATATGGATCAATCATACAATGTAGTATGTGATAAGACTATATTGCATTACTTTATATAATAAATTGTACCTAAATAATCATGAGCAATCTGCTTAAAAACAAACACTATCATGAAATATTAGGTGACAGTACTCTATTTTTGTGACTTGGAAATGAAGAGATTAGAAGTAGGTGAACCCCGAACTCCATACCCATGCCACTATTCCAAAACAATATCTTAAAAACCACCTGCTTTCATTTTCTTAGATTTTAGACCATACAGGTCTGTCTGTCTGTTCGTCCTCCCAGGACATTCCAAACTTGAAAGCTAAAATGACCACTGACACACTAAACTTGCAATTGTGACCTACGGATCCCACAGTGGATCAATTAGCAGAGCATGTAGAGGCAACGCCAGGGCTCACCCGCCCTGCAAAAGCCAGGTCAAAGCAGCTTCATTTCCAAAGCCGAGAAAACAGAGCATTCTAAGGCAGCCAGTGGTTAAAACTACATATCCTTCCTGTGCGCCTTGAAGAACTTTGACTGGGTTTTTGTTGTTGTTGTTGTTTTGTTTGCTTTCTGTTTTGTTTTTTAACCCCCCCCACACACACCCCGCTATAAGCTGCCTCCTGCTGGGTTGCCTGGAGGAAGCAGATAAAACAGGGGACCTTTAGAAAATGAGCAATGCTCTCCCTGTTCAGGAAGATGTGGGATGTGGCAAAAGTAAGAGGAAACCCGGCATTCCTGTTCTACCTGGCCAAGCTAACTCATCCTCCCTGGGGCTGTTCCTGGCAGTCCTGTGCTCCTGGACGGCATCCAACTAACACCCCTCCCCCAATGGAAACAACTACCGCTTTAAGGAGCTCATGCCCTCCCAACTTGGGCTCTGTTCAAAGTGTTAAAGAGTCCCCAGGTGTACGTTTTAACATGGGATCTGCATTCCCCACTCCCTGGTCTTTTGAAACATCCATAAACACCTAATAACTTTTCTTACCAGAAACACTGCTACAATTGTATTTTAAAAACCAAAAAACCCAAACAAAACCCATAAACTGCAATTCAGCGGCTCAGAACAGCCCCTCCCACCTCTACTCCAGTGTTCCTAAACCCCCTCCTCTTCCCCCAACCCCACCCGACCACCTCTAGCTAAGGAGATTCTAAAAGTTCGTTAGGCCAACCCAAATCACAAAATAAAAACTCCGGGGCTTTAGATAGTAAATACCATATTTTCCAAGAACGCCTGAGAATAGCTTTAAGTAAAAGTATCTATTCCCCAGTAAGATAGTAGGTGGAACTCTGGAGATCTTTTCAGTCAGAAGTAAATGCAAAACACGGAGAGGGAGAGGTCTAAGAAAACAGCTTTTCAATTCAAACTCAAAGACAACCGGATGCCAGGATCTCCCGGTGACCGCAGTCCTTACAGCGGAGCAGGAGCACCACCTGGCGTACAGAAAAGCTCTTTGCTCTGTTTCCTTGCTGGCTAGGCAGCCTGTCTTCACCTCAAAGCTCCGGGACAATCTCCTCACTGATTATGTTGTGAGTGACTGGTCTCTCACACACCTGTCGACACCAATCTCCTTCGGAGAAGAAGCCACCTTCCGTCTCTTTATGAGTACCCCAGCCTGCAGTGTGGAACTTGGCAAATGATAGAGATTCAGAAATGGCTCACAAATGAAAAGATACGCTTAAATGTTCAGGTGTGGGAAACAAATCACTCCGACTACCAGTACCAAATGTTTTCCATCAACAAACTCTGCAGGTTAAACTGTAGACTTTTAGAATTCGGTTAAATCCAAAAACTTAAGCCAGCTTTGAGCTATAAAAGCACACTGAAGTGACTGGAAATGCCAATGGAAAATACAGCGTTCACAACTGCTTATCTGAATGAAATAACTAAACTTATTCCTTAACTAGGAAACCCAAGTCCTAACATGCAAATGAATTAATTAATCAGATTAGCATATAAATTCTCATCTCACAAACTTAGATCACATCTGAAATGCCAGGACAAGTGCAAGATACTTTGGGGATTCTCGTGCCACTAAGACACTCTACAACATTCTTCTAAGAGGTCTCCTGTGATGTTCTAACCTTAAAAAGGGAAACAAATGGATTTATTAAAAATGGCCCAATTAAAAATTTGCCCAATAAAATAAATGCATGGCAGCCAATGCACAGGCGTCCCTCACCTGTCAACAACCACAGCAAGCCAAAGAAACTTTAGCAAAATCACTTAGGCCCCAGCTTTCAAGAACGGCCTCTCCATCCAAAACTTATGAATTCCAAGGCCAAAGAACAGTATGACTAATTCTAACTAAAATAAGAACCAGCTGCTTGAAGCACGCCAGTAAGCACGCATTAAATGCCGAGAACCACGCTCTGAGTTTTGTTGGGGGGCTAGAACAGGTACAGAACAGTAGAAGCAGAGATAAGTTTAAACCAGCTGCAGTCTGTGCCCAGGGAAGTCTCTCTGTGCTACTAATGTCTCACTATAAACTGTCAAGGGTGAAAAGAATTCCTGCTGAGATTCCATGACAGAAATCCCACTGGTGACATCTTTTCAAGGCACCAATTCTTGAAACAACTTCACCAAAAAACTGGAAACATCATTCATATATTTCCTTATGAATGAAAATTAGATTTTACCTGTTTAGTACCCGTAGTCTGTAAATTACATGAGAAAATGCACACTGTGCTCGCCACGCTTCTAAAGTTGTTATTGTTTTCTTTCTTAAATGTTCCCGGTAAATGTTAGAGAACAGATATTTTGTAACTTCAGGAGAAACATTAAAACACACATGTTAAAACTTAAAAGCAATCCAGGCATAGTGACACTCACTTTTAATTCCAGCAGCACCCAGAAGGTAGAGGCAGGCATATCTCTATGAGTTCAAGGCCAACCTGGTCTATATAATAAGTTATAAGACAGCCAGAGCAACATAGAGAGACTCTTGAAAAAAAGAAAGAATTGTAAATAAAAACTTAAAAGCAACTCTTTGATAGTTAAATTCTGTTTGGAATTGAGCTTTTATTTCATTCACACACAGACATACTTACACACAGCCATGCATAGGCTAGGGAATGTAGCCTCAGTTTACAGAATGTTTGCTTAGCATGCACAAAGCCCTGAGTTCAATCCCCTGAGCCTTATGATCCAGGCATGGTGGAATACATCTGAAATCCAGCTCTTAGGGGTAAAGGCAGGAAGATCTGGAGTCCAGAGTAATCTCAGTTATATAGCAAGTTTGAGACTAGCCTGAACTCAATAGTAACCATAATAGCCAGTCACCCTGAGTGTGGTGGTGGATGCTTGTAATTCCAGTACTTGGGAGGCAGAGGCAGGAGAATCACCACAGGCTCACAGCCAGCCTGGCCTACACAGCAAACTCTAGGACAGCCAGGGTTATATAGTAAAACCTTGTCTTAAAGCAACGAACAAACAAATTTTAAATTATCACAAAAGGTCATAGTGGAGAAAGCTGTGCTAAGGTTCCTGGCAATGTCAGTAACCTAGACCCAAAATGAATGGCACAGTTGCACCGCAGCTGTGGGAAGGCTGTGTCTGTTTTTTTTGAATATTTGCAAATTGAGGGCACAGGAGAGATGCTTGGGTGCTGTGTGGGCATTGTGTTGTTTTTTTCATAGCAGCCTCAGGAAGTAAACGAAACAACTATCCGCCCCCAGCCCCATCCCAGACAAGGAAATCAAGACCTGGGGACTCAGAAACCTTAACCTGGACCACTGTAGGCAAGGTGGAGCTGGCCCCGGAGCCAGTATGTCAGGGTGAGGGGCTTTATATCTAAGACTCTGCTCGTCACGTGATGTGAAAACAGAGACATAAAGCAACTGGCAGAATGCAGCTGGAAAGAGAAAAACACTCATATTGAACTTTATCGAGCTAAAGGAGGAGACAGTCGTTTACAAAGTGCTCCAGTTTCCGTCTCCGTAGGGGAGTGGGCACAGTGTCACCACGAACAGAATAGATAAGACTAATCACGAAGACGAAATAGCAGACCCAGAAGCCGAGGAACCTGGCTCCTACACAAACTTCTTATACAGAATAGCTCTATCCATGCTCAGCTTCAGAGAATGAGGGCACGTTCTAGCTCGGGATTTTGGAACATAAACCAGAAGGCTCTAAGAGCATCTGTCATGAGCTTGCTGTGAATCAGGCTTTGTCTCCAGATAGTAGTGTATTATATAATACACTACTATCTCATTTAATCATAGGCAAGCCAGTGCTGAGCTAATATGACCAAGGTCACGTTGCTGGGAAGTCAGAGCATGAGGACTAAAAGACAGGTCATTAGGTCCAGTGTGCTTGTTCAGTGTGGTGGTGGTGCACATCTGTATCCACTGGAGAGCTTTAGGAAAACACTCATGCCAGGTCCCCAAGCAAACCCAAGGAATCGAAATCTCTAGGGGTAAGGTCAGAACATAAGTAATTGGTTGAAGTCTTGCCTAACTAAAGGTTAATGTGAAGCCAGTCTGGGAAGCATGGCTATTTCACACACCAGGAGACTCTGGGATGCGGCTGACATATTTAACCCAGTCATTCCCAGATGATTCCTGTGGGGGTCCACCATCACATGTGGCAGTGGCTCTTGGATTTTAGCACCCATCCAAACTAGCTGGGAGCTTGCATTTCCATGAAGTTACCCATGCTGCTGCTGATCCTGACTCGAAGGAACCATGTCTTGCCACCGTGGGGGGAAGCTATGTTTAAACATGAATATATTAACATAAACAAATGAGTGGGGGCACTGTAGGGGTAAAACCTTCCCAATGGAATCTGAAGTTCCGTGGCTACAGTGGCAGACACTAGTAACTCCAGACTTGGAAAACCAAGGCAAAGGATCATAATTTTAAATCCATCCTGGGCTATGCAGGAGACCCTATTTTCAAAACTCATTTTTTAAGTTTCAAATCATTTATGCATTGTGACATAACATTCTTGTCTTTCCAGCTGTGAAATATAAAGCCCATATTTAATTCATTTGGCCGTACCAAGAACTAGTAGGCATCTGACTAGATTTTATCCATGACTTTAATCACCAACCTCTAAACTGCTCTGAAAAGTTTACTTGAGAATACCTACATAATGGAGTCCAGGTTACATTAACAGATCTGGAGTTCAGAAGATAGATTTAGACCAGGCATATAAATTTGAGAACCATGTGCATAAGAAAATACAAGTGATGAGATTAAATGGAAATTTTAAAGACTATTTTGGCCCAGACATTCATTATATGACCTAGTGATCTCATTGCTTGGAGCCTCTGGTAAGGTTGGCACTTGGGAGAGTGATGCTACTTATGTCACAGGCCAAAGAGCAAATAAGGGTAAAGAAATAGAGTCATATTCATCTCTGCAGGCTCACCCCAAAGACCTAAGTGTCGCCAACTGGGCTCCATTCCCAAAAGTTCCATCACCTCCCAACACTGTTGCCCTTCAGACCAAGCCTGTAAGACAACATCCAAACTGCAGCAGCTCCTTCCAGGAACGTGATGGGGTTATAGTTCTCTGCTTTCCTTAAAGCTAAAATGGCCGTGTAATTTGCTTTAACCAATGAAGAGTGGCAGAAGACATGTGGGTCCCCAGTGGACATTATTCCAGGTGCCAATGCTCCATCATCCTGAGATCAAGGACAAGGAGACAAGGAGCAGTAAGCCCCTGTCCTCACCAATTCATAACAGCTGTGTGAGAGACACACGAACAGGTCTCCACTGTCATTAACCATGAAAATTTGGAGGTCATAGGGGTAGTGGCGCACAACTTTAATCCTAGCACTTGGGAGGCAGAGGCAGGTGAATCTCTGTGTTCGAGGCCCAGCCTGGTCTACAGAGTGAGTTCCAAGGCAACCAGGACTTGATGAATAGAACAAAGAATGAACCACTGGTAGTGGAAACAGCATTTAAGCACTCTCTCTCTCTCTCTCTCTCTCTCTCTCTCTCTCTCTCTCTCTCTCTCTCTCTGTGTGTGTGTGTTGTGTGTGTGTGTGTGTTGATGCTGTCTGTGGTAGAACCCTGAGGGGTTTCTGAGAAATGGGCCACCATGCAAGCAGTACTTTAATCTGGCAGTTTTGCACAAGAGGACTTAAGAAAACACAAACATGAGAAAATTGATTAGGCAGTGGTCCAAAAGGGCGACAGTAAGAGGAGGAGAAAAACAAATTCTGCTCCAACTAGTATCTCTCTCATCCATCAACCCTTCTCATGGCCAGCAGGTAGCCATTCATAAGAACAAAATGACTCCTCACTAAGACCTATAACATTAGTGCTTGATAATTCTATTAGGGATTACCATAGTAATCCCTAGAGTGATTCATGTTATTGTGCTTTTGTGAGAATGAATTGGGCAGCAGAGGGACCTTTTATCCAGCCCCTTAGCTTGTTCTATTTAGACTCTGGGGCTTTACTGGTATCCACAGCAATTCTCTTTAGAAACTGTGAGTTAGTCAGCTTCCCATAACGAAATATAATACCCAGAGAGCTAATTTATGGATGAAAAAGGGCTTTGGGGGAAATTGTAGTTTTGGTGGCTCCCGTCCATGATGGGTTGACCCCACCGCTCTTGGCCTACAGTAAGGCAGCTTATCCTGGAGGAGGTGTCTGTCACAGAACCACTTACATCATAAGCAAAGAGAGGCTGTCTTCCAAAGATATACCTCCAAGTCCTAAAGATCTCTCAGTAGGCTCTACCTCCTGAGTGTTCCACCATTTCAATCGCCCCCTGGATACTAGCCCTTTAATGCATAAGCGTTTGGAGAGATAGTTATTCAAATTACGGTTCCCCTGCCTTGCAAACTCCACTGAATGTCATGGACTCTACCTAGCATAGTATGTGGGGTGAAGCCTCGAGAAAAAGAAGATAGGTTCAGTCTGCTTCACAGCAAATTCCCTCTCTCACTTGACAGACAGCATCCACTTCCACACAGAAGATAAGCACACCAAGGTTTTCTCAGAGACGCCGAGGCCGACTGGTAGTATTTCAAATGCTTCCTAATTCATTGGCTTCTACCAAGTAACTAAAACAGGCTAGAGCAAGCAGCATAGAAACAGTCCCTTTGCTTGCTGGTAGTACTTACTGCTCAGCAAAGGAACCCAGGGTAGTTGCCGAAGGGCAGCGTTCCAGCTTGCTGCTCTGTCTCCTGATAAACAGTCATATTCACTTCACAGGGAAGACATGAGCCTAAATAATTGTTTGGGAGATTCAAGTCTTAAAGACTGTTTTCACAACACTTCAGCATCTTTGATGAAAAGTGCTTATCTGGGAGACATAATTACAGGTACTTTGTTTCTAGGATCGTTGAGAGGAAAAAAAAAAAAAAAACAGAAACAATAATTTGCACATTTATCTTTCTTGAGAATTCAGTGATTTCAAGCATACACCACCTCCACCTTAACATTCTGACCAAAGAAAGTCTTTAGTAACTAAAAATAAAACCCATATAATTACCACATCACCTTTCCCTTTCATAACCAAGGACACATTTTCCTCTTTTACCAGGCCAGCAAATCTGGGATCCAATCCAGCGTACTTACACACAGCAGAGGGAAAAGATCCAGACCCAGAGGGCTAAGTGACTTGCCCAAGGTCAATCTAAATTTGGCCCCAGAAGCTTCTATTCTCATTTGATAGCTCTAACTTTTCTTTCTCAAAATAGTTGCAAATGACAAATCAAGTCACTCAAGAGAACCTGGGGGGGGGGGGCGCAGAAAGGAGATCTTTTTCCTGGTTGGAACACCAGACTTGTGTGAAATAAGAACCATTCTCTATACCAGCCAGAGGAAGGCCTCTAAAGGTCTTAACTGAGTGGGCAAGTAGGCAGAGTCTGCAGCTCAACAGCAGAGGATGTGCTTAGCATGCACAAGGCTCTGCATTCAATCTTCAGCACCAAAGAAAGGTGGACATGGGCCAATGAATTCTCTTCCAAAATATTTTTAGTTTTGTAGTAATGTCCTCTCCATATCTGGGAGAGTGAATTTCTAAATACATAGCAGATTTCTCATATTTTCTCTGGAAGCCTTCCCCAAGCTGTTTCGTAATAGTGGCTTGCTGCTAAAGCCTGGGACAGTCCCATAAAGCACAATTCTCACAACACATTCAGCTTCTTGGCTCCAGAGACCAGCATGTGGACAGGTCTGGAACCAAAGAACCGTCTTGAAAACCTCCATGGTTTTGCATTTAAATGCCCAATTTATGTGCTTGTCTACCATAAGAAGCTTTATAAATAGACACACAGAGAGACACACACACACAAAGACACACACACACATACATGAAAGCTAAAATATGGATTTTGAGTATTTCTAACACAAAAAGTAATAAATGTTTGGATGTCTAGATTTAATTATTATATAGTCCATACATGTGCTCTGATGTAATGCTTGTGCCCTGTAAGCATTTTACAAATCATTTTATAAATTGTGTATCAAGTAAAGTAAAAACCCCAAAAGTGGGGCTGGGGGAGTCTGTTAGTAGACACTTGATAGCATGAATAAAGCTCTGGGTTCAATTCCCAACAGCACATTAAAGCACGTATGGTGGTACTCACCTGTAATCTCAGCATTTGGGATGCTAAAGGATCACAAGTTCAAGGTTACACTCAGCTATAAATTCAAGGCAAGCCTGAGATACATGAGACCCTGTGGGCTTAGATTTTTTTTCAAAACCTATTTTAATAAGGGTTCTCAAATGCTTCTACCTACTTCTAGTCCACCATCCAAAAGTAGGGGAGAAAAGATGATAAATAAGACAAGGGGATATGGACCTGTTTAGAAGTAGTTCTGTGGGGGTGATTTCAATCTTCATTGTCAGAATGCCAGCAGTCCAGTTCAAAAGTATCACCAAACACCAATCAGCAGCGACTGCACAGTCCAACAGAAACAGCCAGGCCTGCGCTGAATCAGCATGAGTTAGCAGGAGCAACCAGAACCAGCAGGAGTACCAGAAAAAGCTCTCTTCTATGCCTCTCTCAATGAAGTGAAGATCAGTAAAGAAGCAAGACCAACGAAGCATTGCAGCAAGCAGGCAAGCAGCACATGCAAGCAATGCAAGCAATGCAAAGCAATGCAAGCAATGCAAGCAATGCAAGCAATGCAAGCAATGCAAGCACCCTGTCACTGACCGTTGAGTCCTAGTTATACTCTTTCCAAACATCATGTGTCTGCTCATGGGTTTTACTTCAGCAAAACATCACATGAGTCTGCATCACATGACACAACCAGAAATTTCTACTTCACGACTGTGTGAGTGTTTGCAAAAGGTACAGTTATATTTCCATTTCATTTTCTTATTTTGAAAATGAGGTTAGAATTGGTAGAGTATAGTTTAGTGAGTATGGGTGCTTGCCACCAAGTCTGAGGACCTGGGACCCAGTAGTGAACGGAGAGAAACAACTCTGTAAGTTGTCCTCTGATTTCCACACATACTCTGTAACATGCACCACACGCGTGCGCCACACACGCACACGCACACACGCTACACACACACACACACACACACACAACACAACAGCCAACACACACACCACACACACACCACACGCACACACACACACGCACACACCACACACAAACAAGTAAACAAACATAACTAAAATGTTAATGTGAGGGCCTGGATTACCAGGTGTTTGCTGAGCGTGGATGGGACCCTGGGTACACAGTGAAGGAGCTGTGATCTTGACCCGAAAACAGCACAGTTTATGCGGAGAAACTACTGAGAGTCTAGTCCTCACTCCCACCTCCCAGGTTAATGTCCTATGTGTTCCTATTCCAAAATCCCTGCACAAGCATCCGGAAAGGAGTTAAACTGTAGAATACTTCTTTCACTTTTGTAGATTTTAGTGATATTGTAATCAATGTGTGAAACTTAAAGACACTAGATTATTATTTTATATGGGTCAATGTTACTAAACCCACATATTAAACTACTATTAGTTAGTATTAAATGCATTGATTCTATTTCTCTCCATTAAGGACTTGCAATGATTTTTTTAGCTTTCAAAAGAAAGACTGGGGATGGAGTTTTGCTCATCTTTAGGGAAGAAAAATTAAGATATTCCTCCCATGATAATATACAAAACATGTTTTTACCTTAGTAAGATGAAAAGAACATTATTTAAAATTTAATTAAAAGATTCTATTACTCTCTACAAGTTTAAAATACTAATTAAATGATATAAACATACAATTGGCCCTTCATTGTTTGGCACAGAGATTGGCAGCATCAACCAGAAACCTGAGAGACAGGAAGGACACCGTAACTTCACGCTTGTGGTGAGAATCACGCCCGTATGGAAAGAAACATCTGTCCCCAGAGTTAACAAAAACCAGACTTGAAACACATGTAGGGTTTGGTGCTGCTTTTTCAGAAAACATTATAATCATTCACAGAATTTCCAAGGGAGAAGAGATACTGAAGAAAATGAGCAGTGTAACACCTCCTCGATAGTTAAGCACGTCAGGGTGCTGTGTGGGGGCGGGAAGACCAAGATCACATAGAGCAGGTGACATATATGCGGCAGCTTCCCTTCTGGAAATGTCGAAGACCTCGCCCCTCCCCAGTGCTCATGCAAGGGTTAGACATTTATGACGGTGTGCCTTGTCCCTCTCAGCTCCAGTGTCCTCATTTGTGAAACAGTTATTAGGGCCTAATTCATGGTGTTGATGTGGTGACTACATAAGGTGACGTGTGTGTTGAGGCCCGCCTTCCTAACATAGCTGTAGCCATTTTGTTCCAGGCCTGTCAGCCACTTCCTACTATTCATATTATTGATAAAGAAGGTAGCTTGACTCAGAGCAGGTCATGCTGACCACACACCCTGGTATGTTCCGTTGTTCTGAGATTTGTTACTCTTAAGAAATTCCACAGCCGGGCGTTGGTGGCATATGCCTTTAATCCCAGCACTTGGGAGCCCGAGGCAGGTGGATTTCTAAGTTCAAGGCCAGTCTGGTCTATAGAGTGAGTTCCAGGACAGGCAGGTCGAAAAACAAAAACAAAACCCAACAACAACAAAGCCTAAAAAAAAAAAAAAACAAGAATTCCACAATCATAAGCTCCACTTAGGACCAATCAGGTCACTTAGAACCTTCTGTCTAGTTAGCCAAAGTAGCTGAGCCAGGGCCCACCACCCTGCCCTGCTGTGTATGAGCTCTTTATGATACACACACACACACACTACAACACACACACACACACTACAGATAGAATTTAGATTGCTTTGCGGTATGTACAAGAAGGGCTTATACACTAGCTGTCTGTATTAATAGTAACATTTCTGTTTAAATTATAACTAAAGTATCTTTCTAAATAGAAGGGAAATCATAGCTTGCATGTTAAACCATCATTGCTATTAATCCTGTGCAAACATAGCACTACTTCCCACTGAGTAATACTTCTCCATTGATGGAGATCATCTTCAAAACACAAGCATGCCAGACACAGGCATGGATACAACACAAGGCATCTGTGAGAACTACATGACTGAGTCACACACCACACCACACACACACACACACACACACACACAGTGCAGAAGAGAGCCATTATGTCTAACTGGGGAATCAGGAAGAACTTTATGGTTGATCTAGGTCTTTCAGTCTTCTCATGGTGGGTGAAGGGGAGAAAGAGACAAGGAAAGCTTATTCTGGGACATAGGACCCAATATCCTCGTGTGAAGGAGAGAAGAGCGTGGGCCCCCAGTGTGGGGGATGAGAGAGGGAGACGCGTGTGAAGAGACGGAACGGTTAGTGTTAACTTGACTGGACCAGGAGGTGCTCAGATGCTGGGCTAACATGGTTGTAGGTGATTTTGTGAGCATGCTGCCTGTGGGAGTGGCTTTGATGTTAGTTCATTGGGTAAAGCAGCTGCCCTCTGTGGTGTGCATGGCTTTACCCGTGTTACTTTATCAAAAGGTTTGAGGAGGAAAACGTGAGGATCCTCATGTCAGTAAAGGAGAATTTCTCCTGCCTGACTGGGACCTCCATTTTTCCTGCCTTTGATGCCCTGGGTATCGTCTGTTCTGTCATTCCTCGGGAGCTACAGCACCAGACTGGGGGACCCAGGGCATTGTCTTCCAGTCTCAGGACTTCTCAGACTCTGTAATCAAATGAGCTAATTCCTTATTACGGGGTGGGGGAGAAATCTCCCCATCCTATTGCTTTGTATCTTGAGCAAACCCTGAAGAATGCATGAAATAAAAGTATTCAAATGTCCCAAATTACAACCCCTGCCTCAGTGCCCTCTGAGGACAATTCTGTGTCTCCACGTGGATTCTTGTTTGGTTGTTGGTTTGGTTTGGTTTGGTTTGGTTTGGTTTGGTTTGGTTTGGTTTGGTCCATTCCATCCCACCGTCCTGCCCTTGTCCCAAGACAGGGTTTCTCTGTGTAGACCTGGCTGTCCTGGAACTCACTCTATAGACCAGGCTGACCCTAAACTTAGAGATCTGCCTGTCTCTGTCTCCACAGTGTTGGAACTAAAGGCAAGTGACCCCATCACCCTTTGTTCCTTTTAACAAAAACCTCATCACACAGGTGTTATCTAGTTTTAATTTTGACTTAACATAATTTTCCCCATAATTTGGTTTTATTATATGCATTTTCTTTTTCCTTTTAAAATTTTCTTATTAGTGTATATTGATTGTACAAAATAATATGCTTCAGTATGGTGTTTCCATATATGTATATAATATGCTTTGCTTATGTTCACCCTCTTTAGCTCCCACCCCCCACTCCCCCACCCCCATCCCTGCCCACCCCCTCCCACCCCTCCCCCACTCTGCCCCACTTCATATTTTTCCTCTTCCCAGTATTCCCACTTCCACTTCTTAAAAGCCTTATCTGGCTTATTTCCCTTAATATGATGGTCTAGATTTTAATAGCTTTCCTGAGAATGAAATGATGGTCTTACTTACATTTTAAAGATAGCAACAAACCTTACCAAAGCAGCTAGTCACTCCTACTACACAGACCACTAGGACATCACCTAGATTTATTATCGCTGTGGTTTCATGTGTGGCAAACTTTCTGAGATCTATGTAGCTGAGCCTAATTTTAGTACATCCTAGACTTTGCAAGGAAGCTTAATATAAATTCCTCTGCTCTTATTATTTTTCAAATATTTCTTTTTACTTTATAAAAATCTTTTTGTGTTACTCGTGAAAATCCTATTTACCGCAGTATTAAAAAAAATGTCCTTTTTTAGATTATTTTCTAAAATCTTTAAAAAGTTTACTTGTATGGTTCTTTTATTGACTTTGAATCTGTTTCCAGAGTGTTGAATGTAGATAGAACATCAATTCTTAATTCTGTCATATGGATAGTCATTTGGCTTAGGGTTATTGCTAATGATTTGTCCTTTGTTCACCAATATGCAGAGCTCCAACACCGCATGGCAAACATCGCGCTTGTGCAGCTCTGGTAAGAGGTTGTATGGTCAAATCCACTCGCTTACATCCATCTTTGCTGCATTATCAGTCAGTCTTAGTTGTTGTGGATTTGGCTAAATCTTGGCAGTCTGTGGAAGTTTCTCCTTTGTTCTTCAAGACCATCTTAGAGATTCTTGGGACTTAATTCTTTCTCAAGAACTTTAGGGTGAAACCATCATATTCTTCATTTCCACAGCAAGAAAGTCTCCCTTGGAGTTTTAAATGGTATTGCAATGATATGACATCTTAGCTGGTAAGAGTTACTATTTCTATGATTATCATTCCCTTTAAGGACATAATTTAGGGCTAGAGAGATTGCTCAGTTAAGAGCATTTGCTGTTTTTAAAGAGGACCAGACGTCGGATCTCAGCACCCATGTTAGGTGCTCACAATCACCACTAACGTTAGCTCCAGGAGGTCCGTCACCCTCTTCTGTCTTATGTGGACACTGCACTAATGCACAAGTACCCACACACAGGCGTACACAGAATTAAAATATGAAACAAAATTTTCTGAGGACCCAGGTTCAGTTCTCAGCACTCACGTGACCGCTCACAAACTCAGGTAACTCCAGTTACAATGGAGCCAGCACCCTTTTCTGGGCTCTGTGTGCATATTATGTGCATACATGGTGCAAACAAATTCAAGCAGGCTCACACACATACAAATAAATAAATAAATAAATAATAAATAAATAAATCTTCTGAAAAAGAAAAAACTTCTTAAAAGAAAAGGAATGTAATATGTACATATCACACACACACACACACACACACACACACACATATGTTTCCTTTTATTTATATGCTCAATATTTGTTTTTAGATCAGTGGTTCTTGTCATGGCCCTTTTGGAGATCTAATGATTCTGTCACAGGGGTCATGTAAGACCATTGGAAAATACAGATATTTACACTCAATTCACAATAGCACAATAGTAGCAAAATTACACCTATGAAGTACAATGAAAATAATTTTATGGTTGAGGGTCACCAAATGTGAGGAACTATAATAAAGAGTTGCAACATTAGGAAGGCTGAGAACCGCTATTTTAGATGATGCTTTATAATTTTTCTCATAGCAATCATGCATTTACTTTGCCTGGTTTATTCTTATGAAATATTTCTGCTGCAATTGTAAATGGTTTAACATTGTCCAACATTCATTGATGTTTAGAAATGCAATGTGTGCATTAATCTTATATCACATGTCAACAATTTTTTCTAAACTCTAAAATTAGTTATAATCTTATCCTCACTATAGATGTTCCTGGACTGCCGGTTTAGGCAATTATGACATGTGCAAATTTGATGATGTTGTTCTTCCATTTTAAGGTTTTTTCCGGGAACTTTGCCCACTGGCTAGGGGCTCAAGTATAATCTTAATATTCTCTTTTGATTTTTTTTAGAAAATACATATCACTACCAGACTTTCTAGTTTGCTAGATCTTTTCCTTTCTGAGGTTGTAACCTAACCGCCATGTTGTCAATAAAAAGCTAGAGAATCAGCCATTAGTGTCTTTTCCCAGTGTCTGTCATGCACTTTTCTGGTTTCTTTTTTTTTTTTTTCTTTTAGAGACAGGGTTTCTCTGTGTAGCCCTGGCTGTCCTGGAACTCACTCTGTAGACCAGGCTGGCCTCGAACTCAGAAATCCGCCTGCCTCTGCCTCCCAAGTGCTGGGATTAAAGGCGTGTGCCACCACTGCCCTGATCTTCTCTGGTTTCAACACTGAGCTCCTAATACTAGGTCAGGAATTGCTCTTCATGTGCTGTTTGTATGTATTCGTATGTAATTGCCTGTTGTTGTATGTTCAGTAGAATGCTGAGAAGTCCTGGCTCTTGTGTGTCTTTTACATAGGTAACACACGTATGAAGGGGAAAAGGTAGCTGGTATCCATTCGTTTCCTGCTGCTGTTTCTTACATACTCTGCAGTCTTTCTATTCTATCCATTTTTTTAAAGTTAATTTTATGTATTTATTTTATGTGGGGGGGGGTTGTCTGCATGTATGCATGCACACCACATATGTGCCTGGTGTCTGAGGAGGTCAGAGGAGGACTTTAGATCCTCTGGGACTGGATTTATAAACATGTGAGCTGTCATGTGGGTGCTAGGGAATCAAACCCGGGTCTTCTGGAAGAGCAGCCAGTGCTCTTAACCACTGAGCCGCCTCTGCAGCTCCGCTATTGCTTTTTGATTCCGTATCCACCAGTGATGTTTCTAAGACATTGTCTACTTAATCTGAGTGTTCACGTTTGCTGCCATAAACTCAGCTGTGGCTTCTGCCTCGCATTTTTCAGTTTCTGCTGAATGTGCTTTTAACATACTAAAATATTGTTGTATTTATTTCTTTTATATTTCACTTCATAACCATTCTTAACGGGTGTTTTCTTATTTTATTAGTTGTTCCCAAAAGGCCAGCTTGAGCTTGGGTTTGTCGATCGCCTCTGATTTATTTATTTTCTGTTTCACCGACGTCTGCTTTTATCTTTACCTCTTTCCTTCTGTTCCCCTTGGGTTTATTCTGCGGCTCTGTTGCTGAACTTGGATGCTTATCTCATTTGTTTTCTGCCCTCTCTCTTTCTAACGTAAAGACTCAAAATCAGAAAGTTTAGGCTGGAACATGGCTGTATGTTAGAGACTCACTCGCTTGCAGGAAGCTGTGGGGTTGACCTGCCCCACGCAAAAAAAGCTATAGTTCACGAATTCAGACTGCAGATCTTATAAAATAAAATACTAAAACATTGTATTTAAAGTGGTTCCTAAACGCTTTAGCCTCCCTGTAGCCCACCACCCACCAGAGGTAGTGGGAAAGAAACGATATGGTTGGGAGGAGTGGACCTGTTTAGAAAGGTTCTTTGGAGCAATTCCCATCTGTGTTGTCTGGAAATCGGCAGTTTACTTCACAGGTTAGCAGGCAGCGGCAGCTCAATCCACTCATAAACACTTCATGGATACACAGCAGTCCAGTTTGGTAGAGTCAGGATAGCAAAAGCGGTGGCGCAGCAGAGACAGCCAGGCCTCAGCCTCTGCTCAAGTCAGCGGGAAGGACCAGCAGGAACACCAGAAGTTCTCAGTCATGCTTCTCTCAGGGAATCAAAGATCAGCAAAGGTGAGAGACCAACAAGCTAAGCGCGCGCCTCTCTCTCTCTCTCTCTGTCACATGAACTGTTCCTTCATGAGTCGGCCTTAGCCTTTCACACCTGTGCCCACTTTAACAAACGTTTCTTCACGTGTTTGCCCCAGCAAAACATCATCCAACTGACTCTCCAAAGAAACCTTAAGTTTCCACTTCATGTATGGGGTGTGTGTGGTGTGTGTGTGTGTGAGTGTGTGTGAGTGTGTGTGTGAGTGTGTGTGAGTGTGTGTGAGGTGTGTGTGTGTGTGTGTGTGTGTGTGTGTGTGTGTGTGTGAGTGTGTGTGAGTGTGTGTGTGAGTGTGTGTGTGTGTGAGTGTGTGTGTGTGTGTGTGTGTGTGTGTGTGCATTGACAGTATAAATATAGGCTCTAGCCTGTGGAACAGGCCTTAAACCCAACAGCAGCTGACTATACTAAAAAAGTTAGGCCACTCTTGTCCAGAGAGTCGGCTGTAGTTCTCCAGCCGCCTACACAGTGCCTTTCAGCCAGGGGGAAGGAGGCTCAGAGCCAGCTTGTCTTCTCTGTGCCCTGCAGCCAACATGGCCATGGTCAATCTTTTGTTAATCCATTTTCACAGCCGATCTGTTTCCCTTTTGATTTCACTTCTGGAATCTTTTTCAACATAGTTATTTTTAAATGAACATATGATTAGATCTAATAATCTTTTTTGATCTTTTTTTCCTTTTTACATTGTGGGTTTGGGATTTTGAATACTGCTTTAAATGGGTTTCTCCATTCTGACCCATAAAAATATTTTTAAAGTATTCTATGCTTTTGTTCCAAAACTTTATAATTAAACATGCATTTTTGAAGCATAGCAATGGTGGTGCATGCCTTTAATCCCAGCATTCAGGAGGCAGAGGCAGGTGGGTCTCTGAGTTCAAGGACAACTTGGTCTACAAAGTGAGTTCTAGGACAGCCAGGGCTACACAGAGAAAGCATGTCACAAAACAAAAACAAAAAAGGAAAGAAAGAAAGAAAGGAAGGAAGGTAGGTAGAAAGAAAGAAGCTTTTTGAAACAGCTTATTTAGAATTTTTAACATAAAGAATAAATTTAGGGGGCTAGAGATATGGCTCTGTGGTTAAGAGCACTGGTTGACTCTTCCAGAGGACTGGGATTCAATTCCCGGCACCACATGGCAGCTCACAGCTGTCTGTAACCCCAATTGCAGGGGAGCTGGCACCTTTACAGTCCTGTATGCAGGCAAAGCACCAGGACACATAAAATTAAAATAAATCTTAAAAGACAAAAAAAGAATAACTTTAGGGGCTGAGAAGATGGCTTAGTTTACAAAGTGTTTGCCATGCACACATGAGGGCCAGAGTTTAATCCCCAGCACCCACATGGAAAGGAAAAAAATGGCCTTGGTACCACACAGTATAAACTTTATTGTTGGAAAGACAGAGAAAGGAGGGTCTGTGGGACTGTCTGGCCAGCCAGACTACCTTAATCTTTGAGCCCAGGCCCCAGTCAGAGACTGAAAAGAACAAGGTGGCTGGCTCCTGAGGAAAAATACATGAGTTTGACCCCTAGCCTCCATATGTACACACACACACACACACACACACACACACATGCACGTGAACATACACACACACATGCATACGCCACACACACACACACACACACACGTACACGCACATGAACATAAACACATATGCACATAAACATATACATATTTGCATATGAAGCCAAGCATGATGACACATGCCTTTACTTCTAGCACTAGAGAAGCAGAGGCAGGCAGATCTCTGAGTTCTTGGTCAACTGGTCCACAGAGTAAGTTCCAGACAGCCAGAGCTAAACAGAGAACCCCTGCCTTTAATTAATTAATTAATTAATTAATTAGACATACTTTCACATAAATATACACATATATATATGTGTACATACACATTTAGAAATGAGGATGAGGAAATGAGTCTGTCAGAAAAGTGCTTGCTACACAAACATGAGACTAGCACCCGTGTAAATTCTGGGTACAGTAGTGCATGCCTGTGACCCCAGCACTGTGGCAGCAGAGACAGGAAGATTGATAGCAGAATCAATGAGCTCCAGGTTCAGGAGAAACCCTGTCTCAAGACTCCTTATGTCAATCTCTGGCTTCCATTTGCAAATTCACAAATGTGCATATGCACTTACACACACTCACACACAAAAACGTGTGTATACATGTATATAGCATAAATTCATGTATCAGTATTTTATGAAATCTGCCAGTTGCCTTAGAGCTACCTATTCGTTTGTCACTCACTCATTCAAATATGCCATCTTCCAGTGTTTTGTTTTATTTTGGTTTTTGTTTTGTTTTGTCTTGAATTGGTTTTTGTTTTGTTTTTGTTTTTGTTTTTGAGACAGGGTTTCTCTGTGTAGCCCTGACTGTCCTGGAACTCACTGTATAGACCAGGCTGGCCTCAAACTCAGAGATGCACCTGTCTACCTCCCTAGTGCTGGGACTAAAGGCGTGCGTCACCACTGCCTGGTTCCACGGTGTTTATTTTAAAGCTCCCTTCCTGGCATTCTACCTACACAGTGATGTCAATTCCTGGGTGCTCCCTTTTGCTGCATTGGTCAGTTCTTTCACTAAACAGCATAGTTTTATAATGTGTGCCTTAAGAACCTGTGAAGATTAGTTTCTCCTATTCGTTTTGTTTACAATTAGCTAGACTCCCACATTATATTTAATACATTTAGTCTAGTAAGTTAAAAGCATATTAAACATTGCCTTGCAATTAATTATTTAAGTGTCTTATCTACAATTTTTAGATTTATCAACACGAATATCTTGCTCACCATTACCAAAGTTCAAAACAAAGTGTATTTTAAGTACTCAGACAATGTGCTGGAGAGATGTCTCAGCAGCTAAGACTATGTACTCCTCTTCCAGAGGAACAGAGTTCAATTCCCAACAACCACATTGTGAAGCCCACAGCTGCCTGTAACTCCAGCTCCAAGGGATCCACCTGCCTCCATAGGTACTGGGCTTACATGTACAAACCCATCCTCACATGTGTATACACATGTGGACTTACATGTACAAACTCATCCTCACATGTGTATACACATGTGGACTTACATGTACAAACCCATCCTCACATGTGTATACACATAACTTAGTAATAATAAAGCAAGATATTGTTAAAGTACTGGATGAATTAATGAGAGAAGCCAAAAGCCACAGTTGCTGTAGCTTCCCGATAACCAGATAACCCAAAGGAGAAAGATTTACTCACAGTTAAACTCCCTGCTGATTCCTGATTCCTCTTCTTTCCATGATCCTGATCCCTGGATTATCACTCAATCAACTTCCTGCACCACACTCTCCATCTTGGCGTCTTTTTTCTGGGTAGCTAACCTAACATAGAGATGGCTTGCATAACTTAGGCAATACCCTGGGTTTCGTGTCACTCAACTGACATTTGATAAGTACTACACAGCAAAGGACATTGGGTTATACTCCCCCAACAAGTACCTGAGATTTTCTTTTGTCAATAAAACTTTTATCGATGAGCTTATGGAAACTAGGGGGTCCCATTAAGTTATTAATTCTGGATAAAATGCATGCCCGCTGCCACCTTTGCATTTTTCTTGAACACGACTTGTATACAGTACATTTTTAACTAGACTTAGTGGCACAAGTCTGTGTTCTTAGAACAGGACCAGGAGCTCAGGCCAGCCTCGTCTGCATGGTAAGTTCAAAGCCAGAAGGACTTCATAAGACCCTGTCTCAAAAATAAATAAAGCTAGGAATGACAGCACACACCTCTAATCACGACACTCAGAAGGCAGAGGCAGGCTGATCTCCGGGAGGTTACTCTTCAGAGTGAGCTCTAGACCACATAGGGCTGCACAGTAAGATCCTGTCTCTAACATATGTAATAACATAGTCAATCAATTATGTTTTACTAAGAGACGGTTACATACAATATACCACCTAATAGTTGTGAGAAATACGTATTGTTTCAATTTTACTTGCTATAGTCTGGATAGTGTCATGCCCTGAGATTCATAGGTTGAAATCTAGGTACGTCCTTGCCTTTTTCGGGACCTCCTTGATAGAAGTCACAAGAAAAAAAAAAGCAAAATTTGATCCCTGACTCACAATGTGCATAAAATCAGTTCACAGTGGATTGCAAAGCTAAATGATAAAATAATATGTGCTCTGGTTCCTCAAGATTTCTTTTTTGATTCAAGTTTTTTTGGTCAGGTATGTTTTTAATCCTTTAGAATTTTATAGCTATCCTTTGCTTTGGGCATATAGTTTAATTTCACTGTGATCTGAAAACATGGTAACATGCTATATATTGTAGCCAGACTTTTGCTACTTTTTTGGGTTCTTTTTCTCTACCTCTCTACTCTACCCCTACTCTCTCCAACCAACACTAGGTAGAAGAGAAAGGAGGTTAGAGGGAAAAGGGTGTCAATATAGTTAGACTACTTCCTGCTGGTTAGGGGCATCAAGGTCCTTGTGGCAAGTCCTGTTTTTTCTACTTAACAAACAGCGACAGCAACCAGAAATGCGCAGCAGGGAGCAGCAGCAGCGGGGGAGCAGCAGACAAGCAGGGAGCGCAGCAGCAGGGGAGCAGCAGCAGCAGGGGAGCAGCAGCAGCAGGGGAGCAGCAGCAGCAGGGGAAGCAGCAGCAGGGAGCAGCAGCAGCAGGGGGAGAGCAGGAGCAGCAGCAGCAGGGGAGCAGCAGCAGCAGGGGAAGCAGCAGCAGCAGGGGAGCAGCAGCAGCAGGGAGCAGCAGCAGCAGGGAGCAGCGCAGCAGGGAGCAGCAGCAGCAGGGGAGCAGCAGCAGGGGAGCAGCAGCAGCGGGAGCAGCAGCAGCAGGGGAGCAGCAGCAGCAGGGGAGCACAGCAGCAGCAGGGGAGCAGCAGCAGCAGGGGGAGCAGCAGCAGCAGGGGAGCAGCAGCAGCAGGGGAGCAGCAGCAGCAGGGGAGCACAGCAGCAGGGGGAGCAGCAGCAGCAGGGGAGAGCAGCAGCAGGGGGAGAGCACAGCAGGGAGCAGCAGCAGCAGGGGAGCAGCAGCAGCAGGGGAGCAGCAGCAGCAGGGAGCAGCAGCAGGGGGAGCAGCAGCAGGGGGAGCAGCAGCAGGGGGAGCAGCAGCAGGGGGAGCAGCAGCAGCAGGGGAGCAGCAGCAGCAGGGGAGCAGCAGCAGGGGGAGCAGCAGCAGGGAGAGCAGAGGGGAGCAGCAGCAGCAGGGGGAAGCAGCAGCAGAGGGGAGCAGCAGCAGGGGAGCAGCAGCAGCAGGGGGAGCAGCAGCAGCAGGGGGAGAGGAGCAGCGGGGGAGCAGGCAGCGAGCAGGGGGAGCAGCAGCAGGGGGCGGCAGCAGGGACAGCGCAGCAGGGGAGCAGCAGGAGCAGGGCGAGGGGAGCAGGGAGCAGCAGGAGGGGGGAGCAGAGCAGCAGGGGGGCAGCAGCAGGGGGAGCAGCACAGCAGGGGAGCAGCGGAGGAGCAGCAGCAGCAGCAGAGCAGGGAGCAGCAGGGGCAGCAAGGGGAGGACAGCAGCAGCAGGGGGAAGCCAGCAGCAGGGAGAGAGCAGCGGGAGCAGCAGAGCAGGGAGCAGCAGCAGCGGGGAGCAGCAGCAGCAGGGGGAGCAGCAGCAGCAGGGGGAGCAGCAGCAGCAGGGGGAGCGAGCAGCAGGGGGCGCAGCAGGGAGAGGGGAGCAGCAGCAGGGGGAGCACAGCAGGGGAGCACAGCAGGGGAGCAGCACAGCAGGGAGCAGCGAGCAGGGAGCAGCAGCAGCAGGGAGCAGCAGGGAGCAGCAGGGGAGCAGCAGCAAGCAGGGGGGAGCAGCGCAGGGAGCAGCAGGAGGGGAGCACAGCGCAGGGAGGCAGCAGGGAGAGAGCGAGCAGCAGCAGGGAGCAGCAGCAGGAGCAGCAGCGGGGAGCAGCAGCAGCGGGGCAGCAGAGCAGGGGAGCAGAGCAGCAGGGGAGCAGAGCGGAGAGGAGCAGAGGGAGCAGGAGCAGGGGAGCAGCAGCAGCAGGGGAGCAGCAGCAGCGGGGGAGCAAGCAAGCAGGGGAGCAGCAGCAGCAGGGGAGCAGCAGCAGCGGAGAGGGAGAGCAGCAGCAGGGGAGCAGCAGCAGCAGGGAGCAGCAGCAGCAGGGGAGCAGCAGCAGCAGGGGAGCAGCAGCAGACAGCAGCAGGGGAGCAGCAGCAGCAGGGAGCAGCAGCAGCAGGGGAGCAGCAGAGCAGGGGAGCAGCAGCAGCAGGGAGCGAGCAGCAGCAGCAGGGGAGAGCAGCAGGGGAGCACAGCAGGGGGGAGCAGCAGCGAGCACAGCAGGGGAGCAGCAGCAGCAGGGGAGCAGCAGCAGCAGGGGAGCACAGCAGCAGGGGCAGCAGCAGCAGGGGCGCAGCAGCAGGGGAGCAGCAGCAGAGGGAGCAGCAGCAGCAGGGGAGCAGCAGCAGCGGGAGCAGCAGCAGCAGGGGAGCAGCAGCAGCAGGGGAGAGCAGCAGCAGGAGCAGAGCAGGGGAGCAGCAGCAGCAGGGGAGCAGCAGCAAGCAGCAGGGGAGCAGCAGCAGCAGGGGGAGCAGCAGCAGAGAGGGCAGCAGCAGCAGGGAGCAGCAGCAGGGGGAGCAGCAGCAGCAGCAAGGGGCAGCAGCAGCAGAGGCAGCAGCGCAGGGGGAGCAGCAGCAGCAGGGAGAGCAGAGGGGAGCAGAGCAGACAGCAGCTCAGGGGAGCAGCAGCAGCAGCAGGGGGAGCAGCAGCAGGGGAGCAAGCAGCAGCACCAGGGGAGCAGCAGGCGCAGAGCAGGAAGAGCAAGCAGCAGCAGGGGGAGCAGCAGCAGCAGGGGAGCAGCAGACAGCAGGGAGCAGCAGCAGAGCAGCAGCAGGGGAGCAGCAGCAGCAGGGAGCCAGCAGCAGGGGGAGCAGCAGCAGCAGGGGAGCAGCAGCAGCAGGGGAAGCAGAGCAGGGAGCGCAGCAGCAGGGAGCAGCAGCAGCAGGGAGCAGCAGCAGCAGGGGACGCAGCAGCACAGGGGAGCAGCAGCAGCAGGGAGCAGCAGCAGGGAGCCAGCATGCAGGGAGCAGCAGCAGCAGCAGAGAGGGACAGCACGAGGGAGCAGCAGCAGGGAGCAGCAGCAGGGACACAGACAGGAAGCAGCGGAAAGAGCAGCAGCGGGAGCAGCAGCAGAGGAGCAGCAGAGCAGGAAGCACAGACAGCAGCAGGAGAGACAGAGGGCACAGCAGGGAGCGAGCATGGGAGACAGCAGCAGCAGGCACGAGCAGGCACAAGCAGCGGACACAGCAGGGAACCGGGGACGAGGACGCAGGGCAGGAGCACGGCCAGGGAACACGACAGCCGACACAGACAGAGGCACAAGGCCACATCTTCTGTGCCTGCTTGAGCATAGTAATACTACGTAGGACTGAGTTCCCTCAGTATTTTATCTGACTAGTATACGTGGAAGACACCTGGGCAAAAGAAGACTTCAGGGGTAGCAGCAGCAGCAGGGGAGCAGCAGCAGCACAGGAGAGTAGCAGCCACCGCCTTTCTCCAGGCTCTGGCATTTTTTTTTTATCCTCTGAAGAGTCCCCAGAATTCCAAACCATCTTCAGCTGGCAAAATCATGCCCCTGCCAGAGCATGAGACAAATCACAGTCAGCTGTTGTTGACAAACGAAGCAGCCCCGTATCCCACACTGAGATTAAAACAGAAACTTATTTGGTGTAAACATTTCTGTATTTTTAAAGAAACCAAAAATTCTCTTTTTTTTCCTGCTTATTCAGATGGTTCACACTATGATTTTTCTTGGTGACTAAGACATGTATACACTGCAGTTACATGAAGCCCTGTATAAGTGTCACTATTAGATCAAGCTGACTGACGCACTGTTCAGTTTGCCTACATTCTTGCTGATTTTCTGCCTGCTTGAGCTATCAATTACTGTAGAATAAAGACTAGACTGGGCAAAAGAAACTTCTAGGACACTAGTCATGTTTTATATGTTGATCTTGGGTAGACTGGGCCATACTCCACTTTGTAAAACTCCATAAGCGGCTCCCTTTCATCCACATAATTCTTTCTGTGTGTTCCTCTGCTTCTGGGTCTCCGAGACATTTTTTCTTTTCTAAAAGGTTTTTTATTTATTATATGTGTATGTGTAACACAAAAAATCCAGAAGAGTGTCAGCTCCCTGGGAGCTGGAGTTACAGCCAGTTGTGAGCCACCTAATGTGGCTGTGTAGTATTTTCTGGTACCATGAAGACTAGGCCACACGACAGAGGCTTTCAACTCAGATTTTGGCTAAGTCATCTGAATTTTGTGTCCTATGGACCATACTGGAGTTGTTAGTTTTGTGCTGGTCTCCAAGGTCCTACCAGGCTGGGATGACATGCATGTACCACTATGCCAGTCCAGTCAAGTCATTGTTCAAGATTTACTTCAACAAACAGGACCCCCTGTCTCTCTCATTTCCCAGCTACATTCTGAAATAAAATAAATAAATCTAAAAAAAATTTTAATACATAGTCTCAGAGAATGAAGTGATGAATTTTAGAATTTCATTCAAGTATGTGATTTCACAGGACATTAATTACTTGTCCCCAAAAGCAATAAAATCATCTAAGGTCATATGTTCCACAATATTTCAAAGAAAACTGGCAATCGATTTTGGACAATATGGCAATGATGTAAGTTGACCTTTGCAGTTAACATTATTTAGAAGTCAGGTTGCGCCGTCCTCTTCCACTCTGTAGAACGAAGGGGTGTGTTACTCCTCGTTCTTCTCAGTACTCACAATGATCTTGCTTGTGGGACAGACTTTAGAAAACTAAAAACAAAAGCCAACATTGCAATTCCAACATTGGGAACAAGGCCAGGAAAGAATGAGCTGTCACTGGAAGTGACAGTGTGCCCACCTTTAATCTCAGCACTTGGGAAGCAGGGGCAGATCTTGTGAGTTGGAGGCCAGCTTGATCTACATAAGCAATGTCTGGCCACTAAGAGTACACAGTGAGATCTGTCTCCAAACAACAACAAAAACAGTTGTTGCTAATTTCCATACATGAAGACTTTTTTTTTGCATCTATATTTTGAGAATAAGTATCTTTCTTGGATAGGCCAGACAGTTTAATTTAGGGAAAAGGGTAAAAGAGATCTCAAAATAGAAAAATACAGAGATTATTCCAAGCTTGAGCAGGCCCCTGGTACTCACAGGACATTTGCTTATGCACCTGGGCATTTATGAAAACTAGAGGAAAAGGAAAGGGGCGTATGTTGTGACAATGCCGTCCTCCCGCTTTTACAGGAAGGGAAGTCCTCAATGGTTTCTCGGTCACAAACCTGACATGCAAGGGCACTTTGCAAAAGAAAAAAGTCAAAAATGAAAATCTAAGTCATTTGATGTCTGCCTACTGGAAGGCAAAATGGTCTGAATCCCCCTTTACCCAAAAATTGGAGAGAAGTTACCCTTTGTGTGTCCCAGGGGGTGGAACCCCATAAACCATGACAGCACCCGTTACCTTCCCGCACTGGACCAAAAAACCAGAATGAGCCCAACCCAAATCTCCCACGCGCAAGGGAAAACGACACTATTACACCTCTGTGCTAAACGATGCCAGTAAAAGATACACTTCCCGGGCTTTTTTGTCACGCAATAAACATTAGCTTGTACACATAGCTGTAGAGCAGCCTTCACAAAAAATCCAAATAACCATTAGTTATTACAAACCTCTCTTCACCTGGGAGGAAAAAGTACTTATGTGGTTATGGAGCCTCAAAAGGGGAAATTTTCTTAGCGGCCCCCATAAAAACTCTTCCAATTAATACAAGTTGATCACCATTCACATTCTTACTACAAGGAAGTAGGACTGGGGAGACAGTCAAGCGCTTGCTGCACAAGCGGGGGGTTGAATTTGATCCCCAGAGCCCCCATACCGATTCCCGAAGCAGGTGGGTTCACCCTGTAATCCCACTGGGCAGGTGGAGAAAAAAGAAGGAAAACCGGGATTCAATTTTGGCCAGACAATCTAGCAGATTAGCAAAGACCCCAAAGCTGCTTATTTAGTTCAAAAGGGGGGAAAGGCCGGGGTGGGAAAGATTGTGGGGGGGATCTTAATGAGATTAAATGATTCCCACAAAATGGGGGACAAATGCCTGTAAACTCCACGTTTTTTTATTAAAATGGGAGATGAGAGGCAGTGACAGGAAAATCCCGAATGTTTTGGTTAGATAAACCTTTTGGGGTCCCACGGGGGGGAAAACAAGCAAAAGACCTGCCAACAAGCAAGCCCCAACAATCCAAGGATGGTTTCCCCCCCACTACTACAACCCATAAGTAAAAAAGTATCCCTCCCCATTCACACACATGGACAAGGTACACACACACACTCACATTGCACTCACACATATGGACAAGTTCACACACCATCCCCACACATAGGACAGGGATGCATTTTCACACACACATTCCCACTCACACACATGGACAAGCATACCCAACCAACACACCTACAATGGACAAGCACACCCACACAATACTGGAAAAAGTATACACACACAATCCACACTCACACACACGGACAAGCAACAAAACACCTCACACAATGGACAAGCAAACACATATAATTACATTCAGACTTTTAGTCCAAATACACACACATACACACCATACACATAGACGAGCGCACACACATAACATATATACACACATATCTACACCTAAACACACCAACAAACATGTACACACAGAGACACCATACACACTTGGGAAGGAAGGGAAGAAGAAAAAGGAGGAGGAGTAGGAGCAGCAGCCACCCCTGGCCTGGCATCCATGTGCACAAGCACACTCATTCACGAGCACATCCACACACATCCACACTCACACTCACACTCACACACGTGGACAAGAAAACATACACAGAGGGGGAAAAGTACTTCTCTAGAATCCATATACACAAGCACACTCTTCACGAGCACATACACACACATACACATATACAGTAAATAGCAACAGTCTGTTATTTAATGATTCAAACAAACATATGATGTGATTTATTAAGTGGAGAAAATAACATCTTTTTAAGTATTTTATTAAATAATCATGGTAATATAGCTTTTTCTTTACACAAGCTCCAGAAATTCTACTTTTTCATCTGATAACAAGGTCTTCTGATAAATCCATATACTCCCAGTTCCCAAAATATATGTGTCCCTGTGGAGGTGGGATTTCGTTAAATCAGAAAGGTAGCCGGACAAGCCAGAGAAAGCAAGCCAAGAAGCTACATTCCACTGTAGTCTCTGTCTCAGTTCCCACCCACAGGTTCCTGGGGTTTGTTTTTTAAGATTTATTTTATGTATATGAGTACACTGTAGCTGTCTTCAGACACACCAGAAGAGGGCATCGGATCCCATTACAGATGGTTTGTGAGCCACCATGTGTTGCTGGGAATTGAACTCAGGACCTCTGGAAGAGCAGTCAGTGCTCTTAACCACTGAGCCACCTCTCCAGCTCCAGGTTCCTGCTTTCAATTCCTTTCCTGACTTCTCTCAGTGGTAGACTGTGAGCTCAGAGCTGTAGGATAAACTCTTTCCTCCCCAAGTCGCTTTTGGATGTGTTTATCTCAGGATCAGGAGGCAGACCAGGACTCTGGTATCCGCTCTCAAACCAAAAATGAGGTCTCAGACATTTGGAAACAATAAGACCATCAGGAAAATTATTTCTCTGTGTACATGTGTGTACAGCGTCTGTGGCTCTGGGTGTGCATGGAGCACAGTTCATGTGTGGAGGTCAGAAGACAATTTCCTGGAGTCAGATCTCACCTTTTCTGTTTTGAGGCAGGATTTCTCTTGCTATTTATCTGCTATACTGTATATGCTAGACTAGCTGACCAGTGAGCTTCCTGAGTCTCCTGTCTCCTCTCCATTTCAATGTGGACGTGCTGGATTGCAGACATGTACTACCTCACCAACTTTTTACGTGGGTTCTGGGAACTGAAGCTAGCTCTTTTACTCACCGAGCCATCTTTCTTTCCCGACCAAAAAAAAAAAAAAAATTGTCATATTTTATTTTGCCCAATATTTCACTCGTGACACTTAAATTCTGCCATTATTCCATAAGCTGGATCTTTAGTATCTGGCATTCAAACACAGAGTGCTCATGTATTATCTGAAATGGAAACACTCCGGAGGACAAGAAAAAGTAATTCAATTCGTGGTGGCGGTAAGCTGTATGTGTGTGTGCATGGGTGTGTATGGGTGTGCATGGATATGTGCATGTATGTATGCATGTGTGCATGTGTTAAGTGTGTGGGTGAGGGGCAGGATGTGTATGGGTACATGCATGGGTGCATGTGCAGGTGCATTGTGGGGGAATATGGGAGGGTGTGAGAGAATATGGGAGTGTGTGGGGTGTGGGAGTGTGTGGGAGGGTGTGGGGTGTGGGAGTGTGTGGGGTGTGGGAGGGTGTGGGAGGGTGTGGGGTGTGGGAGGGTGTGAGGTAGTGTGGGAGGGTGTGGGGGAGTGTGGGAGGGTGTGGGGTGTTGGAGGGTGTGGGGTGTGGGAGGGTGTGAGGTAGTGTGGGAGGGTGTGGGGGAGTGTGGGAGGGTGTGGGGTGTGGGAGGGTGTGGGGGGGTGTGGGAGGGTGTGGGGGGGGTGTGGGGTGTGGGAGGGTGTGGGGTGTGGGAGGGTGTGGGGGAGTGTGGGAGGGTGTGGGGTGTGTGGGTATGTGCAGGGTATTGAGCTTATGAGTTCATATGCAGGAGCCAGGGAAGATGTTGAATATTTTCCTCTATCACACGCTACTTTATTCCTTTAAGAAATATTTCTTGGGTCTGGAGAGATGATGATTCAGCCATTAAGAGCACTGGTTGCTCTCCCAGACGACCCACTTTCAAATCCCAGCACCCACATGGCAGCTCACAACTGTCTGTAACTCCAATTCCAGGGAATATGACTCCCTCACACAGACATGCATTCAGGCAAAACACCAATGAGCATAAAATAAAAATAAATTCACTGAGAGAGAGTTTCTCAGTGAACCAGAAACTTGGCATTTTGGTTAATCTGGTTGTCTGGAGAGATTCCAGGATCTGTCTATCTCTGCTCCTCCGTCCCCGACACACGCAGACCACGCAGACACACACAGAGACACACACAGACACACACTGAGAATATAAACACATAGAGTCATCTTAAGCTTCTAGAGGAATGGTGGGGATTTGAGTTCCACCCTTCGTGCATACGTAGTGAGCACTCCTACCCACGGAAGCATCTCCCTAGTCCCCAGAGAGGAATTCTTGAAGACTAAATAAACTCATGTTTCTCTTCTTTCTCACTGTTTTCCTATCCACTCATCTGTCCTTTCTTTTCCCTTACTTTTTCCCTCTTGGGAGTGAACAGCTCTGGAGGATTAATATTATTTTGCCCACATTTTCTGTCCCAATTCTAACTACCACTAACTCTGGATCATTCTTTATCCTGTGGAAAAATGCATCTGCCCTTCCCTAACTAGGAATTGTATGGTCGCAACTGTTCCACAAAGTCCCCTGTGCTGATGGGTTGGTCACTGGCCTTTGGTGCTGTTGAGGGAGGCAAACCTTTTGGAGGTGAGACCCAGTGGAAGGAAGCTGGTTGGTGTGGGGGTGCTCGTGGGTGTTTGGGGGACCCAGCTTCTTTCTTTGCCTTTTATTCCTGGCCACCACAGGGGAAGCAGCTTCTTGTACCAACCATCCCCTCCCCACTATGACATTTTGCTTCATCGAATACCCAAGTCAGAGACCATTGAGACTCTGAAACAAGTAAGTATTTCCTCCTTTTAAGTTGTTCATCATAGGTATTTTTGTCGCTGTGATGGAAATGTCCAACTCTCTGCAGAAACACAACATACATTCTAATAGAATCGCACTCCAGGAATCATGCTGAGGGCTTTACGAGAAATTAGTTACAAAAAAATCTCCCCACCCCCACCCCCTTGGTTTTTCCAAAACAAATTTCTCTGTGTAGCGTTGGCTGTCTTAGAACTCTCTTTGTAGACCAGGCTGATCTGGAATTCAGAGATCCATCTGCACCTCTGTCTCTCTGCTTCCCTACCCCTGCCCCTGCCCTACCCCTGCCCCTGCCCCTGCCCCTGCCCCTGCCCTGCCCCCGGATGGATTGCTGGGATTAAAGGCGTGCACCCCCACTGACCATCCAGGGTACCTCATTCATCACGTGTATGGACCATCATAGACTGGTTTGCAAAGCTAAGAGGCAATTGGAGGAATCTGTAAGTGGGCAGACCACGCAGCAAGAGAGCAGTTCTGAAGAAGGCCCAAGGTGTTGCACTTCCAACCTGGGGACAAGAGATGAAGCTCAGCTGGTAGAGTGGTTTGCTCAGCATGCGGTGTCCTATGTGGAATCCCCAGCGCCCTACAGCCTATGCCTGTAATCTCAGCACTTAGGAGATAGAGGCAGGAGAATCAGAAGATCAAAGTTGTTCTCAGTTACATAGCGAGATCGAGACCAGCCAAAGATACAAGAAATACTGACTCAGAAAGAAAGAAAGCTGAAGAGGTGGCTCAGTGGTTAAGAGTGTGTACTGCTCTTGCCGAGGACCTGAGATCAGTTCTCCGCATCCCTATCCTGTGGCTCACAAGCTCCTGGCACTCTAGCTCCGGAGAATCCCATGCTTTCTTCTGGACTCTATGGTTACTTGAATCAAGGTGCCCATGTCCACACACATATATACATATACATAATTTTAGGGTAATTTTAAAAATATTTTTAAAAATAAGACAGTGAGGCTTGCAATATGGCTCAGCAGGTAAAGGTGCTTGCTACCAAGCCTGTAGACCTAAAGTCAGTCTCTGAGATACACATGGTGGAAGGAGAGAACCAACTCCCACAGCCTGTCCTGCCTTCTGTCATGCCATTTGCACACACAGACAAATATACTGACAGAAATAAACTTAATAAAAATTTCAAAGCAACAACAAAAACATTATTATTCAAATGAGTGTCCAGGAATTGGAGCAAAACCAAATCAAAATTGAACATCTTAGAACAGAATGGATGTTTCTCGAAAGGTTCTCAAGGAATTACAATTACAACCTTTAAAGAAAACAAATCATACCTGAACTTGATGGTATTGATCTGAAATTACAGCCCTTGGGAGGCTGAGGCAAGAGGATTGTCAGTTCAAGACCAACCCAATCTACATAGTGAATTTCAATGTAGCTTGAGCTGGGGGGTGCCTGGGGGGGTGCCTGGGGGGTGAGAGCTCACAAGCTGAAAATAGAGTCTTTTTTTTTTTGAGATAATGTCTCACGTTGGAGCCCACACAAACCTTGAATCCTCAGCAATCCTCCTGCCTCAGCCTGCATAGTGCTGGGATGACTGTCATGAGCCACCATACCTAGCTTAAATAATTTCTAGAAACAACATCTCACATATTTTCTTTAACTAGCACTCTTAACATGACCCTGCCCTACTCCCCGATTTCTAGTCTATAGTAGACTAGCTCTCTGGTGGTCATCTCTAAGAGAGTAAAAGGGTGAATCTGGCTAGAGTTTGCTGGATTTCAATTTCTGAGGACTCTCATTCAATGGTTTGTTTATTTAATTAATTAATAACTGGGAAACTCCCATCATGAGAAGTGTAGCTAGTAACCATAACAAATGAAGGCATGCAAGTTCTGCTACTGCCAGAATCCACCCACATTTGCAATAAGAAATAAAAATCAAGAGAAAGGTAACTGCTTTCCTGTAAAAACAAACATGCTCATTTTCGAACCAAATAAAACAAAACTTTCTTTGTGTTTATGTGACTCCTTGCTCTCGGATGTCATGTTCCACAGCAGTGGCAGTCCTAGGAAGAGCCCAATGTTGTCTACTTTTTTTTTTCCATTGAACTAGTAGACAGTTTTCTCATCTGAGACCTAGACTTTCATATTGAGGGTACTGATGACATCATCTCTTACATGTCTCAAAGATGCTTTTAACTCAAAGTCAACATTCCCCAAAAGAAAACCACCATTTCTTCCACTCCTTGAGCTTGGCTCTGATCCAGCAATCCCAGAATGCATTCCTTTCACTGTCTGTTCAGCTCAGCAGTTCTGAAACCCATCTATGTTTAACCTCACCTTCTCACATGCTATACTCAGCATTACCAAATCCTGTTTATCTACCTCTTAGTGTCTCTCTAGTCAGCTGCCCAACTCTGTCTCCATCCCTACTACAACTGCCCTGACAGGCTGTCTCTCCCACATATCCCAACAGCAGCCTCTAAACCATCAGACTACACCTACTCTGGCTCTGTCTAATTGCTTTCCACAGTTCAGTAGTCACCATTTCAGAAGACAAGGCCAACTGTGTCACACACGTATTCTGTTTTAAACCCCTTTGTCTTTGCTTTAGGGATCAGAACAAAAGCTCTTGGGGTAGTCTGCAACATTCCAGCACTCTGGTTCTTGTTCATCTCTGTAGTCTCAGTTCACGTGTTCTGCACTTGCTAGGGAAAGAAAAGAGATAGCACACACATCAGGGGACAGTCTCCCAGAGTGAAAACTTCCCAGCAATCTTCTCTTAGAAAATGTGTTGGCAAGAGTCATCATGGCTGATATTGATGGAGACAGCCCTACAGTGTGTGCTCACTCCTGCCTTGATAGCACAAGCTCCACACAAGCACCCTTGGAAGCCACCAGCTACACTCTGCCTTTCTTTTCAACTCCTTTCTCAGGGATTCAAACCATTATTTGTATGACTTCCACAACAGTGCACCACCATTTCACCTGTCAAGAACTGTTTCTCCCTGTAAATTTGGGCAGCAAAATGGAAAATCCTAAGCATAATTAAGACTCAACACTGTAGAAAAGGCTGGAAAATGTGCCTTACTTTCTGTTTCTTTTAATGAAAAGTTTCAAGCATACATCAGAATAGAGAGAATACACAATGAACCTCCATATATACTGCATCCATACTTCACTACATGTTGTCATTTACGAAGGGTTAACATCAGTTGTTGACTGACAGGATCTGGACTCACCTAAAAGATAATCTTTTAGTCATGTCTGTCAGATTCATTGAGGCTGCAAGACTCCCACTAAACATGGATAGCGTGATTCCATGGCTATGGTACTAAACAAAGTTAAAAGGAAAGTCAAACTGCCCATGCGAACTCATTACCCGCTGTTTCTGACTGGATGTAGGTGACCAGCTGCCTCACATTCCTGCCGCCATGACTTCCCGCCATGATGGACTGTAATGGACTCTCAAACTATGAGCCAAAATAAATCCTTCCATCCTTGAAAAGCTTTTGTCAGGCATTTTTGCTGCAGCAACAAGTAACTAACACAGCATCCAATACCAAGCCATAATCAAATTTCCATAATTGTTATAGGTACATTATTATAGGTAGCATGTCTGAACCACAAGCCAAGAAGATCCATCCACACATGAAGTAACCGTCTCTTAAACATCTCATTTTCCCAATGCCGAGTCAGTGTGCAGACACGTGCACGTCATAGTATGATATGGCAGTCAGAGGACAACTCGAAGAAGTCAGTTGTCTCCATCCACTACATGGGTCCTAGAGATGGAAGTCAGACCATCAGACTTGATGACAAGCACCTTTACCAATGAGCCACCCTGCTGGCGGCTTTGTAAGTAGTATTACGTACTTGAAATGGCCTCTTATCAGGAAAGGCACAGGGTTCATTGTCCCACTTTTAATGATGCTTAATATTACTGTTCCTAAGTCATTTTTTATGAAGATTCATAAGATCAACAGTTCCGTATCTACATAAGCTAGGTTCCCTTCCAGGTTCTTAGCCTAAGAAGAGAACAAGAGAGCAGATTTTTGCAAAGCTTCTATATATTATGATTTTATTAGCACCTCAATGATTGCACTATATGCTCTACAATGTTCATTTTTTAAAAAATGAATTTATATTAAAGTAGTTCCCATATACAATTTTTATATTTGCTTGCATATGGTGGAAAGACAGAACTTAGGCCCTCTTCAGTGAGAATGCCTCCCAGCATTTGTATCAAACTTTTCCCATTGCTGAGAACAGAGCTTAATCATGGCGAGCTTGGCCGCAGGTGCAGGGCCTGAACCTGATCCCCAGCAGCTCAGAAAAACAACAAACATAAAACGCTGGGGTCTGTGAGCGCCTCAGCAGGTAAAGTCGCTCATTGCTAAGCTTGACAGCCTGAGTTTCACTGAGGATCCTCAGGGTTGAAAGAAAGATCGGACTCCTGTAGTTTGTTGCTGTTCTTACTCTCTCTGCCTCTTTGTCTTACTGTCGCTCTGTCTCTCTCTGTGTCTCTGTCTCTCTCAGGAAAGAGGGGGAGAAAAAGAGAGATGATATAGATGATAAAGATTATAGATATAGATATCTCTCATCTCTCCATATCTCCCCACCTCTCAAATATATATATATGTATCTTTCTTTCTCTCCCTCCCACCCATGAGCAGAAACATTACAAAAATGTAGAAAAGTGGCCTTAGAAAACTGGTTCTACCAGTTTCCTAATTCCTGGTTCTTTCCTTTCCCAAAAAACTGGTATTTAATTTCTCCTTGCATTTCATAATCTAATTTCATATTATTCTCAGTTATTTTCTGTGCCTGAAAAAAAAAACAGACAAAAAACTTCAATTAGAATACAGAATAGAACCAACCATGTACAAAAGATCATGTCATTGTCAAATAATTTCCTTTTTTTCAAATAAACAAACAAATTTTGTTGTTGTTGATGATGATGATGATAATGATGATTTTTATTTTATGTGTATGTGTCTGCCGGCTTGTCTATATGTATACCACATGAGTGCAGTATTAGTGGAGACCAGAAGCAGACAGTAGATCCCCTGGAGCTGAAGCGACAAGTGATTGTGAGCTTACTGATGTGGATGCTGGAAGCAGAACTTGTGTCCTCTGAAAGAGCAGCAAATGCTCTTAATGACTGAATAACTGAGCCATCAATCAAACCCTGAACATGTGCCTCTGGCCAGCACTGGGTGCAAATGGAGTAATCTGCAGTTGGTAACGACTACGCTCAAAGCCACACCCATGAAAATGCCACTACCACAGCTGCCAGGATGCCCCATCCCTCCAACTGTAAATCCTCATTCTTCAGTCATGTTTTGATGGAATAACAAAGAAAAAGGCATTATCTTTGGATATCAGTTATGTGTTCCTATACAAAGAGAGGGGATCCTTCATTTTATTTGGGAGAGCAAAGCAACTTTTCAACTCAGTAAAGTCCCTTCACATTTCTTAGGGGGTTGTGAGTGACCATGCTGACAGCTGTTTCATGAGAGGTGGCAAGGCAGAAGGTGGAAAGTGTGTATGTTAGTTGCTTTTCTTGGAACAAGGTAGATTGTGACTCACAGACTTAGGGAAGGCAGGAGTGTTAGGTGGCTGGTCACATCATATCTGAAGTCAGGAAGCAGAGAGACATGAACGCTAGTCCCAGCTTGCTTTGACCTTTTCATCAGTCTAGGGTCTCACCCAACTGGGATGGCGCCACCCATATTTGGGGGTATATCTTCCAAATCTGTTGGAAGAAATGCCTTCATGAAGGCCCAAAAGTGTGTTTCCTAGGTGATTTTAAATCCTGTCAAGTTGATAATCAAGATTAAGAATCAGAAGGTATCTGTGATGAAAGAGTAAGGTATAAAATGTCTGTCCATATCTGTTATGAAACTGATGTCCATCAAGTTGAAGTGAGAGCATTCAAGGGCTTGACCATTATCAATCATGTCTCTGTTCAACAGTTCCTCTTCGTCTCTCAAGAGGCAACACACAGTTCAGGGCTGTCCCACACCAAGGGGAGACGTGAGATACATGGAGACACGAAGGTAGAAAGAGAAGAGAAAGATAACAAAATGAAAAAATAAAACCAGGAGAAAGGAGAGAGAGTAAAACGAGGGGTTTATAACAACCTCTTTTTAGTTGTTTTGTGATGGGGACTCACTACGAGGCATCACACTGTCGTCTTCTCTTTTCAGCCTCCCCAGTGGCCAGATTACAGGTGTGTACCACACACCTACAAAGACACTCACTCACATTAAAGGGATCAGGCTAACAAGAGCCAAACATATCAATCGGATCTAACCATGGAAGCCAGGCAGCCTAACACTGTGCGCCTTAGAATGTGATACAATTGGGAAGCCCAGAGTAATATCTGAATCTACCAACCCTTCAGCGATGACTATCATTTTCCAGAAACATTTTAGAAAAACAATTGATTATAAAACCATGCTATAAGGAAACAATCGACCAAATCCTGACTATCAAACACTCTACTGATGGAATGACTCGATGTCTTAGGGTTCTCTCAGAATCAATTCTAAGACAGAAGATTATGTGATATATAAGAGGGGAAATTCCCACAAGGGAGTGGAACAGACACAATGGGCAAAGAAAAGTTAAACTGCACCACAGTTAGGATGAAAGACTCAGACAATCCACCAGGGCATGCTAGCGCTTCAAAACCAACCTTGAAAGAGGCCAGAAGACCATCCGTGCCTTTGTGCCTTCACAGTGACCTCATATTTGCTGTTTGAGAAATGGAGAGTGCACCATAGTAGGGGCACATTGTTGCCACCTCTCTGCGACTTTCCCCCACCCATTTCTCCACAATCCCAGAAGCACTGCATGATGGTCACTCCTAATTATCAAACTGATCGAGTAAAAAGCCACCTAGGGAATTAGTTAAGTACACCTCTGGAAATGCCGATTTCTCCAGAGACAATGAGATGCTAAAGACATTAGCTTCATGAGGGATTTAATCTACTGGGGATTCAAGTTTTGAAGAGAGAACTGGGAGGTTCAATAGAAGACAGGGCCTTGTTGGAAGAGGTAGGCTGCTGAGGTGGACCCATAAAGGTCTTGTGTCTGGCCCTGTCTGTCTCTCTTCTCCACTTCCTATCCACCATGTGGCGAACAGCTTCCTCCTCTACTTGTTCGCTCCCTCTGCTATAATGCTCTACATCTCTGTGCTGGCTAGTCTTATGCCAACTTGACACAAGCTAGAGTTATCTAAAAGGAGGGGATCTCAATTGAGAAAATGCCTCCATAAGATCTGGCTATAAGGCATTTTCTTTCTTTCTTTTTTTTTTTTTTTTTTTTTTTTTTGGTTTTTCGAGACAGGGTAAGCTGAAATAAATCCATTCCTTCGCAACTTGCTTTGCTCAGGGTACTTCATCACAACAATAGCTACACTGACAATCCCAGCTTCTTCAGACCCATACAACCTTTCCATTTAAGTCCTAGATCTGATAGCCATTTTGCCCTCTGGCTGCAGAGATAAGAAACTCAATTCAGGCTGCCAAGGATGCCCCCAGGATGAATGATTAAAGGAGCAGATTTTCACTGCCCCTCCAACTGCATCAGTAGCCCCCAGCCAAAGCCCCCAAGTTGCTACTGTTATGTTTCCTAATTGCCTCAAGTCTACCAAACGTCTGTGAGACTGTCCTCCACAACACAGTCCCTTCCTCAGGGCCCTGTGACAGTTTGCCCTCTTTTTTTGATGCCTGTGCCTGTAGGAGCTGCCAGGATCCCACCTACCAGAAGTTCCCTTTGTACTGCCAGTTGGCAGGTGGGACACCCAACTCCAAAGTCCCATTTTAGACTCTGCTTGCTAGGATCACACCCTCGGCTTTCCTGGGACATTCTCTCCCAAGACTTGTGTTCAGTTCTCTGGGGAGGAACCTCAGGAAGATATCCTAAAGAGGAGCGAAGGAAACAGGACTGGGGGTGGGGGGCGAACTATGTCATCATCTCTGACATCTCAAGTCACCTTGCAGAGCTTGGCAGCTGAGCTGTCCTTTCAGAGTTGTCTCAAACTGAGGCCAGACAGCCAGGTGTTTTAACCCTCTGATGCACTTGTTGTTCAGAGCATAAGACCTTACAAGCTCACACTCCCGTTAGTCACAGAAAAGAGTGCTCTGATCATGAAGAGACCAGAGAAGAGAAGCAAACCACCTCAACCCAACAGTTTAGAGGGAAGAGGACACAGATGCTGTTATCACAGGCTAAGAGCTTTAAGAGCAGATCAACCAAAGGTAATGTGTTAGTTTGACTTTGATCCTGGCCAATGCAAGCCAACTATAAGAACAGAATCTGAGATAATTATAGAAAAGTCCGTGCAGACTTTGTATTAGCCTGTATTACAGAACCCTCATTACCTTTGTTGCATGTGGTAATGGCCAAGTAGCTATGTAGAGATAGCCTTTATCCACTTGCAATGCATACTGAAATTCAGAGGATGTGATGTCTTGACATGTTTCAGGGAAATACTGGAGGTAAAGGTGTTTAAGGATTGATTTAGGGGGGCTGGAAAGATGGCTCAGTGGTTAGGAACACTGACTGTTGTTCCAGAGGTCCTGAGTTCAATTCCCAGCAACCACATGGTGGCTCACAACCGTCTTGTAAAGTGATCAGATGCCCTTTCTGGTGTGTCTGAAGACAGCTACAATGTACTCATATACATAAAATAAATATTTCTAAAAAAAAAATAAAAAATAAAAGTAATAAAGATTGTTTACGGGCTAAAAAAATGGCCAAAAGCATGTACCCACATCAAGAAGCTCTCAGCTGCCTGTAACTCCAGTTCCAGGAGATTCAATGCCTTGGCCTACTCGGCAATTGCACTCATGTCCACACACACACACACACACACACACACACACACGCAGGTTGGAATGGGGTGGGGTTAAGAATATAATAAACATTTTTTATGGTGGAAAACAAAAGTATATTTTAGAATTAGCCAGATGGACTCAGTTGAGTAATCCCCATTTTGTTGGCAATATCCACAGCACCTTAATCAGGAGCCAACCGAACCTTCTTCTCTCCAGCAGGCCGTAGCGGGCCGTAGCCGGCCGTAGCAGGGTATTGACTTTGGCCACATCGGTGTCATAGTTCTTCACGGCCTGTTTGATATGGTGCTTGTTGGCCTCGACATCCACAGTGAACACAGCATGCTGTTATCGTCTGTCTTCTCCGTGGCGGACTCGGTGGGAGTATGATGATGTCATGGTGCTCAAGCTAGTTTCTCCTAGGTGCATTCTTTCGAGTATTTGGGGCTGCCGGAAGGTGGATCTTCTTCATTGTGGTGGGCGACTTCCGCACGGCCTTCATTACTTTCAAGGTTTATGGATTTGGATTTGGATTTGGATTTGGATTTGGATTTTTGGATTTGGAAGGGGCAGAAGCTCCCTTCTTTGCTTTTGCTTTCAGCTCCATCTTGGCGAAAAAGCAAAATAAGTCTTTCTTTAAAGATTAAGTATTGATAATTATTGATGTTGGATGACAAGTGATAAACATTTATTCTGACATTATCCTTATGTTTTCTTAAAATTTCCATATAGACCGGGCAGTGGTGGCACATGCCTTAATCCAGCACTTGGGCAGGCAGCGGATTTCTGAGTTCGAGCCACTGGTACTAAGAGTGAGTTCCAGACAGCAGGCTACACAGAGAAACCTGTCTCGAAAAATCAAAAAAAAAAAAAAATTTCCATATAAAATAACATGTATGGTGGCCTTTAATTCTAAGAACTTGGAGGCAAAGGCAGGTGGATCTCTGTGAGTTCAAGTCCAGCCTGGTCTACATAGTGAGTTCCATAGCCAGGGCTGTGTAGAGAGACCTCTATCAATACTAATAATGATGATGACATATGATTACTAATTATTACTAACCATTCCTTGTAAGTGCCACAAAACCCATTGCTGTCACTCAAATCCTTTCCTTGGTGTTTCCATGTTCCTTTCCATGGCGTTTCCAAAGATAAAAAACTATATCTCAATTTAAAATACTAGATATTAATTTCAAAGAGATGCAACTTTTAAAATTGCAACTGGAATACTTAGAAGCTGTTTAAAGCAGAGATCTTTTTCATATGGGCTCATAAATTATACTCAGAGCCTAGGACATGATTTAGCTCCGGGTAAGTGATGAATAAAAGTCTGTGGAAATTAAAATGACAGAAATATCCCCTGGGCCCCCCTAGGTCACCATCCACCTTCCCTTAGTTTTTTCTATGCTTTAGATTATCTGGATTCCACTTAGCTCTGAACCCAGCCGGCCAGGGTCGAGAGCTCCCCCATCTTGGTTTTTGGCCTTGTGTGAGCACTGGCTCTTCATCTGTAGCTATTATTCTTATTGCTGTTATCAACAACGACATCCTTCCCCCAAAACCAACCCCCCTCCAAGTGGGTGTTCTGCAGCAGAGAACCTAATATGTAAACTGTGCTGAAGAGAAAGCAGGAAGTTGAAAAGGGGAAAGCTCAGCTCCAGCACAACAAGGCAGAGACAGGGAGGGAGGGAAGGAGGGAGGGACGAAGGGAGAGAGGGAGGGAGAGAAGGGATTGGGCAGATCCAAACACCCCCTCCCCCCAGGACTCGTGGGAAACAGTGTCAGACTTCTGGCCAGGAACTGAAGTGTGTGTCTGCAGAATATGGATAGCTAAGCAACTGACCACTTCAACCTCCCAACATTCATTCTCCAGGGCTCTTAAGAGCTGCCCTCCCACACCTCACCCCCTCCCTTTCTCCAGCAAAGTCCAAAATCAGCAATCAGTGTTGACATCAACGTGCAAAGGGCTTACAGCCCAGGTAAAACAAAAGATGCCTGCAAAAAAGGCAAATGAGAAAAAGAACCCAAGGGAAGATCAGGATGGAAAAACAAACATGTGCAAAGCAAACATCCACAGAGAAGAGAAGGAGGAAAACCAAAGAGACAAGATCAGCCAGAAAAAACAAGAACAAAAACAACAAGGAAAGCCAAGAACGGGGGAGGGGGGACTGACTAAAATAAAACACAGGCGTAAATCCATCATACAAAACTGTGGAGAGAGAAGGGATGGCGGCCGAGAGCGCCCAGCACAGGCCTAAGCGCTTCTGCATACACCACCTCAGTTCACCTTCATTCCAACACCCCAAAGCGGATATTGCTGTTTTCCAGAGTGAACACAGAGGCTTACCAAGCTGTTCTAGGTCTATACAATTTTAAAGGGTTGATGGCACACACTTGCAATCTCAGTACTCAGGAGGCTGGGGTAGGAGGATCATGAGTTCAAGACCAGCTTAGACGGCATGGGGAGATCCTCAAAAAACAAAGGGAAAAATGGTAGGGTAGAGTCTAAGCAGAACCCCACTGCTTTCAAACCTGCTGTCTCCTGCAGCCTGCCCTGGATTTTAAAATGGGATAAATGTGACTTCAAATCTTAGTTGATTATATTCTCTAATACTAATAATCATATGCTCAATAAATTCTTAATTTTGCAATGCGTTGCTGAGGTCAAACTCAGGGCCTCATGCATGCTAAGTACATATTCTTCCACTGAGTCACACATTCAATCCTTGAATAATCTCTTGAAATTAATCCTCAATGTTTTTATTTATTATTGTTTTTAAATTTCTTATTATTTTTTTATGACTTTGATGTGTATGAGTGTTTTACCTGCATATATGGCTATATGCCGCATGTGTGCCTGGTACCCACGAGGGCCAGCAGAGTGTATCAGATCTCCTAGAACTAGAGTTACAGGTGGTTTTTAATTACCATGTGGGTGCTGAGAATCAAACCAGGGTCCTTTGCAAGAACAGCCAGTATTCTTAACCGCTGAGCCATTTTTCCAGTTCCTGCTTTAATTTCCTTAAAACCATCCTCATCATCATCACACTCCAATCTTTACTAATTAATTATTATTTAAAATATTAATAATAACAGATAAGTCTTTAAAGAGAGAGAGAGAAATATCTCTAAAGTTCATGACAAGAGTGTGATACCAATGACTGTGTGTGGCTGGTGTGTGTTGAGGACCCTGAATGGCATATCTCTTATATCTGGATTAGAGTGGGAAAGGATCGAGTAGTAAATGTTTATCTTGTACAAAATGACACACTGTCTTAAAGCCCAAAGCTGCTCTAAGATTAGTCGAAGAACTGCACCAATACCAGGTCTGATTGCCTTGTGATTTAGGTTACATGAAGATTACTCCTTTTCTTGAGTTAGGAATGTAGTTCAATATTAAAGTACTTGCTTACCAAGTACAAGGCCCTGGTTGGATCTTAGGCATCAAAAGAGAAAGGGGGGGGGGAGAGAAAGCAGGGTGTGAGAGCCAAGTTCCAGAGCTAAACTTTTTCAGCAAGGAGGTGCCTGTGCTCAGGAGCAGAGGGAAGGCTGGCCTCTCAGCCACTCCTGGGTGGCTCTGCTGTCTCTCTTAGGTCTTTTCTCTAGCAACGGTTCAGGTTTCCCACTTCCTGTATTCCACACTTAGCTGAACTGCCTGCATGAAGAGGAGAGAGAGAGAAGGTACAGGCCAGGTGGCTACAAGCCTTGTCTTCCAATTCTTCAGCCGGTGGCTGTTCAGCTACAGAGGTCCTTCCCCTTCAACATAATTTACAGGCCCCTCAGATTTCCTGGCTGGGCTCCGAACGTGGTGTTGATTTTCCTCGTTCATAAAGTCCAGCAGAGCTTCTGCTTGCCAGACAGGTGTATTTGTTTTTGAGTGATAAGGACACTCACTTGCTCTGTTTAGGCTAATAATAAGCACTTCAGAAATCCTTATAAGTCTGAAAGCGGAAAGAATAAAAAAAAAAAAAAAACCTTTCAGCTGTGGAGTCTGCTAATGGAGTCCTTGTCCTCTGAGAATGCAGGATCTTGGTCCAAAGCTGGGGCTTGTTGGTTGACCCTGCTGGCAAGCAAACCCTGTGGAATATTGTCTTTGAAAGCCCTCTTCCATCAAAAGAACCCTCAAATTATGTTTAATGGGTAGTTCCACAGTGAGGAGAAAACAAATAATAAACAGGAGTGCGGTGGCTCCAAAGACACCAGAAGAGTCTGCAGCAAGAGGGAGGCACCTCCTCCTTCAGCCCAGTGGCCTAGACTGAGAGTAGACTTTTGATGAGACTTGAAACAGCAGCCAGGGAAAGCAAGTGTGGCAAAGGACAATTGGAAAGAGCTGCAAAGAACAGCCTTGCTGTCCTTGAATCCACCTAAAGAACCAATATTTCAAAAGAGAAAGCTGATAATGGGGTCGTGTGTTCAAGTCACTGTTCTAACCCTCTGCCTTGGTTATCAAAGCTACAGTGGATGATATCCAGAGCCAAATTGCCACAGCACTGAGCCTGGAAGGCAGCCTCTCACTGGGCAGGTATGCTGTCATCTCCACTGAACTCATGTTGAGGGAACTTATGCCTCTAGTCCAAGTTCTGCCCTGAATCCTCAGTCAAGCCCGTTGCTGTTGTTTGTCTCCACCAGCACACATCAGTGGAAAGAGACTTGCCTTGGCTGCAGTCTGGTGAGTCTGCAGCCACTAGCTGCAAGATGGCTCCTTCCTTCTGAGCTCTCGTGCTGAGGTTGTCTTAGTGGAAGAGGCACAACCCAGCCTCACTATACACACACACACACAGGCTGCATGCTCACGCATACATGTACACACAAATACACTCATATGTACAAAGACAATATACACACATACATACACAGATAATATACACATACAATACACACACGTATACATGCATGAACACACAGTACACACACACAATTACACACATAAACAGAAATATACATACGTAGTTAATGCATGCATACACATACAAGACACACGTTAGCTCTTTCTTTGAGGTAAGCATGAAAGAGTGTCTGAGACTAAGTTATCTTGTGTCTTAATTAAGGTTATCACTTGGGGAGGAAAGGGTTCATTTCGCTCACAGTTCTGTACAACAGTTCATCCTTGAAAGTAGATAGGGCAGGAACTTATACAGTGCTAGGACCTGGAGGCAGGAGCCGATGCAGAGGCCATAGAGGGTGCTGCTTATTGACTTGCTCGTCCTGGCTTACTCAGCCTGCTTTCTTATAGAACCCAGGACCACCGGCCAAGGATGGCACCACCCACAATGGGCTGGGCCCTCCCCATCAGTAACTAATTAAGAAAAGGCCCTACAGATGGTTGTTTTGGAGGCATTTTCTGAACTGGGATTTCCTTCTCTCGGATGACTCCAGCTTGTGTCAAGTTGACATAAAAACTAGTCAGAACAGCTTGCTTTGTTTCTCTTTGTGGAACTTCCTCTTTAGGTTTTTGGAATCTCTACAAATCAGTGTAACCTCTGTCCCCAGTTGTTTTGCTTTGTTTTGTGTTGTGTTAGGAGCTAGGCCTCACTATACAGTCAGGGAGTCACCATTCACCTGCTCTCCAGTGCTGCGGATTACAGGCTGACACCACCACTCCTGGCTCCTATAGATCTATCTTTGAGAACGATATGTAATCGTTCCCTGCTTCATAGATTCCTCTGGCCTCCCTTGCTCTATAAATCAATTGTTTTCCCAGCATGTACATATCTATACACCAGACCCAAAAAGCATATGACTTTGGTTGTATATAGGATAAGCTAACATTAGTAAAGCTTGAAATATAATGGAAAGAACACATTTATTATTTCACTCTTTCGTATGCTGAAACTTTTCATAATTAAAAACTCGAAAGAGAAAATCAGAGGGAAAAAGCAGATCAAAAGAATGAATGAAACAAAGAAAGAAGGGGAAAGAAAGGAACTGGGTGTACTGGCGTGCACCTGTAATCTCAGAACTTGGAAGTTGGAGGAAGATGGATCCGTAGGTAAAGGCCAGCCTGGGCTACATAGGAGGAGTCTGAAGGGAGGAAGGAGACACATTGCCTCCTTAAGACAGTCCTGAGACAAGCAGTGTTTAGAAGGAGCTGGCTTACTCCTGAGGCCACTCATGGTCATAGTCAACAATAGCCTACGACATTTTTTTTTATAGACAGGTCTTATTATATATCCCAGGCTTATCCCAGGCTTGTGTGGAACTCTCTGTGTAGACTAGGCTGGCCTCAAATTCATAGATATTCACCTGCCTCTCCTGAGATTAGAAGGATACACAACCATGCCAACAACATTACATACTGAGTTTTATTCACTTATTTATTTATTTTATGAGTTTGAGTGTTTTGTGTGTGTGTGATTGTCTGTGCACTACTAGTGTGCCTGGTGTCCAGAAAGTGTGTGGGATGCCCCAGAACTGGAATTGCAAAGAGTTTTCAGCCACCATGTGGGTGCTGGGAACCAAACCCAGGCCCTCTGGAAGAGCAACATTACAAATTAACAAATTTATATACAGTTATTGTCAGCTACACAACTGTGTTGTGAAATCTAATTCAAGGTTCACTGAACCTTCCCTGAGAATCTTTCTATTGAGCATTCCCAGAAATTCAGCTGTGCCGCCCTTCTGCCGTCCATCCATCTGGCTTACAGATGAGGTCTGTCATGGAGCATGTGAAGCTGCAGAGATTCTACTGCTGAGCTAGCTAGGGCAGGTTTTGATTGGTCTGTTTGTTTGTTTATTCGTGTGTGTGTGTGTGTGTGTGTTGTGTGTGCGCGCACACACACACATATCAGAAGTCAGAGGACAACCTGGGAGAGTTGCTTTTCCCCTTCCACCATGTGAATTGGGGATGGAACTCAAGTGGTCAGGTTGGACACAGTGCCTTTACCTGCTGAGCCACCTCTCCAGTTCACATGAGGCACACAGAATTTCTGACTGGATGATCCAGTGTGGCCCCCAGCCCTCATCATCCTGTGTGATGACATGTGTTCTCACAGTTCCAACCATAATAACATGTATGACAACTAGGCAACTTCCTGACTATGTCTTCTGATAAAGCCTGATTTTTTTTTTCCTCCTCAAATGAACACTCCCCTTAAGCCTTCATCCTCTGTCTTTCTCTTTCTACTGCAGGGGATCAAACCAGAGCCTCACAGCACTGGGTAACTGTTCTCTATAGAGCTGCACCTCAAGCCCCTGCCCGCTGGCATTTAGCTCCTTGTCCTCCTGTGCTGCAGGCAGGCATGAGGTCCAGCAGTGATTCCCCAATAGAATGCCAGTGTAGCAAGTTCAGAGTTTCTGACTGGAACTCTGAGATAAACAACACTGTCTGCCCAGAACCATGCAGAAGAGCTTTAACAAAGTACAGCTAAAGCATATCCAACTGAAACAGATTTTGCTACCATCTAGAGAGGCATGGTCTGGACACAAGTGCCAGCCTTATACCAAGCTCTATGATGCTCTAGCACTGGCAAAGTCCACAGTCTATGGACAGCGTGAGCTTTTCACATGACACACTTCCCAAACTGCAATGACAGATGGCTCTTGGGTTCTGAATTTGACTGGTTCTTTTGCTGTCTTCAAATCCTTAATATGATCAAAGAATAATGTGTTTTGTGAGTTTTGAGATTTATTTGTTTATTTTATATCATGGGTGATGTCCAGTTCCTTCAGACTAGGTAGCATCACCACGTTACCTCTAGAGAGCAACCCAAATATCGGGCCAAAAAAAATTGAATATTACCTATGACTCCTAGTAATCATAGACATGACATTTTTGAGAAATAAATATTCCTCCAGTCTGTAGAAATGTCTAGAGACTCTGGGAGAAAGAATTCTGGCCTTCGTATCAGATAGGAAGACAGAGAAAAGAACATGATTTCTTTCTCCAAATGTCCAGAGGACAGTTTAAGTAAAACATCAGCCAGTAACTGTCGATGAAACCCCTCACCTTGGCATTGTGACGTGCACACTAAGACTGAGCACATTTTCTCTGCCCTTAGTCCCCAGGCCACAGCTTTGTACTGGGCCCCAAAGTACTTTGTGTTTTGGAAACCCAAACCATGCAAAACTCAATAGGTCTGGTGTTTGAACATATGAATAAAACAAGCCAAGTTTCCATCTGACCTTGGCTGACCTTGAAACCCAAACGTTCTTCCAGTGCTAGCCAGTCGAGAGTGAAGCTTGTGGTTTCATCTCAGTTTTACCACAGGCTTTGTGATGAAACACTAAAAAACAACCCACTGAGATTTCTGCTCCCATTCCTGTCTTCTTCCCTTTTGCAGAACCTGGTGAGTTCTACGGTCCATGACCACATAGCTCTGTGATTGCTGTTCCACAGAAGAGAAACAAGTTTCAGCTCAGCAGAACTTTTTGAGAATTCAGCAATGAAAACACAGAGACTCACAGCCAGGCTTGGTGGCCCACACTTGTACTATCAGCCCTTGGGAGGCAGAAATGGGAGAATTACATTGTGAGTATAAGGTCAGCCTAGGATAAACATCGAGAACTTGTCTCAAAACCCCATCTATTAAAAAGGGGGGAAGTGCGGATAGTATTACTAAAATCCATTCAGCATAAAAGTCACAGATCCAACACAAATCTACATAATAAGAATATTAGGCCAGATATAACAGCAACTCAAATAATGTAAGAAATTGTTTGAAAATTGCTGGAGGGTTTGTATTATGCAGAAGAGGATCTAGGAGAAGAAAACCCAAGAACTGACAAATTTTACCCTAGTGTAGAAGTACAAGAAATATAAAATTGGGATAGCAGCCTGAGAGATGCCAGAGACTAAGAGTGAGGAGTTATCCTTCCATGGATTAGCTTGGAGTTTCCAACTCGCTTATCCCAAAGATGGCTTTTGTGATTATGCATTGTGCTTCTCAGGAAACGGAAAGGTATAGCAGGAAAAAGGCAGACCACCAATTATGAGAACATTCTAGAAGAAAAAAAAACCAGTCTCAATGCATTAACTGCGTTATGAGAGGCCTCCACATCATTGATGCTGTAGGGAACAATTCCTGGAACTTTAGTTTCTGCAAAAGTGACCAGGAATGACCCAAGGGGAAGACAGAGAGACATTGCCCAGTATGTGCAAGGAAGGCCCTATGCTTGCTTCCTAGGACCAAAGGGAAAGAGGAACTGTCCCCAGGGAGAAACAGCTGAGGTGGCTCATGACTGTAATTCCAGTACTCAGGAGGCTGAGAAAAGAGGATGCACTTAGAGCTCAAAGCTAGCCTGAGCTACATAGCAAGACCTGTCAAAAAAAAAAAAAAAAAAAAAAGGAAGGAAGGAAGGAAGGGAAGAGGAGGGAGGGAGGAAGAGGAGAAGGAAGGAAGGAGGAGGGGGAAAACTAAATCAGTAAGGTGTTTGTTTGTTTTGTTTTTTAGGTTTTTGAGATAGAGTTTCTCTGTATAGTCTTGACTGTCCTGGAACTCGATCTGTAGACCAGGCTGGACTAGAACTCAGAGAGACTCCCTCCACCCCTACTCCAACCCACCCCCCAAGTGCCGGGATTAAAGGCATGAACCACCACTGCCCAGCTCATGAAGCTCTTAATAGATCAAAACACATACCAATTTCCCTGACAGTCATTTTTTTCCTTCTTGCCCTCAATGGAAATTTTGAATTGGCTGATGATCTTTGGTTCCTATGTCTGCTGAGTTAGCCACAGGCGTGTGCGGCCAGGGTAATGTACTCCAGGCTCCTGTCTGCTGAGTTAGCTAGCCATAGGCCACGGGTAATGTCTCCAGGCCTCCTGTCTGCTGAATTAGCCACAGGCCACGGGTAATGTCTCTAGGCCTCCTGGTGTCTGCTGAATTAGCCACAGGCCACGGTAATGTCTACAGGCCTCCTGGTGTCTGCTGAGTTAGCCACAGGCCACGGGTAATGTCTCAGGCCTCCCGGTGTCTGCTGATAGTAGCCACAGGCCACGGATAATGTCTCAGGCCTCCTGGTATCTGCTGAGTGAGCTAGCCATAGGCCACGAATAATGTCTCCAGGCCTCCTGGTGTCTGCTGAATTAGTGCTGAATTAGCCACAGGCCACGGGTAATGTCTCCAGGCCTCCTGTCTGCTGAGTTAGCCATAGGCCACGAATAATGTCTCCAGGCCTCCTGTCTGTAGAAAGGACCACATACCTCCTTAAGCCACCAGCACGCTGGAACTTTGGCTCCAAAACCAAGATTCTAAGAGAAGATTATATATTGGGCATTGAAGCCAACACATGGTCACATTAAAGGGACCACTAATTTTCTACCCTTCTGTAAAATATATATGCAGGCTCCCTATGGTAAGAAGCCACCCACCAGCTGCCTTCATCACTGACGTATAAAACTCGGTGAGCTCATAAGATAAATACAGGACTATTTACTAGATCCTTGGCACTGGTGTGATTATAAACAATTGCTCCGTGGAATATTTTTGCATTTGAGTTTGTTTCCTGAGTATGTTTTTGTTATAAATCTGCACACTTACCCAAAGACCACATTGCTTACTAGGATTTACAGCTGACCTTGTGACCTGTTACTTGGGCACTTTCCCATTTAAAAAAAAGTGCAAATTGATTCGGTGGAGATGCAGTAAAAGTCCTGTGTATCCAGCAGGGGGCACTCGCAGGCAAGATACGGGTAGCTTCAACCGGTCACAAACCTTGGTTCCTTAAATAAAGCCCTGTGAATAGTCTATAGATGTCTTCTTTGTTGCGGGGACACGTGAACTTTATTCTTAGTGTCTTCAGTGGAGTTTTGATATTGGATATGAGTGAGATTTTTTTCCCTTAATGTAATCTAAAAGTGGAGAAATTCCATACTGAAAATATGGTTTTCTGAGCAATGACAATCCGGCAAGGACTTATAGTTCTGTCTGTTCTCTCTCTCCCAATTGAGCAATGTTTGGAATGGAATTAAGACCTCACAAAAAAACCAAATAGATAAATGCCCCAGAAGTTTCACCTAGGGTGTCTAGGGTGAGCAAGGCCTTAGTTCCCATTCTCGGCACTGCAAAAGCAAACAGGAGAGCCTCGTGTTGGGACTGGAGAGATGGCTCAGTGGTTAAGACCATCTGCTGCTCTTGCAGAGGGGGTTTATTTAGTTCCTAGGACCCACGAGATGGCTCACAACCACCTGAAACTCCAGTTTTGAGAGTTCTGACGCCCTCTTCTGACCTCTTTGGGCACCAGGTACATATGTGGCACATATATACATGCAGACAAAACATTCATGCACATACAATTTTTAAATAATAATAATAAAGCCTCGGGGTTGGAGAGATGGCTCAGCAGTTAAGAGCACTGACTGCTCTTCCAGAGGTCCTGAGCTCAATTCCCAGCAACCACATGGTGGCTCACAACCATCTGTGACGAGATCTGATGCCCTCTTCTGAGTGTTTGAAGAGAGCAACAGTGGACTCATAGACATAAAATAAATAAATAAATCTTTTTAAAAGCCTCACATGTTCATTTGAATATTTGGAAGCAAGCCAAAACTATTTTGGATAAGAATAATTGAGCAGACAAAAAAAATCAAAACGGCATTCCTTTGTGAAGTTTTCTTTCTCTCTTCTTCTTTTCCTTTTTTTTTTTTGGCAGTGGAGTTGGTGAGGAAAAGAAGGGTGAACAGGACCTCCCCAGGTAGCCCAGGCCGACATGGAATCTAAACCTTCCTGCTTTGTCTGGGGTTACTGGCATGGGGCATAATAACGCTGGACTAAGGCTGCCTTAACACAATAGTTGTAGCCACAGTTTTAATTAATAGTTCACAAAGGCCCACATGTGTTTTATAAAAGTGGTGACAATCTCATAACAGATAAGCTATGCTTAGAATTTACTTACCCTTGAGTCAAATGTACTAATTATTAATAATCTATGCTCCTTGAACAAGCAAAATCAATCACTCTATTATTTTAGCATAGTACATGGAAATACAGTAAGACTTTATTGGTTGTGTAAAATCAAGGAAGCTGATGCTGGGTGACTCTGCACTCACTGAGCACTTATGAACCGTGCCATGAGAAAGACTGTAACATACAGCAATCTCATCTTCATGACAATCCTATAACGACGGCAGCCCAGCGAACTTCACTTTGCCAAGAAAGGAAAATGAAGTTTAGAGGCAAGTTTAAAAAATATATAATATAATATACATTATAAAATATAATATATAACAAAATATATAACATATATTAATTATGTAAAATATAACACATTATATTTATATTTGAGTATATACTATACTATATTAACATATTGATTCTATACAATAAATATATAATATAAATTTATATAGAGAGATATACAGATATACATCATCTCCTCATTATTCCTGTGTGAATAATAGTGAAAATGTGACTTGGGCTAATGAGAATTGTTGTCCCTACAAAGCACATGGATTCTATTATTTGCTTTTCTCTTCACTGTAACCAAATGCACGACAAGAGGCAACTTAGTGGAGGGTGATTTTCTTTAGCTCACAATTGGAGTGCATGACATCTGTGGTGCCAGGATACTCTTGCTCCTTGTTCACACCTCTACAGAGAGACCAAGGTCAGTCATGGAGCTGGGAGGGACTCTAGAGCCCCAAGGTCTACCCCAAAGAAGCTATACTTATAGTTTCCAGACCTCCCCAAAGAGCACTTCCCAGATAGGGACCAAGTCTTCAAACTGAGCCTGTTGTAACATGTCATTTAAATCCCAACAGTGAGTATGAATCTTGCATGATTACCATTGCTGTTGTTTCTGTATTTATTATTATTATTATTATTATTATTATTAATTGCTATTTTGAGATTTTTTACTCAGGATCACAGACAGTACATTACAAAGTGAGAATATGAATTCATGCCTATATGATTTCAAACCTTGAAATCATAGCCAGTAAATGATGCATTCAAATGACTAAACTATGGAAATTGGCTTCCTTTATTGAAGGAACGCACGAGAATAGCCTGCAGACACAGAAACCATCTCTTTTTCTCTTACAAACCCAAATATACATATGAACAAAGGCATCCCCACCCATCTTGTGGTAAAAATGACCTTTTATCTATTTGACCAAAATATATTATCTTAATGGTCCTAAAATTGCATCCTTCTCGAGAGAAGAGAGCAAAGAACTAAAATTACTGGGATGAGCCAGTGGTGGTGTGGCCACACCATAGGATGGAGAGCCAAGTCTTTATCCTAGCTTGCCCAGTTCCAGTGACATAACACAGAGCAAACCATTGTCCAGAACATAAATCACAGTGATCTTGACATATGCCATTAAAAGACAGCTCCTCTGGGCAGAGGCCTTCGTAAGGTGAGGTGATTGTGGATAATTTTGATATGCCCTTTCAAGTTCACCTGTCAGGTTGACTTTACCCCTGTGCCTTTGCTCTAACCCAGAAGTTGATGTGAGAAACTGAGTTAACAAGCCCCCTGAAAACTTATTCCTGATTTTTCCCAGTGCATTGATTTAAATATTTTGGGTTTCTGACTCAAGATTTCTCCTTGTGTCTATATTTTAAGCTACGATTTATTGAGTACCTACTATAGGCCAAACACTACTTATATGCCACATAATTAGATTTTGTTTTAATTTTTGTTGTACTGGGAATTGAACCTAGGATCTCTTGCCTGTTCGGTAAGAACTCTATCTCCGTCCTCTTTTTATGCTCTATTTTGAGACAGAGTCTCTCAGCAAGTTGTCAAGATCGGCTTTGAGTTTGAGGTCCTTCCTCAGTCCCTGAGTAGCCAGGCTTATAAGTCTGTACCACCAGGCCCCGTCGTTCCTAGAACATAAAATCATCAAATGAGACCAGGCACTAGAACCCACAATGAAGGTCAGAGTATCCATGTATTAAATAAGGGGGAAACTCCATGCATATTTTAAATAACCTCTCCCAAAAACATAACATTTTTTTTCTATTGCTGAAGCCAACAAACCAGGTGCTATTCATACAGCGTGTGCCTTTGCCTCTGATCTAAGTTGCAGATGTATTCTAGTCACATCATAATTTTTTAAATATTTATCTATTTCATGTACATGAGTAACACTGTAGCTGTCTTCAGACTCAGCAGAAGAGGGCATAGGATCCCATTACAGATGGTTGTGAGTCACCCTGTTGTTGCTGGGAATTGAACTTGGGACGTCTGGAAGAGCAGTCAGTGCTCTTAACCTCTTAGCCATCACTCCAGTCCCTCATTATAGATTTTAAAACTATCTCAAAAACATGATTTTTGCCTATCACTATCTTAAAATAACTCTTAATGCTTATTAATCCAATTAGTATTATTCAAATCTAGTTGTGCTGGGCAGGGGTGGCACACACCTTTACTCCCAGCATTCAGATGACAGAAACAGGCAGGTCTCTGAGTTCAAGGCCAGCCTGGTCTACAGAGTGAGTTCCAGGACAGCCAGGACTACACAGAGAAACTCTGTCTTGGAAAAAAAAATCTAGTTGTAATCAAGAAGATAGCATATATTAATAGGTCACGAATTTAGTAATTTTGATAAGTGTAGCACTCTATAGTTGATTCCAAAGGCTTAAACTCTGAGGAGTCTCTAGATCTTACAAAGCTGCCTAATGCACATGAACTAGAACTGGAACCTGCAGCCAGGGTCTATAACAACCCCCTCCCCACCATGGTAGGAATTTGTATGTGGGCTCCATTCTAGCCAAGGAGACATGAAAAGTCTGCTGGGGAGAGGATTTCTGGAAAGGCTTCTTCCCTCAGGAGATGGCCAGGAAGAGCAAGGTTTTTTTGTCCCTCTGGATGCAGCTGTAACCTGATGCAGTGCCTGGAACTGCTTCAGCAGGCTTGCAGCCAACCTGAGGATGACATCAACGCAGAGAACATCTTAGGCTTCAGCCGACTGCCTGATGGGTAAAGCGAGAGCCAGCTCCCTGTCCTGTCTAGTTTGGATTATGGTTTCAGGATCGCCTCTAGCTGGAGTTGCTATACTTAGACCTTAGAGAAAAGGCCTCTCTGGGAGGTTAACCCTTCAACTGGGGCAGGAGAGAGCATGGTGATCACAAAGTTAGAGGGAACATAGTCATGTAAAGTCCTTGCGGAGTGAAGGACTTCAATCTGTTTAAAGCACTTTTAAAAAGTTTGGCAGGCATGGTGGCGTGCACCTTTAATCACAGCAAAGGCAGGTAGATCTCTGTGGGTTCAAAGCCAGCCTGATCTCACTGGGCTGAAGTGGAAAGTGAAATAAGATCATACAGCACCCTCTGAGAGGTTTACCCTTAATTCTAATGTAATGGGAAGTTACTGGAGAACTTAAAGGAGATTAAATATGCCCCACAGCATAATATGGCCCACGGCTTATTCTGGCTGTTCTGTGTGGAGTTTACACTGGAGAGAGGAAATATAACAGTGGGGGAAATGCAGATGGTATTGCAGGAATCCAGATAAGCCACAAGACATGTTCCCTTAATCCACTGGGTCTTGTGTCTCCAAATTTTACTCTTTCATCCATTCAGAAAGCCCTCATGAGACACTATCTAGGAGCTGGGTACTGAGCTGGGAACTACTCCTACCAAACTGAATGAAAAACAGCTTCCATATCACTGGTGCTTATCTGTTTCCTCTATCTTCCTTCAGATGCTACCCATGATATATAGCTTAACATGGATGAAGAAAGGCAGGAATACAAAAAGAAATTGTATTCTGTAGAAACAGCAACAAGAGAATGCTCTGTAAGACTTCAGCCAGCTATAGTGGCATATACCTGTAATCTCAGGGCTCTGGAGTTAGAAGCCAGCAGCAGATCATATATTGGAGGCCAGCCTGGGCTACTAGAAAGATACTAAAGTTTACACACACACACACACACACACACACACACACACACACACACACACAGACACACAGAGTTTTTGTTTTTTTCGAGACAGGGTTTTTCTATGTGACAAAACCCTGGCTGTCCTGGACTCAATTTGCAGACCAGGATGGCCTTGAACTCCTAAAGATCTGCCTGTCTCTGCCTCCCAAGTGCTGGAATTAAAGGCATGCACCACCACATCCAGCTTAAATAATATTTTTTAAAAAACAAAAACAAAACACCAGAACACTCAGGAGACAGAGGCAAGTAGATCTCTGTTCGAGGACAGCCTATGTAGAGAGACCCTGTCTTGAAGAAGAGAAAGAAAGAAAGAAGAAGAAAGAAAGAAAGGAAGGAAGGAAGGAAGGAGGAAGGAAGGAAGGAAGGAAGGAAGGAAGGAAAGAGGATAGAAGGGAGGGAGGGGAAGGGAAGGAGGGAGGGAGGGGAGGGGAGGGAGGGAGGGGGGAGGGAGGAGGAGGGGAGGGGAGGGGAGGGGAGGGGAGGGAAGAAGACTAGGGAACATGAGGCTGATCGCGCACGCACGCTCCTCCAGGTCCTCACAGGATCAAGTTCTCTTCCTGAACCTTAATGAAGAGGCTGCCCTATTTCAGAACATCGGGCAATGTGAGAGAACTCCAGGAATGTTTATTAAATATACAGAAAAAAAAAACCAACTGTGTGTCTAGTTGCTTACAAACCTCTGGGATTAAGGTTTTCTCCTTGAGAGAAAGAAGAAACTGATGGCATTTTCTGAGGTCGACCAAGGCAAAGGCCCAAAACATCCCATCTGACGTGTAGACCCTTTTAAGAATCAGGAGATTTGATTTCAGCCTGAGTCTTGGCCCTTTGAGGTTTAATTAATGTGCTCAACCAAAAACTTATCTACACCTCTCCTGAATTAGACCAGAAGGGCTTTATGGAGAGCATAATAGCTCCTTTGTAACAGCAGAAATTCTTTTCTAAAGGCTAAATATGATAGTATTCTAAGTGGGCATCAGACCTGGCAATAAGTTTTAAGCACATCTACATAAACCCTTTTAAACAACTGTAGTTGGGTAGCCAACTCGGGCTTTTCTCATGGGTTACCTAGAACGTCAAATGTGAATTCCCTGCTCCCACCCCCAGCCACTCCAAATTCCTAACAAGAAAATAAAAACTGTATTAGATTACTGTAATAAAAGAAATTATAATGACAATTTAAACTAATTTTGCCAAGATATTGGGCACAGCATGGCTCTCAAGATGCTAATCTTTTGATGAAGACATGTATCTGATTAAAAATATAAAATATGGCCAGCAAGCTAGTTCCATGGGTAAAAGCACTTGCTACCAAGCCCGACCCTCTGAGTTCAATGCCTGGGACCCACATGGTAGAGGAAAGAAGCAATTCCCACAGGGGGAGTAGAGAAGAATAACATGACCCTACATGTCTGCAGTGTGGCATATGTACAGACACACATATGCTCATAATACACACAAATAAACACCAACAAAATCTTTCCAATGCATATAAAGGGGAGTTTCAAATATAAAAATATAGAAGCAATACTCTATGGTCTGAGAGCTTTAGTTTACCTTAGCTCTTACTCTGATTTACCAGAAAAAGAGGGCATCCAAGCTGTCCACCTACTTTAAATTAAGGTGAGTGCGGTGGTGAGCACCTTTAATCCCAGCACTTGGAGGCAGAGGCTTCCGGGTCTCTGTGAGTTCGAGGCCAGTCTGGTCTACAAATCGAGTTTCAGGACATCCAGGGCTACACAGAGGAAACCCTGTCTCAGGGGAAAAAAATAATAATTTATAAACTATAAAATTGGAATATGCAAGCTGGGCAGTGGTGGCGCACGCCTTTAATCCCAGCACTTGGGAGACAGAGGCAGGTGGATTTCTGAGTTCGAGGCCAGCCTGGTCTACAGAATGAGTTCCAGGACAGCCAGGACTACACAGAGAAACCCTGTCTCGAAAAACAAAGAAAAAAGCAACAAAACAAAACAAAAGACTGGAACATGCTGGCGCACAAAAGTAATCATGCTTTCTCTTGCAAACAGCCACTGTACTTCAGGTTCTGCTTTACGGATCCGCAGTGCTCTCTCTTCTCATGCAGGCACAGCCTTGGGTTCCTGCGGGCACAGCCTTAGGTACTTGGAAGAGTCTGATTTGTCTTTCTTGATTTAACATAGAGTAAAGCACCAGTAAATTTGCCGGGTCTGGTTAGATAAGATCTCGCATTACTTCACAAATATTTCCTATAGCTAACACCTTCTGGGGCACTTGGGTAGCATTTTTATTTTGAGTGTTTTAATGTAAACCATGCCTTTTGCAAAGGCCTAGAGTCACAGTCTTAGACAAACACCCTCTTTTTAAGCCTGCTATACTAAACCACTCTTTATCCTCAAACATAAATCATAGGCTTATAGTGTATGCATCAGTGAAGGCAACCTGCATCTTCATTATAAACCATGTGCTGCTTACTGGACCGTGCTTCCCCCTTCTCCAAGGCTACCTGGAGACTTTTCAATTTCTACCTGTAAGATCTTACCAAGATTGGGCAGGGAGATAAGACTACCTCATACACAGTTAGAGCTGAAGTCCATGGCCAAATTCTCACTGCTGTTGCTACCTTTGACCCAGGAACCATTTTGTACAATGCTCTTGATTAATATTTTTTACTATAATTTTCCACTCTTGTTGTTTTTTTTTAAAGACAGCTTTCTTAATACTCAACTGATCATCTCTTTAAAAATAGATGTAACCTCAACCTTTTAAAATAAATATCACCTCAACTTCAACTCCGTGAAGTGGCAAGCAGCCACAGGCCGATTCCTTCTAAGACAATCAGCTTAAATCATACAGCCAGGAGGGCAAAGAGACCTTTCAGAATCTTGGCTCTCTAATCCTTGCCAAACTCTCAAGGTAGGAAAACACTCCTGTAAGAGCCAAGCAGGCCCGGAATAGAGCTCAATACAAAGCACATGCCTAATATGTGCAAGGCCTTGGCGTGATTGCCTATGCTCTCAGAGAGCGGGCTAGAACGAGAGGGTGGGGCTAGAACCAGAGGGCGTGGGCTAGAACGAGAGGGTGGGCTAGAACGAGGCAAAGGCACTGTCCTCCCTGCTCCCCCTCACAGTTATCACAGACAACCCTTAGTCTGAACTCTCACGAGATGCTTCCTGTCTTAAGCCTGACATTTATTAACATTTCTCTCCCACATACGTGGCCAGCAATTCCACTTTTCTTAACTTGCATTCTTGGCAAGATTTCTAATTTAAATGTAGCACTGAGAACACATCTAAATATTTGGACCCATTCCTGGCGAAAACAAGAGCGACAGACATTTAGCAGAGATCTCTGTGCCGGCATGTCTAGGGTCGAGGGGGTGGTTGTGTTATGTTTTGTTTTTCTTTCTGACATGTCTGCTTTCTATACGCGAAGCCATTGGTTTAAGCAGGCAGTACAAGTTCGCTCAGTCATCTAATCCCTTCTGGCATTACATTTTGCCCTTTTTCAAATCCTTGGCTCATTATAAGCACAGCTTTATCAGGGAAAGAGAAAATATTTGCTTTTATGCCCTTTAATCCAACTTTATTACCAACTCTAATGTCGCCTCCCACTGGGCTTAGTTTCATTACTATTGATGAACGAATCAATCATTCAACAAAGATGCAGTCTGTTTCCATTTGTAAAGACAATTGCATCGAATCTACCTGGCAGGAGTTATTAGAATGTATCCAATAAAAAGGTAGCAAAGAAATAAGGGATCCAGAGTTCTAGGAGGAGACTGGATGGGTCGAGTCTGCTGAGATCTCTCAGTGTGCCTGTTACCCAAAACTGTGTTCATTAGGAACTTAGCGCTCATCCTGTTGACGGTCTCTAAGTAGCTGATTTAAGATAAAAGTCTTTAACATTAGGCTGACCTATTGACACACTCTATTTGAGATGATATGTCACCCATCCTTAGTAAACCACTGGATTATATAAAACCTAGTCATTGATTTTTTTTTTTAACTAAAGGTTTACAAAACAGCAACAACAAATAGTCACAAAGACATATAGTTTACAAATAGACATTAATACGAGAGTCTCAATGATTTATGCAAATCCACTAAATATCATATTTTCTCTAATAATAAATAAACATGTAACAATTTCTATTCTCTCTTTAAACGTTATACCAATGAAATATGTCAAAATAGTCTTCCATGATCAACCATCAAGTTATTACCCCCGCCATACCACAGTGCAACTGAAGTCTAGAATAGGAAGTAAAAAATACTACTTCTGGTTACAGCTGGGTCATAAGTGAGCCTATGGAAGGTATTACTCTTAAATTCCAGCCAGGATATCAGGATTATTTGATACCTCTGTCGAGAGAATAAAAAAAAAAAAATCACAATGAATTGTGTAGTCAGGACCTGAGCTTTATTTCTCAAATAATAAATATGACATGCCACACTCTCTAAATATATAAAGGACTATAAGCGTCTTTTTACCACTCCTTGTTCTGGATCAGAAAGGGCCAAAGATGAATTTACAAGTAATGTCCTGTATGAAATTAGTCAATTCCATGTAGACTGGCCTGGAAACCAAAGAGCTATGGATTCTGCTCTGGAGCTTGCATTTCTTTCTCACCCGACCATAGGGCAAGCAATCACCAAAAGCATTTCCCACAGGAAACCACAAACCCAATGCCCCTGGTGCCACCTGTAGTCCTGCTGTACAATGGTTGGCCCATCCCAATTCTCTTTAATTCTCTAGAGCCAACGGGTACACAACTGCACCAAACCACTGAATTTCACAATGTAACTTGAGACAAACTGAATCTGAAAGGCTATTTTATGGGTATTTTGCCTCCACTCTTGCAGGTAATACAATCCATAGTACACCCATTGGCTCACAGTGGCTGACTCTCCTAATCCCCATTACCATAGTTCCTTTGGTTCATTTCTCAAAGGAAGTATGGCTGAGAGGACCAGCCAGGAAATCAGCCTTTCTTAACCATTGTGTTGGCCATAAGGAGCACAAGGAACACAATGGAAGAATAGAGCAATCTTTATTTTTATTTGTGAATTTTACTTATATCTTCACCCAAAAAAAGAATGGCGCTTTTGTTTTAAATATATTTTATTGATTTTTAAGGAATTGTTTAAATCAAAGTCTTCACTGTCTTGAAGCTGTTCATGATCTATAACAAAAAGGAGGGTGGTCTCAAGTCATAGCATTCGTCAAATGAATCTTTTGGCTGCAATTTTGCTCCTACATAATACTAAAACTAGAATCTGGAAAATAACATTTGAGCTCTACTCCTTACTTTGCTCAGCTGACTAATATTGAAATTTTGCACTTGACAAGAAACTGCCCTATTCATCCATCAGTTTTGGTCTTAATCAGAAGGAGGGGGATAACAGAATCAGAAGCTGAAGGACAGAGAAGTATCTGCACCTGACCTATAATTGAGATGATAAAATGCCACACATTGCAGTCTTGTTATCTATAAGCATTCCATGAGGGCCATCTCATTTTCTCTGTGAGTCATCTCCAGTAGGAAAGAGAGTGACTATGTTTCTGAACATATGGACAACCGTTGTTCTTTCAGCTTTGTTGCAGCTAAGCGATTGAACAGGAAGTCCAGCCTGTTATACACAGCAAGTTATACACAGTTGTACACAGTCCTTTAGTCTGAACAGGGGGCCTGGATCGCCACATTCGTATTACCTCACTAAGATGCATCTGCAGAGTAGAAACAAAACTCCCAGCTTTATCCAGCTTCAAGTTCAGTCATATATCTTTCTTTTTGAACTGAACTGAACTGATGCTGATTTAGAGCGGACATGCCTTTTGGAACGCCCGAGGCCTTTCATTTCTTGAATGATATGCTAAGGCTTGGAATCTACCCAAACCTCCTTGAAGCACCCTCTGCAAAGTTTAATCTAATTTAAATGAACTTTTTCTTCGGCTTAAAGTGCTCTCTCTTATTTTTCCTTGTTTTTTCAGTGAGCACACAGACATATTTTTGTGTTTCTAAACATGTGGATGCTGAAACAATTCAGAAGGAGAGAAACAAAACCACTACATATTTCTTTACTCCAGTCATGTTAAGGGCAATGGCAGAAAAGCATAATTCTAAAAATTCTTGGCTCTTGCACTGTACAAATTATTTCCCAATATGCAAAGGATCAAGCAGCAGTATAGTCACAGTTCCTGTCTCTTTAATATGTGTGATTCTTTAAAGCCAGAGGCCTGACATCCCAGTTTATCTTGTAGGTGTTTGCATTCATATCTTTACAAATAGAATATGTATATGTCCAAATATGCATGCATGTAGATAAATGAAATTATATATTCATAGGACATGGTATAGGTATAGGTTCTGATACATTTCAAAGCATTTATCTCTACAAGGAGTATATGAGTATAATATAGAATTTCATAAGCAAACAGAAAAGACATGTCAAATTTTTCCTGAACATATATGGTAATTGACTGTAAATTGATCAGCTTTTCTAAACCAAAAATTCAAACATTTACAGTTTTTGGTTGACCTGGATTCCTTTGAAGAAAAATGAAGATACTGGAGGGGGGAAAATGTAATGTGTAAAGAAGGGACACAAAATGTTCCTTCTAGTAAAAAACAATGATGTCAGAGTGCATGAGCCTCATCCTTAAAGTCAGCCTCCCCCTCCCTCCACCCTCCCTCCTTCTGTCCTCTTCACTTCTCCACCCTCCCTCCATCCCTCCCTCCATCCCTCCCTCCTTTGTCCCTCTGTCACTTCTTACCCCTCCCCATCCCCTCCTCCTCCTTCTGTCCCTCTGTCACTTCTTACCCCTCCCTCCACCCTCCCTCCATCCCTCCCTCCTTCTGTCCCTCTGTCACTTCTTACCCTCCCTCCCCCTCCCCCACCCCTCCCTCCTTCTGTCCCTCTGTCACTTCTTACCTCTCCCTCCATCCCTCCCTCCTCCTCCCTCTTCATCTCCCCCCTCACCCCTCCCTCTTCTGTCCTCCACCCTCCCTCTTCTGTCCTCTGCACTTCTTCCCTCTCCCTCCACCCTCCCTCCATCCCTCCCCTCTCCCTCCCTTTCACCCCTCCCTCTTCTGTCCCTCCATCCCTCCCTCCTTCTGTCCCTCTGTCACTTCTTACCCCTCCCTCCATCCCTCCCTCCTTCTGTCCCTCTGTCACTTCTTACCTCTCCCTCCATCTCCTCTCCCTCCACCCTCCTCCTTCTGCCCTCCATCCCTCCCTCCTTCTGGCCCTCTGTCACTTTTACCCCTCCCCTTTGAGAATCTTTCAGCTAAGCATCTCTCTTTAAGTAACACAGGGAAGGAAAAGTTCTTGAAATCAGAGAAGATGTGTTTAATATGTTGAAATGAGCTATTTATCCCTGGTGATCATTAGAAAATGTCACCAGAGAAGGAATGTACCCAAGAGGGCCTTGCAAAACTCCAACTCTGGGAATTCTGTTCTATCTGAAGACCTTCTTTCCTCTTGGCAGCCTCAAAAACCATTTATCAGACAACATCACACCCAGCTCTGTGTTAACAGCAAGGCATTAAATCTTCAAAGTAGCTTCTTATTCTACACTTATGTTGACACATTTAGGTGGGGCCTTAAATTCTCCATTCAGCTGAATGCCTTAGTTCCTGTCTAAGTAATTTGTCATCTAAGGCACCTTGAAGAGGGTTTCATTTTCACCAATGGAATTCTACCATGTATGATGGTATCTATGTAAGAGTTCAAATCATAAAGAATACAGATGGCAAATCTAAATACCACAGATTAAATATCATTCCAGGACTGCGTTAGTGGAATTAGACTTCTAGATCTGCACTTATTTAGAGTTTTAAGAAATAAATTTCAGTTTTGACTATCCTTCAAAAAAAAAAAAAAACCTAATCAAACCTTTCCCTACAAAATAATGTTTCTTTCATTGTTCTAAACAAAAGGAGAAATGACTATAATCTACCTTCATTGGAAACTCTAGCATCATGGGAATTTTCCCAGGCAGCTTTGTGACAATGCAAGGAGACTTCAAGGATGTTATAATTATAGCTACTTATTTATTAAATGTGTATTGTGCTGAGCATTTTATATTCAATATCCTGCTTATTTTAGGCTTCCTGAGTATATCATAATCCCTTTTTTTCCACGGAGGAAATCAAGGCTTGGAGCTTTAGGTAGCTTTCCCCAGGCCACACAGTATCCAAGTGTGTGCAAGAGGTGCATCTCTGTGCACCATTCTGCTTCCTGGATCAGTATCAGTTCTCTGCTCCGGGGGGCACTGGGGAAACCTGCCGTCACCGTGAAGATTGAGGAGCCGAGGACTCATAATGCTGTCTGGGGAGGATTTCTTAGTACAGAGGAGGGAAAAGAGAAAAAAAAAATCAGGGTTGAAGGGAATAGTCGCAGCTGTTGAATTAAGGAGAAAAGCTCCCCTGGAGGGGCTCTGACTCTATTTCCTCCCACCCACCGAGAGCTCGATCCCACTCAGGGCGCGATGATTGACAGGCGACTGCGAGCCACCGATGGAGGACCGCGTGGGGCTCGGGGCAAGCGTCAACTTCTCGGCTTTGCTTCTCCCATTACCTCTCCTCCCTCCCTGGACCCCACCCGGCACCCACTGGAAGCTTCCACCAGTGCCCAGGCCCCGAGGCAGACTGAGGACGCTGACTGATGAGGGCGGCCGGGCGGGAGGGTGCTGAGTGACGCCGCGGCTTTCCTGCCTCTTTGCCGGAGAGACCAGGCAGCTACCCCCAGCCTGTGTGGCCTGGTTGGAAGGGAAGCTCCGGCCCAAGGCTTGGCCTAGGATTCTAGAACCTTCACCTAGGCAAAAGAGTATGGTAGAGGTGAGGCCTGGGCCTATGCCATGGCCATGCGGGCTTGGAGACCATGAGGCCTGAGCTCCTAGGATGGAGGTAGTAATGCTCAGGTTCTCCTCCCACCAGGGGTTGACCATGAAAACGGATTTCGGCGCGTGGCAGGGAGGACAGCCCACGAAGGCCGACGGGCTGCAGAAGAGCAGGCCCTAGGGCCGGGCGCAGGCCTCAGGCGCCCAGCCGCCCTGCTCGCCTCCTCCTCCGGCTCCGAAAGCTTGCCAGCCTAGGCCCCAGCCTCCCCCACCCCTCCCGCGAGCTGGGCTCCGCTTTCCCTCCATCAACTCCAGGCTGAATTCAATCCGAGAAGGCTCCTTTGAGCTTTTGTGTTTGCTGGGGAGATGTGGGCGCAGGAGGGATCGCGTTACAACTTTCATTTCCTGAAATGTTTGAGGGAACATCCAGGGTTTTTATCCCCACATCAGGCCCGGCCGTGGGCTCGTGTTTCAGGCCTTGTCACTCAGCTGTCACCAAACAAACGAGGCTCTCAGAGCCCAGGAGAGGGAGAGCTACCTGCTATTCATGACCCCTGGAGCAGGTGATCGCTCATGGGAAAAACAGGTAGAATTAATCATAGGGCTGGTCTTCCTCTCCTTTTTGGCAGAGATGGCCACCGCGTGAAACCTATCAGAAATCAAATTAACTCTTTCTTGTCCCCCCACGGGAACAGAAAATATTTTTCAGAAAACTCAACACATATCCACATCCAATGACAGAATGAGAGTGTGAGGTGACATCTTGCATCCCACCGTACTTGGCAGGGTTTTTTAGTTTCTAGTGTTCCCTGGATTTAAGGTAGAATGAGACACCTCCATGACACCTATTAGAAGTCAAGGGTTTAATCCCTAACCTCCAGCATCTTCCTCCTGTCTGGATGGCACTACTTGCTTGTAGTAAAAGGGAAACTTCAAGAGGAGTTTCTAAGAAACTTCTGCGAGTCAAGTATTTCTCTGTTCCCCGTTCTTCCCTCAGCCATTAATATGTAGAGTATCCACAGAGCTCTGTATTAGACCAAAAGCTCCCTATCGTTTTCTTATTAATTTACTGCTTAAAAATCTCATACATGCATGTAATGTGTTTTGATCAAGTCCACCTCACTTCCTCTCTCAACACCTCCCACCACCACACCCTAACTTCTTGTCTATGTTTTTTTTTTTTGTTTTGTTTTGGTTTGGTTTTTCAAGACAGGGTTTCTCTGTGTAGCCCAGGCTGTCCTGGAACTCACTCTGTAGACCAGGCTGGCCTCCTCATGTCTGTGTTTTAAGACCAGTCAGTGCTGTTAGTATATGCACCAGTATAGGATCACCCCCTAGAGCATAGCAACTATTAGGGGCTACACCCCTCAAGGAAAGCAACTCTTCCCTCCCTCCCATTCATTTTAATTGTGATTTAATTCTTGCTTAGCTAGATCAAAGTAGAAAGGTCCACATTCTTGTACTCTTTGCAGATATAATTTTTTGCTTTAAAATTGTAGTATGAATTTTAACTCACACTATTTTATGTTTTGTTATGTCTTTCCTTTTCTTATACCTCTTTCCTCTCCCTAGGAGGAAAGTTTTTTAGACAGGAAAGTAGAAATGCACTCAGCTTTGTTGCTAAGAGATATTAATATTGGAAGAGGGACAGTTTAGGAACTTTTAAAACAGTTTTTTTTTTCTTTTTTAAGTAGAAATATAGTAAGGAGTCTGTTGTCACCATTCTTTCTGTTAGTTCTTTTTTTTGTGTGTGTGGGAAACAAGGAGACATACTGCATGTAAAATGGTCCTCCTGGTCTTTTTATTATTATTATTATTATTAAGATTTTGTCTGTTTATTTTTAAAATAGCCATTGGTTCCAGATTCCCAGAACTGATTTTCTTAGATTAGTGATTTGTACTTAGAGCCCTAAGCAATATTATTCTTCAATTAAATTTTTTTTAAAGCCCTTGACTTTAGGGGAAGTGTGTCATGTTTATATTGCATCAACAATGCACAGTAGATATTCACCACTCATATCTGAGAGCAGACAATGGTTCAATTGTTTAAATGTTCCTTTCACCCCATAGACACTAAAGTGCGCTGACATTCTATCTAGTTCAACCTTTTTAAAGAATGACTACCTACTTCCACCTTTAAAGCATTCTAAATAAATTCAGCACTGGCCTTGTCTTCCTCCTGCTAACTAGACTCACCTCTTAGAGGTACAATTAACTCTGCAAACAAAATATCTCAGAGGATGCCAGCCCACTGTCAAAATGAGTGTTCTCTACCAATGCTGTAAGCTTCTGTCCCCCTCTACCCCATACCAGTCCCCGCCACTACCACACACACAAGAAGCAGCACAAAGCCAAGGGGAACCTTACCACATACAGATGCTTACAGTAACATAATATTTGTGTGAGAGCCAACCAAAGATGTCATACTTATGTTGGCTTGTTTTGTTTTGTTCTTGGGTGAGACAGGGGTCACAACCCATTGTCTTCTCCTGGTATTTAAACCACGTGGATGATTTCAGAGTCAATTGGGAAACTTTACCAAAGCAGGTAAAGCCTTGCCTGAGGGTGAAGGGGGAAAAGTGTATGTGGAGAGGGTGGGGGAACACTGGGGTTTGTAAAAATACTTAATGTCAATAAAAGTACACCCAAAAAGTCAACTTATGCTGCCTGGGATCTGTAGATTATCAAGGATGTTGACTCTCTCTGTGAGGTGTATTCTTTATGAATCTCAAGACCCTTGAAGTGTCAGTGAAAACGTGTAGTCTGGGACTCTTATTTAAATTCCACATGCACAGCAGCTCAGATCCTGAAATCACCAGTTCTCCACCTCCCCCTCAAAAGTTGTTCCTATTATGAATGAGTCACGGCATTTTAAAAGTCATAATCCATTTAAAGTCCCAAATTAAACTAATTTATATGGCATATTAAAGTAGATTTGGCTGTCAGTCCTCCTTGTTCCTGTTGGAGTCTACCTGTGACTGCCTCATAATGTGTTTATCTTTTAACTCTGAGGGAAGGACAGAGAGGGGACCAGATGGACGCAGGGCTTACTCTGCGGGAAGGGCAGGAACGGGATGATGAACGCAGGAGCCTGTTGTACAAAGGAAAGACCCAGAACAGAATCTATTTTTCTTTCCAACACAATTGCTAACAATAAGGGAGAAGAAAGAGTCTTAGTCTCTTTCAGGCATATTTTAATTACAATTGAGTGGCCACTTCAGGCACACTGAAGTATATGTAAAATCTAAAACTAAGCTATTTCTCCTTTTCAATAAGATGTGGTGTTGGTGTTTGGCTTTTGATTTTCGTTTCTTTCCTACATTTTTCTGTTTGGTCCTGGAGAGTATTTTCGCTTTCCGGTGAAGGAGAACGGTGAGTACTTTTCTAAAAGCAGTGTGGGGTTGTACTCTGCCTGCTGAGAATCCCGGTCTGGACCATCCATTAACAAGCTAAAAGGAGAAGATCTGAGGCCCGAGTTGGAGAACAGAAGGCTTTCCACGCGCCCCTAGCAGTCTCTTTTTCTTTGTTTTTAAATGCTACCGCAGTGTTGTTTCTCGCTGTCTGAAAGGAATACTGCATCTAAAACCCTGATTGTCATCCTCAGTTGGAGAACAGGTTTCCAATTTCATCATCAGCTGGAACGAAATTTGTGAGTGTGTGTGTGTGTGTGTGTGCACGCGCGCACACACACACACACTCACACGCAAAAAAAAATGAGACCTTTCCAGGACAGCGTTTTTTTTTTTTTTTTTTTCCTGGATAAAAGGATAGCCAACATTTCGGACATAATTTTGATAGTTTTTGTCCCTGGCTGGTCCACCCGTATTTTTTCTAACCCATCCCTCTTAGAGACGTTTCCAGGTAGAGTTTGTGGACCTAGTGTGAGCAGAGCCTGGAGTGCTCAGAGGTTCCCTCTTTAGTGGCTAAGGTAATCCAGCACACCGGCAGCCTATGAAACTATGTCCTCAGGTACCCTCAGTGCCAAATGCTCCTGAGACATAGTGGCCACCAACGCTAGTTCCTCTGGCTTTGGACCGCTGGAGGGGGTGGTCTAGGAGGTTTTAGAGCCTTCTGGGAGAAGGCTTTGGAAAAGGAACACCCCACCTGTGCCTGTCAATACCACCCACTTCTATAAAAATCTGGCTAGATTGTGTAGTTCAGTCGCCAGAACCAAGAATGCTGCGTCCCTGGCCTGGAAGTGTCTTTCAGCTGAATCCGGGACTGGACATAGGGAAGAGGGAGCTGCCCCCGGGAGCCACCCGCACACACTGTGGAAACAAAGCGACGACTCTGCCCTAAAAGAAATACTCTAGAAACCAGGGTACCTCTCGCTAGCCTGCGGAGATGGCGACTAACTCCTAAATAGGCCAGCTCCCCGATAGGCACTGCCTGGCCAGCGCTTGGTAAGGCGTTTAAGTCACAGAGCGGAAGCCAAGGCTCCAGTCTAGTGGAAAGGGCGGCGGGGGAAACCGGCCGCGGGACCGAGGCTGCGTGGACCCAAGAGCAGACTGTCGAGGGCGTGGTGTAGAAGCCCTTGAGAGCAGACACTTGCTCTGGGAACCTCTCGCAGGCAAGGGATCTACTCCACTTAGGGCCGAGTGTCACCCCGCCGCGGAGCGTCCTGTGCGCTAGGAACCATCAAGGAGGCTGAGCCTTGAGTCTGGGAGATGTCCCAGGACGCCCAGGACGACAGCTGCATTGTCCCACGAGGCCCAGCCCAAGGCCTCCTCTTTTCCCTTGAGACCAGCCGGGCTCCTCTGCTCTGGGGACTTCGCAGGAGTCCATCAAGTCCCTGCGCCTGGAACTGCCATAGGATCCGGGTTCTGAGACAGGTGCGATTGTCTTTGGAAGCCACAGGGAGCACAGACTGTCCTGGTGGTCTCAGTGCTCCAGGACTGCTCTTGCCTCCTCAGTGCAGAGTGGCACCAACTGCCTCAAGAGCAGGCAGATAACAGGCTGAGTTTCTGAAGCAGAAGAAGCCTCTCGATCCTGGAGTCTGGAGTCCCGCCCGTGGGCCAAGCGAAAGATCTTCAGGCGTGGGAGGCCTCTATGAAGGCGGCCTCTGCAAGCGGACGTTGCAGAACCGGAGGGCCGCCGCGCAGGGGTGCCTGGCCCTTGGAGCTAGCCCATTAGCACGGTTCCACTGGGCGCTTCCACCCATCTCCAGATGAAGATTAGGCTGTCCTTGCCTAGAAAATAAGTTTAATACCTCCTGCTACCAGCTCCAGAGGTCTTGAATCCAAGTTCTTGAGTCCCTATTATCTGCTAAGCCAAAGACTCAGGAACTGCTGGCCAAACCCCTTGGCCTCCAAATACTTAGGAAGCTTCTTTCTCAGCCAGGGGGTCACAGCGAGAAGAAAGCCGGATCCCAGAGACCTTCTATTAAGATTAAAGACATTTTTAGAAAAACGTCGCTCGATTTGGTGAGGGTTTTGTTTTGTTTTGGTTTTGGTTGCTTTTTTTTTTTTTTTCTCACTTGGCAAATTCTGTGAAAACCACTTTATTTATAAGAGCCTGCTCATTATTTTTTGGCTATCGCTATGAAATTTGTGGAGGAGAAACGAAAAGTGGCTCTAAATTCAGTTAAACTTTGACTCTGAGAAGGTAAATGGCCCCTCAACAGCTGGTTCTCGAAGATTTCCTCGAGGGAAAACAAATATGATTAGTTCCCCCTAATGATCGCTCTAAAAATGATTGCCAAGAAAACTAAGAGTAATATCCAGCTTTCTCGCCTCCTCCCGCTTGTCCCGCTCTTAGCCAGACTGAGCGGAGAATGGCCGAGAGAGACAGACTGCAATTTCTTATTAAACACATCTGGAATATGCACATTCTGGATCGGGTGCCAAGGATTTTACAAAGAGTTTATGGCTATGACAGAAAACTGTCCTTTTAACGAGTTTACAAGCAGTAATCACGGGGGCTTTTACAGGACCGGTCGTCTTAGCTGCTAGCCAGACCTGCAGACTTTTCCAAGATCTACCAACCAAGCGAGTAGGAAGTGGCCGGCGCGCCCTGGGAGACAGAACTTCCATGACTCCAAAATTATGCCAAGAGAAGCTGCAAGAGTGGGGGGTAGTCAGAGTAGGAAGCGAGGGCATGTAAGAAATTAAAGTAATTGGCCCTTCCTTATTTTCCAGAGAGATTTCCGCGGTCTCTTTTGAAGCCTGTCAGGGTCACTGAAAGCTATCTTTGTGCCGGGTGTTTGTTTTGGGGAGTGAATGTGAAGAATGTGTGGAGATTCCCTGTGAGAGCCCCTCCTGCAGAGGGTGGCATTTCTCCGTGGCCCAAGACGTGGAGAATAAACACCCTAGTGACTTAAATAAACACCGACTTAATGATCCAAAACACTAACAAGGGAGAATGGGACCCGGAGCTCCCAGCCCAAATGATGGTCTCTGTGTGCACATCTGTCCATCACCAAGGGAAAATGACTTTATAAGTAAAAGTGACTATATTTAAAAGCACAGTGGCCATTTCTCTTTTGAACTCAAAAACAATCCAACAATCAAAAAAAAAAAAAAAAACTCATTATAGGGGAGCCTTAATTTCACACACTCACATAAACACACACACACACACTTCAGGTCAAAAACAATATGGAAAACTAAGAAAGAAATATATTAATATTGACACTTACAAATGAGGAAAAATCAAAATTATGAAACTGTCATGTCAGAAAATAAATAAGCTCTCCCTGGGGAACAATATTTTACAAAGCACGAGCAGCAAGCCAATCCTGTTATCCTGAGTAGAATTTTAATAAATAATGCCATTTGTTTCACTAGTCTTAAAAGCTAAATACATAAGATACACCATTTTGCCCAGGCAAAAAGAACATGGAGCCTTCATGATTACTGGGATTTTTCTGGACACTATCTGACAAAAGAGCTTCCAATGGCCTGCTTTTTTTATTTGTACAAATCAATTCATAATTTTAAATTCTTGTTCGAATTCCCTTTAAAATAAAAAAAAAAAAAAAACCAGATAAATTACGTTTACTTTCACAGTCTTTTCATAAGCTGCTAACACAGAAGAGCCAAGCTAACACATGAAGGCTGTGGAGAAGAAACAGTGGCAAACAAAACTGCATTTCTAAATAACAAAAAATAAATAAATACCCAAGGCTAAATTTCTTTTCTTTCATCATATTGTTAACCTAGCCGCTATCCTCTTGGTTTCAGGTGATAGACTTCAAAAATACCCTGGAATTCATGACCACTACTAAGAAAGCAAGAAAACTTGTTTTTCATAGGCCGGGTGACAGGAATCCACAACTCACCTTCCGGAAACAGAATCAAACTCCTGCTGGTCTACTGAGTTTTAATGGAGACTGGTTTAGGTACAATAGAAGTGAAGCCTAAAAACACGCTCTTTTCGTAACAAACATCAGGCTGCCAGATTTGTTGGCACCCCCTTGCGAGTAGAAACTACGAGTAGCAGAGCCCTCTGGACAGAGGCAGCCTACAGATAGGAAAGTCTCTAAGGAAGAAGTGATGACATTTAGGAAAGTGGGTTTTTCCCCTCCCTCGTTGGTACACGTTTAGAGTTTGTCATAAAAGTTAAAAAGAAAAAAACAACAAGAAAACATTCACCAAAACCCCCATTAAAATTGACAGCAATAGTTGTATCACTAACATGGCTGCTATTCTAACCGCCTCCCATAGAGAGCATTAAGACATTTAGGCACTTGCTTCTTTCACTAATACTGCTCTTTTATTTTATCTACATAAAATTATTTAACACTAAATATGAAAAATGTAAACTTAATCTTCCCATCAAAAAACAGTTGTGATTATAGGTTTCCTATTCATCTTAGGAAGGCAGCCAATTCCCCTCACACTGAGGTTTCTTGTTTTCATTATGTTGATCTCTCTCTCTCTCTTTCTCTTTTCCTTTTCCCTAAACCGTTTCTCCATAAATAAATTAAAAGAATATAATTAAAATCCAGTTGATTTGTAATTTCTGTTCATAAAAAGAAGATGAAGAGGAGGAGGAAGAAGAGGAAGAGGAGGAGGAAGAGGTGGAAGAAGGGATGCCCGGGTTGCCCAGAACAAAGCCTGGGTGGTTTTGTTGTTTCCTGACCTTTCAGTGGGAGGGGAAATGCAAGGGTATTAAGAAGAGCGAGAATATGCTCAACTGAGATCGCTGTTGGTTGTAATTTTTAAAAAGACAATTGTGAAAGCCTGTGGTTCCTCTCTATGCAAAGAACCCCTTGAAACAAGCTGCAGAATTGTCCCTGGCTTCTATGTACAAGTGTCCCTAGATGCTGCGGTTGGTTGCTGCTCCGGTCATCCCTTCGAGGAAGGCCCCAGTATCTCTCCACTTAGGAACCCAAGTCCACCAGACTGGAGGTGAGTGGGCCCAGTAGAGAGTCCTGGAGCTGATGCTGATGAGCCTGCAGGCCGTGGCTGGGCTGTGAGGCTGTTAGGCCCGGAAGAGAATAGTTTGAGCTCCTGGCGTGGCCCATATTGCTCTGGAGCAGAAGGACCGAGTTCTGGTCTGGACTCTGGGGAGGTGAGAATTCCTCTTCTGAGCTAGACATGAGCGGCTTGCCCCCTTCCAGAGGAGAGAGTTGATTCTGCTTGTTGGAGGAGGAGTTATTGTTTTCGGTGTTCTCCCTGAGAAATAGAGGACAACGCCATATGGTTAAAAAGAAGTTTTTTTTTTTTTAAAAAGTGTGAGATGAAGGAAGGGGGGCTGGAAGGAGGAAAGGGCCGTTGTGCAATCTGTCACCAACCCAAACGGAGGAGCTCTGCCTCCCACCCAGCCCCAAGGGTCATGGGGGAGGTGAAGAGGCGGCCTAAAGAAATGGGGGCCCTGCTGCCTGGAGATAGCTTCCTTCTCTTCTGTACTCACAGTCGGATGAGCCAGGTTTATTTAAAATAAGCAAAAAAAAAAATGTGTTTTCAATTTTATTAAGCAGCTATGTTTAAGTACCTATTAACCAGCCCCATACTTCCAAGTAACTGTTTGGAAGCCTTGCGACAAATGGTTGTTGCGATAAAGAAATGTTCAGGAGACAAACTGCCCAATGCACAAATGCTTGCCTTGACCCAAGTCAATTGCCTGCCTCCATCTGAGGAAACAATTAGATGACCAGTTTCCCTGCCCCTATCCGGAGACTGAGGTTCCAGAGACCTAGGACAGGTCTGGGAAGTCGTGCCCAGAGCGGCCCAGTGACCTGAGTAAACACAGGGAGCTTAGTCAGTCTCTCGGATTTCACCCGGGAGTGGGCCCTCGCTTGGCTTCAGGGACCAGCCGTTTTGTAAACTAAAAGGTAGCTGGAACCGTGCAACCTCGGTTTCATTGCTCCTAGTTCATTCCTCTGCCCCTCCTGCTCTCCTCTCGATCTGCTCGCCAACAATCCAGAGCTTCCTACCCTTTCTAAACCGGGCAAACTTCGCTGCCCCGCCCCGGTTGGGCGCCCGCAGACCCCGCACGGCCGAGTGTCAGGCCCCGTACCGGGTCCCAGTCAACTTTAGGACAACTCGCTCTTCCTCCTTTCCAGCTCTGGCGGTCACCCCGCGCCTAGCGCTCGCCGGTCTGCACACTCCCTTCCCAGCACCATCGCTCTCTCTCTTTCGGAGAGCCCCTTTCCGCGGAATTTAGGCCGGCTCTGTGGTTTCCCCACCCAGAGGGAACTCTGGAAGCAAGATCTTCGGCTCCCAGGCTGCCAGTGAACAAAGGCGAGCACAGCGGGGCTCTGCGCCCGCTCCCCAACCTTTCCGCCCCGCGCGCCTCCGAACCTCCGCCAGAAGCTCCACTGCCAACCTCCCGGGCCGAGCAGCCGCCGTGTCTGCGCGAGGAGGGGAGGGAGAGCGGGAGACTTCTCTTTTTCTTTCCTTTCTTTCTCTTTCTTCTTTCTTCTTCTCTTTTCTCTCCTCTCTCTCTCTCTCTCTCTCTCTCTCTCTCTCCTCTCTCTCTTTCTTTCTTCTTCTTTCTTTTCTTTCTTTTCTTTCTTTTTCTTTCTTTTTTTGGCTTTGCTTCCGAGCTCCCGGGCAGAGGATGGCAGCGACTGGAGCCCTTCTCATCCCTGCGGCAGTGGCGGGGCCGGCGAAAGCAACCGGCCGCACGAGGGAGCGCTGCAGGCGGCAGTCTTCTCCCAGCTAGGGGCCTCTGATGGGACACCCAGCAGCGACACCCCCAGAGCTCCCTTTCCTGGGTATTTCTTTTTACAAGACTCCTCCCTTTGTCAAACTAGCGCGGAATGAAGCAGAACTCTCCTCCATAGACTAGCGGGAGTGAATGAGCAAAGAGCCGGGAGGTACAGGGAGCCGGAGCGTTCGACTCAGACCTGCTTCAAGCCGGAGCGAAAGGGCGGAGGTTCGAGACCCTCCGCGATACCGAACCGCTTCCCTCGCGATATCAAGCAATCCCCCCTCCCTTTCCTCTGATCTACAAACTCCTTGGCTACCCCCTCTCTTCGCCGCAGCCAGCCAGGAGGGCATGAGACAAACCCAGCGTCGACAATTCGCGACACTCTTTCCCCACGCGCGGGTGCTCCACGCAAACGCGGCCCAGTCCCTAGCAGGCAAACTCAAGAGTTCATGAACTTTTACTGCAGCGTCGCCGAGACCGGGGCGCCGCCCCACCGACCTCTGCCGGGTGGCAGCGGGTAGGGAGCCGGTGGCGACGCCTGCGGGGGGCAGAAGGGAGCGAAGGGTGAGACTTCTCGGGGTCACCCGAACCTGGGCAAGCACGCCGCGTACCTTTCCTTGGCCTCGGCGGCCCGGTCTCTTTGCCTCCGGTTCTTAAACCAGTTGCTGACCTGGGTGGTGGTGAGGCCGGTAGCCTCGGCCAACTCCCTCTTCTCCCGCGGCGAGGGGTAGGGGTTGTGCGCGTACCACTCCCGCAGCACGCCCCGAGACTTCTCCTTAAAGCAGTAGCTGGTCTCCTCGCCATCCCAGATGGTGCGTCGGCAACGGAAATTTTCGGCGCACTCTATATTTGCCCACGGCACCCAGTGGTCGGCCGCGAAGTTTCTCGGCCTCCACGTAGTGCGCTTTCAGCCATAGCTGCTGCAGTTTAGGGTGGTTGTGAGGCGAGAACTGGTGGCTCTCCAGGATCTTGTAGAGCTCGCGGAAGTTGCCGCGGTGGAAGGCGACCACCGCCTTGGCCTTGAGCACGCTCTCGTTCTTGTGCAGGTGATCGCAGGCGGGCAACGACCACAAGAACCTGCCCAGGCGTTCCAGGTTCCCTCCTTGCTGCAGAACCTCGCACACGCACGCCACTTGCTCTTGCGTAAAGCCAAACGACGGCAGCATCGACATGGCTGGCGCTGCCGGGGCGCAAGGGCCGGGGCGCACGCGGCAGTGAGCTGAGCTGGGAGAGCAGGGGGCGGCTGCCGCGGGGAGGGGGGCGCGGCCGCTCCTAACCCCTCTCTAGGCTTGGCGCAGAGACTAGTCGGACCTTTGGCGGGTGGGAGGCGAAGGAAGACGAAGAGAAGTAGGGGCGCGCTAGATTCCGAGTGGCTGGCGCACTCTGCAGCCTTCCGGGCCTCGCTGGCTCCCGCCTGCCGCCGGGTGGATGCTGCTGGTTGCCGGGGAACTTGGTTTCTGTTCTCTCCGCAGCGGCCTTAAAGCGCGCAGCGTCCCCGGCACGCTGATTGGCTGCGAGCGGCGCCTATCCGAAGCTGGCCAGCCTGAGCGCCGCCCGGCCAGGCAGCAAAGCCGCACCGCCCTGCCGCCCCGCGTGGGGAGGGCGAAGCTTGCCGAGCCCTGGGATAAGGAGTGGTGGGAGGAGAAGGACTCGCAGAGGTGGGAAGTGAGGTGGGGTCGGGAGGAGGGAACTAAGGTGCTGAAAGGGTGGTGACCAAGTCGGGACCTTACGAAGCGGCGCCCTCTTTGGTGTCACCTAAGGGGAGCCTCACGCATCTCATCACAAATCAATGACTGCAGACGTTCTAATGATCCTCTTCGCCATACTCTTATCTCTGTCTCTTGCAGTCTTGGCTTTTCCCGGTGAGCTCATATTTAATTACCTTAATGTTGAGATGAATAAATAATGGATTGATGAATAGCTTATGGAATGAGATAAATAATACAAGAGAAGACTAGGGTTCTGTGCTGCAAGCATTCAGAAAGTGGCTTCTTCCAGGTTTCGATCCTGGAGCTGAAGCCAAACCTAGCCCCCCAACCCCCACCCCACACCCTTTATCTTCCTAACCCCCAACACCCTCCCAAAGGGCTCTAGGACTCTGATCTGGGCAACATTCCTCTCATTCTCAAAGTGCGTCTAGAAGAACGATCAGAAGAGTTGACCCTGGCACAGTAGCATGGAGACAACAGGGCTTCATTTGCAATTTAGTATCTTGAGGTTCATAGACTTCTGGACTCAGTTTCTCCATTTGTACGGTTGCGTTTTTCAATGCAACCTCTGCTACCGATGGATGCCAAAAAGCTTTACTTGCCATTAGCAAAAAAATTTGGGGAACCTCATGCAAAAGGCGCTGAATGGGGTGTAAATTAAATAAAACTGTGCCCAGCTCCAATAACTGTCTGGCTGTAACATAATCTTTGCCCTGCTCTGAGAGGGACACTGCCCTCTAAACTAGAACCACAGTGGCTCCGAGAAGATTAAATAAAGTGTGTGTGTGTGTGTGTGTGTGTGTGTGTGTGTGTGTGTGTGTCGCAATGCTGGCCTATTTTGCTGCCAGCCAATGAGAGGCATCCTGCAATTTAAGTCCCATCATCTGCTATTTTGTTTCTGTGGGGAGAATGCTTAGTAAAACTGCACAACACAAATGAAGCTGTAATTATCTTAAGCCTCATTTGCACACCTTGTTCCAAAGCAATTATTAAAAAGATTTCAAAAACAATTAGCCTCTCTAAACAAAGATAATCTATTGTCAGTAGCTAAGACCAGCAACAGATAAGAACAATGTGTGGAGATAAGAGAAGCCAAATGGTAGAGGGAGAGTGACTTTATGGTTACACTTATCTCTGATTAGATAAATTCAAAACAGAATTTTAAGTACACTTCAAAAATGCTTTTGATTTCACTGTGCCCTCTTAGGGAATGGCAGGAGCAAACACTGTGCTCTTCAAACTGGCTTGTCTCCTTTCCGTGCTTTGATTACGTCTGCCAAAGAACCGTTTGCGTTTTGAGAGCTACGTGAGAGAAGGGATCCCCTTTGTATTATTTATATGGTTTTAAAATAATGCACCCCTCCAGTGCACCCTGCAACATGCATTTCAAGCTCATAAAGGGTTCCCACCTTGGGATTGTTTCCCTCGAGAGTAGTAAGTAGCCAGAAACCCTCTGCTTTCATGATCTCCCACACAATGCATTCTGCTTCCTTGAAACTCCGTCTACCCCATGCAATTAAACCTTGGAAGCTGATGCTGATACATCATTACATTTAGGCTTGGTTTTTTTTTTTTAAATATGTAAAATGCATTTAATGGTGTTTATCATTTCAAGAGAGCTCCTGCCACATGGTATGCCCGATGACTTACTTTCTAAACTGGAAGCCTGGCACTGCTGAGCCCACGGCTGTGTGCCTGGTAATTTTCCCTCCCTGTCTTATTTTAGTGCTTATGACGTTTCAGATGAAGTCTTGGGGAACTGCAGTGTCCTGCCAAGAGGAATGTCTCTGCTTGGAACAGTGCTTATTGACATGGCAGCTGTGTGAGGACCAGAATGGGGACTTATACAGGCTCTCAAAGTCAGTACCCTAAAGTCTGGAACAAGTGTGCACAATTAAAATGGGAAGAACCATATGTTGAGTACAACATATACTTTGTAATTAATTGTCTTTGTAGTGAAGGGAGGCATAACTCACAGATAAGTACAGGTATACATTTACAGAAGATAACAGGAGAGCAAGCGATACCAGTGTATGACCACCATCACCCAGCATCTTCCAGAACCCCCTTCTTTTTATCTCCTGTTCAAAAGGAATCAGGACTATACCAGACACTGGTGACAAGTGGCAAGAGGAATGGCACAGGTGCTATGATAACTAGCAGCGAGGTAAATGAGAACATTATTTTTTTTCTCAGAGGCGGGGCCGGGGGGGGGCCTGGACCCGCCAGAATTCCCCTGCCCCTCCCCCCTTATTGCATTTAATCCAATAGATCACTTACTAAAAAGGAGAAGTGCTGTGTGCTTTGTACCAAGGAGCCTATCTGCTATTTGGATCCCTCGGTTAAGGGAACCAATTGTTATAAATGATAATTATTGGCTTGGATATATAAGGTTTCCCAAAATGGAACCTTTCACTGTAAACCACTAAAAGAGGTAAAATGACATGAATTTACAAACCACATAAACCAAATGATCCATTTTAAATCGCTCACAAAAAGGTTTGAGTTGTTCTGTAATATAAAACCTTTGCTGTCAATGCAAATCGCATGAAAAGAAAAGATGCGGCAGGAATTTAAAGGAAACCCAACAACTCTAGCCCACGCGTGCTTAGTAAGTTGAAGCTGGGAGAGAGGCTCCTGAAGTCGGGTTTCAGCGCCCGATGCCGTGGACGTGCAGGTAATGAATGGCAGGTACACTTAAGCAGTGGACCGAAAAGCCAAGGAGAAAACAAGGGCTGACATAGGCCTTGGATCAAAACCCTGTATCTGGGACCTACTTGTTTTTTCCTGGCTTGAAGCAAGATGCCTTGAGGCTCCCAGTCGGGTTTCTTGGAGTTCCTTTACCATCAAGAAAGACTTGGGGCTCCTACCCTATGTACAGATTTGGAAGTCAAGGGCATCTTCAATAAACTAGTGTCGTCTCTCTGCGGCCGTATGGAGACGCAGATCCAAGCGGAGGCAACATTATTCATCTTTTCCCTCTGCTTTGATAGAAGCCGCTCTTCCCCAGGGTCCTCGGGAACCCAGTTTAGATCCTAGGCGACAGCACGGGAGCTACCGCCCACCTGCCCTGTGCAAGCGCCGTTGCCTGCGAGGGCTGAATAGGCCGAGGGATCAGGAAGGGAGATTTGCGGACCCAGAGAGGAGAAACTCAAAACCAGTCCATTAGTAAATGAGTTTTGTGTTGTCAAGGTTCTTTCCCATCCACTTGCTGTTCTGAAAAATAGATCACGTTTCGTTATCTTTAGTGGGAATCTGCAACGCGACACCGGATCCGCGCGGCCCCCCCTCCCTCCCTCCCTCCCACCCATCCTCTTTGCCTCGTTCTGCCTCGCTGAGGGGAGCCGTCCGGCCTCCTCGGCTTATTTCTGAACAATGAGGATTTGTCTGTAGTCCTAATGTATTTATGTATGGAAGTAGGAGTTGTAGTGGCTTTCTCCTGGATGCGGGAAAGCATGGGGACAGAGGCTCCTGCTTCCGTGGTGCCAAAAGGCTAGGCTGGCCCAGGACGTCAGCCGATGGTCGCCCCGTCCCACACCTGGACAAACAGAACCAGCTGGAGTCCTACGCCTGGAACCCTGTGCTCTGTCCACCATGTGCAGCCCCGAAAATGCCACCTCCATCTCTTTACCGTCCCGAGAAACATAGAGGGGAAGATATAAAATAGGATACCTCCAAACACGCATCAAAGTTCTCTACCAATCTGAGCTCCCTATCCCGCCCACTCCCCTCCTCATACAGAAAACTCCCAGAAGGGGAAAAAGCAGGGGTGCTTGGCCCCGGCCTTTGGAAGGTATTGTGGTGTGCGTTACTACTCAAAGAAAAGTGGCTTATGTTATTTGCACCTGAACTGTCGCTCTTTCGTTCACTCGCTCCTCTTGCTTTGTCCCTTTGGTCTCCTCCTCTTCCTTTCTTCCAGCCCTTCCTTTCTTCTCCCCCCTCCCCGCCCCACTTTGCTTATTTTACTTCAGCTGCACACCGAGGAAGCGCAGCCTAGGGACACCAATGGTCAAGTCTGAACCAGAAGATCCCACTCAGCACGAGGTGGCGTCTCCTTTCTGGAAAGTGAGGTGTCACGATCAGTTCTTAAGCCTGTAAGACACATGGTTCATTTCTCCTTAAACATTACATCGGAGCAAGTTTACAAAATGAAAACCCCCGAGAGTCCTTATCTTCCATTGGATTTTCAATCAACTTTCCCTCCCTCTCGCTCAACTAATGTACATCCTGAGTATCACATCTGTCTAAGCTGGAAGAATTTCCTTTCAGGAGGTGAGAGCCTGCAGCTCCTCCTGTTCAGAGGAAAGTGCCAGTGATGCTAATGCGGGGTGACACTAAATAAACAGTTAGGGTGGACTGGAAAGATGGAGTTAATTATCCAGTGAGCTGTGTTTCGGCCTAGAGCATCAGGGGCTGATTTGTTTTGGCTCATACTCCAAGGAAGGAGCTTTCTTCTGCACATCTCTTTGGGATCCCGATCATTCATAGCTTGAACAAACAAAACAAAACCCACTATCCGGGCATCACTGCTTGAATTGTAGCTCTCTTTATTAGACTTATACAGACTGCAAAAAAAAATGTATATAGAGAAAATGCAAACATATTCCTAAGAGAAAAAAATCAGGATGATTTTTAGGGACCCCAAACTTTTTTTAATTCCAGTTGTAAGGAAAGTAGCCAGTTTGTACCCCCACCTCTTCATTTGGTTCTTTACAATCAATTTATAAACCTACATGTTTATTTAAAAAAAAAACACTAAAATGTTAGTCTGCCTTTTGTCATTTCTCTCTCTCTCTCTCTCTCTCTCTCTCTCTCTCTCTCTCTCTTTTTCTCTTTCAAATCAGACTTCGTGAAACTTTAGATGCAATTAGATTTATTGTTTGTGTGATTCCCTGACTATCTGGTTTCCTCAGGTAAGCCTGTACTTATATATAAATCCTAGTAACTTAAAACGTTTCCCTCCCCAGTTTAGTCCCCCCCACACACGCACACATACACACACTTTCTGATATTAATAATCCCTGGCTGCCCCTCTTTCCGGGTCATTACGGTACTGCTGGTCTCTAATCAATCCTAATGCGATGGCAATTGGAGTCCCTGATGACTGCGGCTCGGATTTCTTGTAATGGCTCTACCACATTTTCCTGGACCTCTTTCTTTAACCTGAGATGCCAGGGGGACGAGTCCCTCCTCAGCTACTGATTACTTCAAGATGTGGGGGCTGGTTTGAACAGAAGGAGAAAGACACGCGCACAGTGTGGCCGCCACAGCCTGCAGGGATGAATAGACGTCTGCGAGCTGGGCAAACGCACCCGAACGCCTCTTACTGTTCTCTTTTCTTTCCTGCGTCATTCATTGCCCAGGCCCAATTCACCCTGGAGGACTGAAATGAAGACTTGTAGACTGTCTCCTCGCCACCGCCATGCCACCCCCACCCCTGGTGTGCAGAAGTCTGACTGTCTCTTGAACCCTCCAGCTTTACGGAGTTTCACCTTAGCAGCGCGCTCCCACCCCACCCTACCCCTGCCAGGCCTGCCTTTTACTGCTCCCCTACTTCTCAGAGCCGGCTCCTCTTCCCTCCCCTCCTCCCCAGGAAGAGACCAGATTCTCCAGTACTGGTTCAGACCCTTGACCTCTCTTTTTGCTCCTCGGTCCTATAGTAGCGTCTAAAGTTCTCAACTTGTTATAGACCCAAAAACCCGCTCTCAGCTTGGCCTGATTATGTCAGGACACTAGCCTTTCTTCCCCAAGCTCTGAGGGTCCATCGCTGGGAGACTTAATCTGTAGGGGCAAAAGACGAACTCCTCTTTCTGACTTGTGGAAAGACAGAGCCAACAGCCACAGCTCTGTGCGAGGGTCTCCCTCTCCCCAGTTCCTCGATCGGTTCCCCAACTCTTGTCCAGGCTCAGCCCCCAGGCGATCGACAAGTTCGCCGCATTCACGTTCTTCCATTTCGCAGTCTAAAGCCATTTAGAGTAACCCGAACCCAAGATAATTGCCACGTCTCTGCCGTGATACTTTTTAAAAACAGGGTAATGCTTCTGAATTGCGGAAGAAAGTGCTGCGGACAAATTGGGCGCTGAGCAGCCGAGATAGATGGCTTTGTTAGGAATGGCCGGTGGTTTGTGACTCAATTAGTTCAATGCTGGGAGCTGCCTGTGTTTGACAGAGAGGTCACCTCGAGGCGAACTAGCCCCATCGCTCCAGGGAGCAAGAAGGCTCCATCCAGGGTGCGGGATCATTTTAGGCCTGTGATTTCTGTGGACGAATGCCCACGTTGTAAGCAATCTGTTAGCTATTGTTTTTCTCCATTTCTACAAGAGAGGAGTTGGATTTTCACGGGCGGAGTTGGACTGCCTCTGTTTCTGAATGGGCCGTGGAGCATTTATTTGTCTGCAGTCCTCTGAATAGTGAGGGAAGAAACATCAGGGAACTGAGGCTGCCCATTCATCCGTGCCTTTCTGGGAGTCTTACCCATTCTCCTGTGCTTCTACTTTGCAAACCATTACAGTTCTTGGCAAAGGCCTCCTGGAAACCAGCGGGGGTAAGGCTGCCGGAAGCCAGTGAACCTCAAGGGACACGTTTAGGACTAGGAAGAAGGCTGCACGATTTTTTTTTTTTTTTTTAAATCTCCCACCCCCCACCCAAGTTTAGCCTCCAACCCCACCTATCACTCGGCGTGCAGACTGGGTCCCGGATCAGGCGCTCAGTTAGGTGCGCACCCGAAGTGTCCTCATGAGGACAGCAGAGCCTGGCCTCACCCGGGACCCTGACGCCGACGCCGCAGTGTGGAGACCGCTCCACCCAGTTGTGCAGAGCCGTGGCCGGGCGCTCGAGCCAGATGGCCGGGGGAACGCGGACCCAGGCGGGCTCTCAGGCCGCTGCTCTCCAGGGTGGATGGGCGATTAGAAGGGCGGAACGCGGTAAGGGCTGGAGGAAGGAGAGCCGGGGCGGGAGGGCGGGGACCAGAGGGAGGCGCCGGAAGGTCAGCCGAGCAGGGAGGGGGTGCAGGCCAGGGACCAGGCCGGAGGAGAGAGGGCGCTGTCTTCCTGGCAAAGCAGCCTTCGGCCTGCAAGAACCGAAACAAAAAAGGAACCGGGCCGGCCGTCCCCGCGATGGAGGAGCAGGGACCAGGGGTAGGAGTGGGGATGGGGGGTGGGTGGGGGGGACAGATTCTTAGCTGTGAGCCACGGAGCCTGGGCGCGGGGCTCTTAGAGGGACTTGTTTGAGCTTCTAGCCTTTCCTTTCCTCCCCCTTCCTTCAGGCATAGCCCCCTCCACCACCACCCCCATCTTTTCCCTCCCCAAACTGGAGGCGTCAGTGTAAGGAACTCTGCAGGCCAGAGGTGCTCCAGTTTGCTCTAGGCAAAGCAAGGAATCCGGGCCCCTTTTCTTAGTGAAAACTGCATTCCTTGTCTTGGGACCTGCAAGCAGGAAACCGCGACTTCTCGAAGCATCTCAGCAAATGGTCTCACCTAGTTTGCTTGCTCCTTGCCAGGAAGAGCGAAGACAAGAAGAAACCTCTACGTTACCATCTGCAGTTGGCGGGGCACTCTAGTAAAGATCAGAAACATCCAAAAATCCAGCTATTCTCCGTCCAGATCCACAAATATGAAAATTATTTATTGAGAAATTGTTATCCTTCTATTCCCAATGTCAATACTTCTCTATCACCTACCAAGGAAAATGTGTTCTTGTATTCCCATAAGCATAATAAACCAGGCAAAGCAGAGCAGAAGGATCTCAGAGCCAGATCCCACATCAGTGAGCTATCTTGAAAGGTCCTTCTTGGTGGGTAGACGTAAAGGACCTCCTGCTTTGGGCACGGATACCAGAACCCGTCGTTTCCTTTCCACTCTTCAACTGGAGCATCTCAAGTTGCGAACTCCATTTGAATTTCCTGAAGAGACCTGACTCTTCGGTAGCCCCTCCAGCAGAATCCAGGTGGCCTTGTAGTTCCGCCTTTGGTTGGAGAGCTAATTCCCAGCAGTAACTGGGTGGGCCGCCGTCTGCCTGACTCTTCACATTGACAAACGCTTCTCTTGTGGAACGTCTGTTTCTATTCATCCGATTTTCTAATTTCTTTGATCAGACTAAATATTTTCTTGGCAAACGGAAATTGACCGTGCCATGAATATGATAACAACCCGCTTGGAAAAGAGCTATTTTGTTTCCAGGCAGCAGGAACAAGGAGGGGTAATGCGGGTGGGGGTGGGGGCTGGCTCCTAGAAATGCTTGTAACAGATTCCAGCACACATTTTTTTCCCCAGCCTCTGCGAAAACTGCCTCTTCCTCCTGGTATAGTGCCTTCCCTTTCTCCTCTCCCTTCAGGTAAACACACACCTGGCCTTCTAAAACTCTTTGAGACCTTTTATTAAAAAATAGAACTTCAATGGATGCCCCTGGAAATTTTCTCTTTTAAAACGCAGATGAAAGGCAGCGTTACGACAATGTTCTCTTAATCCCTTTGCCTTCTGAGTCAAAATAAATATTTTCTTCTGCATGCGATGCACATCCTGCCATTTGACTGTGGCTATAAGCGAATCAACTGGCAATAAAAGTGTTTTTGAGGCTGTGTATGAAACGTAATTGTCTTGAAGTCAAGGGGGGAGGGGAGGAGGAGCCTTACTTCACAGGCATGAGTTGGTGGCTTTCTGAAAAAGCTGCAAGAGAAGGACCTTTCACCTCTCATTAGTGACGCCATCAGTGCTCAGGCAGAGTGGGACTGAGGTCATGTTACATATGGCACACAGTCTGCTCGGCACTTGAAACGTCAGCTTTGAAATTTTAGAGAGGGGAAAGGTCGGCTTTAATAAGCTAAAGTCTGTGGCTCCCTTTGCCCTCTTGCTTACTGGGTGGGTGTCCATATGCTTCAGACCCTCTGCTCAAGGGTTGTTTTTTTTTTTCTTTTTCAAGTTGAGTTTTAGGCTGATTTGGCAACCCATCTTCATTTAAGTCTTCATGTTTTCAACTGTTAATACACCACAAAAGCCGCCTATATTTATAACAACTCTGTCATCTTCCCCTTTCCTCTTGTGCAATCATAAAACTGTCCATTGTGAGTGATAGCTTTTTTAGAAATCTAACTTCCCATGAGAATGAGGTGTATCTATCCATCTGCATACATAGATCCAGGCATGTGGGCTATAGGATTACCCCTCTGAGTGGATAATTTAGCTTTGACTCCTGCTACATAATTTACTGAACTTTAAAACTTCTATGCCATGTGAAAGCTTCCAGTTCTGAAAACTTCTGGATGCTTCTAAAATGCTTCACGGCAGTTATTGAAATTTCATTTATTTTTACCACGTGGAGTGGAAGAGATGCTCCAATTGGAATACCCTGCTTCCTCCACAAGGCAAAGTGAAGGCTAGCTGACAGATGGCGTGATGGCTCGCCAGGCTCCGAGCAGAAGTGCTAACATCCCACTTCCTCCCTCCAGAAGATGTTAGGAACATTTGTGAGTGTTTAATCCTTAAATTTGTTCAAGAAGTGAAGTCAGACAAAGCCAGGCAACTGAACTACCCCCAGACCTCTTTGTAACCATTATAAAGATAGATAAAAATAGCTTTCTGTCATAAAATTCTGCAAGAGTGTTCTCAATATGATTTCTCAGTTTACCCAGTTTCAGAAACTTTTCTCTCCATGAAACTAGTGTCTGCAGCCCCCCAGACACTGTCAGTGAATCCCTCTATTATTTCTTCTTCATACCTGTCAATTCCTTTTTTCCGTTTATCTCTGGTCTACCAGATGTTTGGGTGTTTCCCTGCCCATCTTTCTTTTCCATAATAACTGACCAGTTTTACTCACAAAATGAACCTTTAAAAGAAGATAACAATGAGGGTAACCAACTCCAAGCAAATATATCCAACGCTATTTCAGAAATCTTTCTTCCATTCTGCAATTGAAAACACTCAAGTGGTCTTTAAGCATCCAATTGAGCCAAAAAGGGATCTGGTCCTTTGTAAAGAATTTAATAGTTGTAGCATATGGAGAGGTTTGGGGTTTTCTTTATGTCAATTTAGAATTTCAAAAATTCTTACTGCCGAATAAGAAAAGTTTCAAAAGAGGGGCTTGTGCATAATAGCAACTGAAACAAAAGACAAGCAGAAGGATTTCACAAGCAAGCACGACATCCAGTAAATAATTCATTTCTAATCACTCTCCTACATTAGGGTTTACTGCTAATGAGCTAGTGGACTTTGTGATACTTTAGCTAACCCAAAGCACTTGAGGCTTTGATGACCCAAATGGTTGGGTAAGTTCAATCAATCTAGTCAATAAAAATTGAAACTAAAGAAGCACACTGTAGTCACAGAGAAAGAGAGGAGGGAGAGAATAAGAACCGATAGATGTGTACGTGACATGTTACACATGTGCACATACATGAGTGCTTGGGAGAGAGGTAACATTGCTTGTTATATTTAACTTTATTAAAATTTAAAGTCTGCCTCCACCACCACCCCAAAAATAAAACCTCACAGAATAATTTATGTCTCTCCAGTAATCCTGAAAAAACAAGGAGTGATTTATTCCAAGCAACAGATTAATCAATGACAGGTTGATAACTCATTAAAGGACTGTAAAAGGAACAGTAATAATTTTCTCCTCTTATAGAATCCGTCACTGAGGAACCCGTCACGTTTTACAAGCCCGAGCCCATCCATCCTCTCAGATCTTTGGGAGTATTAGGTCTATTACAGAGGATGATTGTCCCGATTATAGAAACATGGCAGTACTGAGTGCAGCAGCACATGTCTGTAACCCTAGCATCTGGGAAACTGAAGCAGCAACTTCAAGAGCTTGGGGCCAGCCTGGGCTACCTAGTGAGACCTTGAAAACAAAGACGTGGCAGTGTGTATGTACAGTTTTCCCATGGTGGTGTAATGGAAAGGCAGTTTGGGGACAAGGGCTATGAATTCCAGTCTTTCTGTCATATCAGTTCATTTGTTGTGATCCTGAGAATAAATCCAGGGTCTCTCAAATGCTAGCCAAGTGCTCTACCACTGAACTATGCCCCCAGGTTCCCCTTTATTTATTTATTTATTTTTTTTGAAGTAGTTTTCCACAAAGAAATAAATGATTAAAATGGGTTTTGCCTGAGTTCCAGTATAGCCAGGACTATACAGAGAAACCCTGTCTCGAAAATGGGTTTTGCCTGATGTGCTCATGGCCTATCCCTGTGTCTACCCCTTGCACTAAAAACAAAAACAACAACAAAGAGTGAATCCTTAGAAAATATTTTTTCTCTTAAGGTAGACTCTAATACAGGGTCAAGATATCTGGGACGTCTCATAAATGTTTTTAAATTGCCAAGAAAAAAAGAAGTAGCATGAAGTAGAATTGGCCCACTTAGTTCTCCCATTCTGTCAGGAAATAAGCTGTTGTCTTACTGCAAATATCCCGCGGGAGGAGCTAATTACAGAGCTATGAACTGCCCCCATGGAGAAGTTATTAAGTGTTGGCAAACAGGGTCACAATAGAGAACTTATCATTGACAAGATCTGGTCTATTTTTGAATTGTTTACTATTATTTGACTTATTGAAGAGCAAAAAGATGAGTGAAAGTTCTATAAAATTAAGGAGGGGGAAGAGAAGGGGGAGGGGGTTACTTACAGGGCAGCGCTTCCCAAACCTTGAGAAATAAAATGAGACCCCAATGGAGTGCAGCTTCCGGGGCCACCCAGTCCTCCAAGTGGCCAGTTCATTATATTTAAAGAGGACCCTGGACTCTGCACTTGAGCAAACACTGCACGTAACTTTAACGCAGCTGGTTGGTGAGCAATATTGGGGGTTGGGGGGGAGTCAGAGCATATCAAAGGAGAATAGAGTTAAACTTCACAGATTTTACTAGTCTGGAACTTAATCTTCTTTCATACTGTTTTAAGAAAATTGAGAGCCGGGCGGTGGTGGCGCACGCCTTTAATCCAGCACTTGGGAGGCAAGGCAGGCGGATTTCTGAGTTCGAGGCCAGCCTGTCTACAGAGTGAGTTCCAGGACAGCCAGGGCTATACAGAGAAACCCTGTCTCAAAAAACCAAAAAAAAAAAAAAGAAAAAAAAAAAAAAAAAAAAGAAAATTGAGAGGTTAGGTATTTGGTGAAGAAGAGACAGGGTTTCTGAATAATTCTGTAGGAATGAGAGGTTGAGCAGCTAATGATTATTTTAGGCAGTCAGTGTCCTCCATAAGAGGTTGTTCTAAGGCCGCGGTTGGAGGAGCTCTAGGATGGAGCTCCTCCCTTGTCTAGCATGTGCTTAGACACTGGCCTACAGCCTCAGCGCCACAATAGAAATAACTAAAGCTATGCCTCCGTTCTTGCTGAGTTCCTACAGTTAATAACAGACCAGGGGCCACAAGAAACAAAAAGTCTCTGAAGAGAATCTTAGGACCCATCACAAACATTAAGTCAGTCTCTCCAAGGAACAGTGTAAGGTATTATTTCCTAACCATGAGCATAAAAGCCAAAGGTTTTTTGTTTTGTTTTTTTTTTTATTTGGTTTGGTTTGGTTTAGTTTTGGATTTTTTGAGACAGGGTCTCACTAAGTAGCCCTGGCTGTCCTAGAACTCACTCTGTAGATGAGGCTGTCTTTGAACTCACAGAGATCCACCTGCCTCTGCTTCCTGAGTGCTGGGATTAAAGACGTGCATGACCACGTCTGGTAAAGTTTTTTCCTTTTTAAACAAAACTATTGTACCTGAGTCCTGTTGCAGAGCATAGCTCAGTTAGACTTTTCTTCTAAATATGCAAGAGCTAGAGATGCTCTGGAGACCTACTGTGTGACTAAGGAGTCATAGAAAATATCTGTGAGTGTCGCGTCCACCTCGACCAGCAAGTAAGACACGACATGGTCGGATCCTGCTCGAACAGCTTTATTTCAGGAACGAAACTGAACTACGGGGACCCCCGAGCAGCAGAAGCGAGCTGCTTATATATCCACCCTAGGCAGGCTAGGTGGCGTGTTCTCTCAGGATAGGTTAGGCTGCCAATACCTCATTAGCATAAGCCCGCTCGGGAAGGGCTCAAGGCCGACGCATGTGCAAAGGGCTTGTTTACTCAGAAAGCTGAGCTGACCTTGGAAAACCGGCGCCATCTTAGAATGGCGCCTAGAAGTAAAAGGTACACCATCCTGGCCAATCACGGGTCGTGGCATGGTCCGAGCCCATAGGTCCAGAGCGGTCAGATGTAACCTCACATCACTGTCAGCACAGCCCCACGCCATACAAGGAGTTGTAATTGGCAAGGACAAGCCAAGGCTCGCGTCCGCCTTAGGGGCGTGGCTAAATGGCTCTCCACATGTGAGGAAGTTAGATGTCACCTACACCAAGAGTGGTAGCCCTTTGTTGCTCATAAATGTGTATAAATGAACTTTAACTTACTTATTTTTTAATTTGTGTTGTGTGTGTGTGTGCGTGCGCGCGCGTGTGCCTCTGTGTGCGCTTGTGTTAGTGAAAACAAGAGCCAGGGCCTCTCAAATGCTAGGTGAGCATTCTACCACTGAGATAAGACTTTTTCTTTTCTTCTTTCTTTCTTTCTTTCTCCTTTCTTTTTCTTTTTTCTTTCTTTCTTTCTTTTTTTTTTTTAAAGACAAGGTCTTACTAAGAAGCACAGTTTGGCCTGGACTTATTATCTTTCTGCTCACTCTGGCCTGTGCTGGGGTTACAAGTATACATCAAGAAGATGGAGTATACTTGCCAATCACAGTAGAATCTCAAAAAAAAAAAAAAAAAAAAAGAAAAGAAAAGAAAGAAAGAAAGAGAAAGAGAAGAAAGGAAAGGAAAAGTGGAAAAGTAAAGAAAAGAAAAGAAGGGCTGACGAGATGGCTCATTGGTTAAGAGCACTGACTGCTCTTCCAGAGGTCCTAAGTTCAATTCCCAGCAACCACATGGAGGCTCATGACCATCTGTAATGGGATCCAATGGATGCACTCTTCTAGTGTGTCTGAAGACAGCTACAGTGTACTCATATCAATAAAAAATAAATAAATCTTTTAAAAAAAGAAAAGATCTTAATCGTGTTTGAAACTACCATGGCAGCCCGGGAAAAGGCTCAGTGGTCAAGACGCTCTTGCAGAGGTTCCTGGCGCGTTTCCCAGAAACCATATGCTTGCTTACAATCACCTAGAACGCCAGTTCCAGATGATCCAATGTCTTCTTCTGACTTCCACAGGCACCAGGCATGCACGTGGTGCATAGACATACATGCAGGCAAAGCACCCAGACATATAAAATAATAAAGTAAAATAATAAAATATACCACATTATAGAACTCATCACTCCACGTCTGTCTTATATGCTTCCAGATTCACCAAGACAAGAGATACACCCAGTGGCAGCAAGTCACATGCACCTATGAGCCTACTGACTCTAGACAGGACAGGAGGGAGCATCAGAGCCTCCTTCAGTTACCTGCTGGTGAACTAGAAAGCCGGAGTGAAACCCCACCAGCTAAACTGCCCTTTCAAGTTTCCATTTTAGGCATTCTACTGTTTGCCCACTGCTTAGTAGGCTGCGCGCTCACTACAGGAAAAGTAAATATTGTCATTTCAAATAAAGAACTGTTTATTATATAACAGAACAGAGGCTGCCTTCTATTTTTGAGTCTCTGGTGAGTTAATTGGGGACAGTAGCCAAAGCAGCTGCCGAGGAGACAGTGTATTTCAGCAGCCACAGTCTTTGACGTTGACTTGGGTTCATGCTTATAAAGTGGTAATTGCCTTGTGCCTTTCACTGAATGCTCTCTTGGCATCTGCTGGGCTTGAACAAACTTACTACCTTACCATCCTATGTGACACCCATCTCAAGGGCAAACGGGAAGCCAAAACAGATCAAACTCTGCCCGAAGCCTGGTGACGGTGAATGAAATGCAGCCCAGATGGTTCTCAATAAAAGAAGAAAGGGAGTTTGGGGTACAGTTCTTTATCAGAGCAGTTGCTTAGTGTGCACGAGGTTCTGAGTTCAATTCTTAGCAACATACAAATGAAAAAAAGGGAGAGAGCACAGCAAGCAAGCAGGCTGGGAAGATGGCATCATGGGTAAAATGCTTGCCTGGAGAGTATGAAAAACTGAGTTTAGATCTGGGCATCTACATGAAGGCCAGGTACGACGAGCACTCAGTCACTGTCCACTGAGTCCTACTTATACTCTTTCCAGTCATCATGTGTCCTCTCATGCCTCAGCAAAACACCATGTGACTCTTCACCATGTGACTTATCCAGAAATGTTTATTTAATCACCACCCTGCTGAGCCTTGTGTTGTCATAGCACCGCCACACCTACACCCATCCTGAGCTTCTACTGACATTTTGAAGAACATAAGTTTAAATGAATAATAGGAAAATGAATCTGATTTAAAAGTACCTAAGTTTTGATTAATAAAAGAATAAGTGAGCCGCGCGTGGTGGCGCGCGCCTTTAATCCCAGCACTTGGGAGGCAGAGGCAGGCGGATTTCTGAGTTCGAGGCCAGCCTAGTCTACAGAGTGAGTTCCAGGACAGCCAGGGCTATACAGAGAAACCCTGTCTCGGAAAAACCAAAAAAAGAAGAAAGAAAGAAAGAAAGAAAGAGAGAGAGAAGAAAGAAGAGAAAGAAAGAAAGAAAGAAAGAAAGAAAGAAAGAAAGAAAGAAAGAAAGAAAGAAAGAAAAGACATACATATCTTCTACTGGGTATGTATTCTCATTGTTCCTGGCTATATAACCAAAGTAGAAAACAGAAATAACCAAGAGCTATTTGGGGAAATGTTCAGTATTACAAATCAAGTGGAATGTAAATTAAAATATAAAGTCAATTAAGAAATAAAATAAAAGATAATACTCCCCAGCTGGGTGGTAGTGGTACACATGCCTTTAATACCATATTATTAAGCCTAAAAGAAGATAAAAGTTCTGCTGTTTGAGACAATACAGATGAACCTGGAGGTAATGTGTGAACTGAAATAAGCATAGAAAGGCAAACGCCATATGAATTCAGTTACATGAATATCGTAAGACATCAGACTCATGGGAACAAAGACAATGGTGACACTGAGATCTCAGAGGGTGAGGGAGATGGTGACTGGCGGCTACAGAGTTTCAGTTAGATGAGATGGTGAGTGACATCTGGATATCTACTGTACAACATGGTGTCTACAGTTAGGAATAAAATGTCACAGATTCAAAGATTGTTTTGGCCCCACCCCTTACTAAGGAGCTATTGCAAATTACTCTTTTTTGAGTGTGTGGCTATGGCTAGGAGTTCTGTGTTCCAGTGAATGGCCCTATGCCATGTATATTTTTTCTTTCTTTCTGTTTTTTTTTTTTTTTTTTTTTTTTTAAGATTTATTTATTTATTTTTCTATGAATACACTGTATTCCAGAAGAGGGCATCAGATCCCATTGCAGATGGTTGTGAGCCACCATGTGGCAGCTGGGAATTGAACACAGTCAGTGCTCTTAACCACTGAGCCATCTCTCCTCTATTTTCATCACACAAGTTCCCAGGCTTAAACTCAGGTCGTTATGCTTTGTAGCAAACATCCTTACTAATGGAGCAATCTCATCAGATCCACTTAGATTTAATAGATATTATCAATTTTCCAAAGTTACAACCAGTTGTGCAGACTTCCATTGTTCTGCATACTTCCCACTTTGTTATTGTCTATATTTTACATTTCAGACTTTCTTGTGGATATCCAATGGCATCTTGTAGTTTAGATTAATTTCTCTGGTGAATAATAATATGATCTCTTTTCTTTTGTTTTTATTTTATGTGAAACAAAGTCTTGCTGTTGTGTAGTAATCTTGGATGGCCTAGAATTCACTACGTAGATCAGGCTAGCCTCAAACTCATAAAGACCTGCCTGTCTCTGCCCCCAAAATGGTGGGATTAAAGGTCTTGCCCAACATGACTTCTTTTCATAGGTATAATAGTCATTTGGATAGTAACCTTATGTGGTACTTATTCATGCTTTGTGGCCATTCTTGTAAAATTGTGGGTATCTTAGTCAATGTTCTATTGCTGTGAAGAGACACCATGACCACAGCAACTTTTTTTTTTAAGTATGATTTAATTAAAGCTGTTTACAGTTACTCTCTCCCACAGTAGCAAGCATGAACCTAAAAGAATGAGAGAGGACACGACAAGCACATGGGACGCAGGGTCAGAGGAGCCAGCATGCGAGCGAACGAGGGCTGTGGAGCTAGAGATCGGTCGCACTGTGACAGGAACAGCCGAGGCCCAGAGAGGCCTTTTGGTTCCTTTGAGTAAGAAGAGTGGGAGGGGAAGAAAAGACTGCTAGGAAACACACCCGAGTCCTGCTAAGGCCCAGCGCCCAGGAAGACAGCAGCATTGTAGAGCAGGCGCGTTAATTCTGAGAGATGACTAGAGGTTGTTCTACATAGTACATTTTCTCTTTTTTACAAAATAAAATAAACATCATTTGCCACCATAAACCTTTTCTTAGAGAGGAAAGAATTTCGAAGCAGGTCACAAGGGTTCTCACAGCAACTTTTATAAAGAAGAACATTTAATTGGGGGCTTGCTTACAGTTCCAGAGGTTTAGTCCACTATCAGCATGGTGGAACATGGCACACACAATGCTGGAGGACCTGACAGTTCTACTTCAGGATCCACAGGCAGCAGGAAGAGGAGAGACTCTGGTCTTGGCATGTACTTCTGAAACCCCAAAGCCCACCCACAGTGACATACTTCCTCCAACAAGGCCACATCTCCTAATCCTTTCAAATAGTGCCACTCCCTGGTGACCAAGCATTCAAATCTATGAGCCTATGTGGACCATTCTTATTTAAACTACCATAATGGGCAAACACTCAGACAATGTGGTGGTAGGAATGGAATATGGGTCCTCTAGAAAAGCTGCCAGTGCTTTTAACTAATAGATCATCTCTCCAGCCCTATCTTTCTGTCTATCAGTCTATCTATCTATCTATCTATCTATCTATCTATCTATCTACTATCTATCTATCTAACTATATTATAGACAGAATCTACTATGTAGCCCCTGGCTGTCCTGGAATTACTCCATTGACTAGGCTGGCTTGTAATTCTCAGAGATCTCCCTGCCTCTGCCTACTGAGTGCAGGGATCAAACACATCTGCCATCATATCAAGTAATCATATGCATTTTAAGCTTATAGTATTATATCCATATTAGTTTAGAATCCTTAGTTCTTACTTCTGAAACCAACACCCTAATTATGCAGTGCCTCTCCTTGCCTGAATGCGCATGTGTTATTTCTGAACACAGTCAGTTCATGTCCGGTGTTTTCATGCTGACCTCTTGAGTTATTTAAAATGATCTGTGTCTTTGCTTCAAGAATGTTTCTAATGAACAGAGTATAATCTAGTCTTATATATTAAAAACCCTGAAAAATATTTATAGACTGGGTTTTCTGATATGACCTTGTGTAAACTGACTTTTTTCTTTTGGTTCCCACTTCTCTGTACTCCATCCCTACGTAAGGAAGTAAGCTCCACAAACATCTCCTTATAGCATGGTAAGCAGGAAACAGATAAAATGGGCATGGCTAGAAAGATTAAAGGCGCCCTCCAGTGACCTACTTCCACCAGTAAGGCTCATGTCCCCAAAGTTCCACAATCTCCCCAAACAGTGCCACCATCTAGCAGAAATGTGCTCAAACACAAAAACCTGTGAGGATACATTTCACATTCAAACCATGACCATCCTGACATAATTTTTATTAGTATTATTTGTTTAGTAATCACAAAATGATTTATTTAAAACATTAAATCTTCTCTTTAAGGAATATAGTAATTTTCTTTTCTCAGGTCATGTCAAGTATGCAGGAACTTATATGCTGTTCCTGCAAAATATGGGTTTACCTGAAATCCTAGTATGCGTTCTTCTTTGGGAATAAGGTCTTTAGGTAGAAATTAAAGGTAGCTAGAGGTGAGATTATACAAGATTAGCATAGTCCTTAAATCCAACGGGAGGGGGCTGGAGAGATGGCTTAGTGGTTAAGAGCACTGACTGCTCTTCCAGAGGTCCTGAGTTCAATTCCCAGCAACCACATGGTGGCTCACAACCATCTGTAATGGAATCTGATGCCCTCTTCTGGTGTGTGTCTGAAGAGAGTGACAGGGTACTCATATACATAAATAAATAAATAAATAAATAAATAAATAAATAAACAAATCTTAAAAAAATAAATAGAAAAAAAATCCAACGGGAGACAGGAAAGGACACAGGGACACGGAGAAGGGAGCCTGGTGAAGTTAACTGTACACGTTGCCAAGGGATCCTGAGACTTGACAGAACTATGGGAACAGAATGGTGTAGAGATTGCCACTAAGAGAAACCAATCAACAGATGCGTCCTTCACTCAGCCACTAAGAGAGGCCAATCAGCAAACTCGTCCTTCATGCAGGACCAACCCTCCAAAATAAGACAGAATACCCTCTTATTGCTTTAGGCCCCCAATTCCTGGCGACCTAGAGTAGTCATAGTAATTCAATACAAAGCACCCAGGGAAAATTTTAGAGTTTATTAGAATTGAAGTTTGGCCAGGAACTCATTGTTAGCATATACTAAGCACCAAACCATATCTTGTTATCTTTTATCTGGCCTCCTTATTAATATTGTTATAAATAATTTTTATTATTCCCATTGTTTTTTTAGGTTGGCAAAAATGAAGTTAAATTAAGTACCCATCATCTATAAAATTACTAGTCTAAGCATAAGTAGATTTTAAATTGCATTATTGTGTGAGTGTCTCTGTGTGTTTCTATATACATGCATACACACAGGAGCCAGACCACACATGGGAAGGTCAGAGGACTTAGAGGACTTAGAGGACTTAGTCCTCGACCACCATCCTGTGGGTCCAGGATATTGAACCTGGATTTTAGCTTGTCGAAGTACTTGCTAGCAGGAAGTACTTTAGGCTTAGCAGGAAGTACCTTAGGCTTAGCAGGAATAGTACCTTAGGCTTAGCAGGAAGTACCTTAGGCTTGGCAGGAAGTATCTTACCTACTAGTCATCAAATAAGTAAACTTTTATGGGAGTTATCTCAAATTCTTTGTGTAAAACCCACTAGGTCATGATATAAAATAGTTCTTGATATATTTTTATATACTGGACTAATTTATTTTTTAAAATGTTTAGTGTGTAAGGAGACCCAGCCCTGCACCTTGTCTGGACAGCTCAGTAGAACTGGCCCTGAATGTTAGGGGTGCAGGTGAGCCAGCCCTAAGGCCATGAGTGCAGGAGAGCTGCCCCTGCCTCTTGTCTACTGTGTGGGGGTGGTAGCCAGGATGAGGGGAAAATGTCCTTCTTCCCTCCCTTGATCCTTGTCACCTATGGCAGACAGGAGAGCTGATCTTAGGTTCATGAGAATGAGAGAACCGGCCTGACCCTGGCTGACTCAGACTGTAACACTCAGGAGAGCATAGATCAGGCTCTGTACCTCTCCTTGGCAACAGAACAGAGCTGGCCCTGGTCGACTCTACTCCTAACCCCCAGGGTGTGAGAGCCAGAGAGTCAGCCCAGCCCCTCCCCTATTACAGCACTTGGGAAAACAGTTCCTGTACCTTACCTGACAGCACAGTAGGGTTGGCCCTGATGGCATGGTCGCTGAACAGCCAGACCCAAAGGCATGAGATGGACAGCTGGCTTGCCCCTCACCAGTGACAGCATTGGCATTGGATGGGCCAGTGGGGACAGAGCAGGAAAGTTTGACCTGCTGATGTGGGTGAAGAAGTACTGGTGGGCTGACCAGCTCAGACACCTCTCAGGCTCAGATCCAGGGCATTGAATTGGTCCACCCTAACATCTAACCTTCATGAACTGCTGAGCATATCAAGGGCTGGCCCTACAGATCCAAAACTACAGATCTCAATGACACAGGACAACACCAGGACAGCAGAGAAGAGTCCAGTGAGGTTCTAGTATTGATGGTGTAGCAGAAGCCAGAGGCCTTGTACCAGACCAATGACTCAATGCAAATGAACATTTTGCAAGCAAAGAAGTTGACAAAAGGGTAAACTGTGGGACACACTGTGACACACTGCAGTTTCCACAATGAGATTTTTTTTTTTCTCTCTGTTGCAGGGAGGCTGGGGATTTGCAAAAGTGGAAGGTGGTACCAGGAGAGGAGGAGATGAGTGGATTGGGGGTACATGATGTGAAACTCACAAAGAACCAGTAAAAAGTTAAAGAACAATTTGTGCTGATGTGAAGTGTGTTTGTCAGCAGGGCATGTGTTATAGCTTACATATAGAAGTGAGAGGACAGTTTAGTAGAGTCCTCTTTGCATTACACTTTTATAGGGTTCCAAGGATCAAACTTATGTCTCCCAAGTTTTGCACGCAAGCACCTTTACCTGCTTAAACATCTCATTATTTACTTGGTAGTTATTTATAATATATCATTGTTATTGGTAAGCTGTTCTATTTTCATATTTTTAAAATAATTTATTTATTGTTTTTATTTTATGTACATTGGTGTTTTGCATGTGTGTATGTTTGTGTGAGAGTGTCAGATCCCCTGGAACTGGAGTTACAGACAGTTGTGAGCTGCCATGTGGTTGCTGGAAATGAACCCAGATCCTCTGAAAGAGCTGTCAGTGCTTCCAACTTCTGAACCATCTCTCCAGTACTCTAGTTCACTGTTTTGTTTTTTATTTTTCAAAAACATAGACAAGTCTAAAAAATTGAGGAAAGCCTTAACCTTCACTAAAAGAAAGACATTATGGGCTGTGACAGCTATTCCCAGTTGTAAATTTGACTATATCTGAAATGAACTATAATCCAGAAATCAAGGGCACACCTATGATCCAGATCTTGAAGCTGGAAAACAGAGGCTTTTGGTCTAGATCTTGAGACATAGTGGTCATGAAAAACTTAGGCTCGTTGGGCGGTGGTGGCACATGCCTTTAATCCCAGCACTTGGGAGGCAGAGGCAGGCGATTTCTGAGTTTGAGGCCAGCCTGGTCTACAGAGTGAGTTCCAGGACAGCCAAGGCTACCAAAGAAACCCTGACTAGAAAAAAAAAACAAACAAAAAAAAAGAAAAGAAAAGAAAAGAAAAACTTAGACTCAGGCAAGGTAGTACTTACTTTTAATCCCAGAAGGCAAACCAATCTCTGAATTTAAGACCAGCCTAGATAGCAAGTTCCAAATAAAGAGTAGTTTAGGTCCAAGTGTAGTGGTACACACCTTTAATCTGGGCCATATCTTCTGCTGGAGGCCTATAAGGAAAATGGAAAACGTAAGACTTCTTTTCTGCTGCTTGTACTTACTTGCGAGCACACCTATTGAAGCCTACCTCTTCAGTATTCCAGTTTAAACAGACCAACTGAAACACTGTGCTTGCTGCCAGGTGAGGTAACACACACCTTTAATCCCAGCACTTGGAAGGCAGAGACAAGTGGATCTCTCTGAGTTTAAGGCCAGCTTTGTCTACAAAGTTAATTCCACGACAGTCAGGCTACACAAAGAAACCCTGCCTCAAAAATAATAAAAACAAACAAACAGTGTTTGCCAATCAACCATAAGACCAGTAATCTATGACAGGCAACTCAGGACAACTTGTAATTCTGAGGACACTCAATCATGCATATGTTCATATGCTCACACACATATAAATAAAATACAAATACTTTTCACCTCTCCTAGCCCCATCTTTCCTCAGTTGCCTACCATTCTTCGTGGAAGTTTGAGGCATTGTGTTGCTTTTCTCCAGCTAGTTTGACATGGTCAGTTGGTGTCATCCTCATCTGGACAGTCACACTGTTGAGGCTTTATGGGCGTAGCTTCTGACATTACAGGCAACACAACCTCACAGAAAACTCTTGGCTCTTACAGTTTTTCTGTCGCCTCTTCCACATGTTCCCTGAGCCTAAGATGTGGGAGTGTTCTGTAGATGTGTACATTGGGATTGGTCGCTCCACAAGTCATCAACAAAAAAAATTTTTTTAAAAGATTTATAAAAGAAAAATATGTTTTCTGCATATATAATCACATACATACAATCATCTATATAAAGGCATTCTTCAACTTTTGTACATGAATATTATTATAAAAACTAAAGACTACAAGTTAAGAACTATTATCTAAAGCTAGGTGTGGTAGCACACACCTTTAATCCCAGCACTCAAGGAGGAAGCAGGTATGATCTCTAATTTTGAGGGTAGTCGGTCTATAGAGTGAGTTCCTGGGACAGCCAGAGCTATATGGAGAGATCCTGTCTTGAAAAACCTATAAAAATAGAAAAACAAAACAAAACAAAAAAAAGGAAGGAAAGAAGGAGAGGGGGGGGAAAGGAGGAGGAGGGAGGAAGGAAAGGGAGGGAGGGAGGGAAGGAGGGAGGAGGAGGGAGGGGAGGGAAGAGGAGGGAGGGAAAGGGAGGGAGGGAGGGGAGGGAGAGGAGGGAGGAGGAGGGAGGGAGGAGGAGGGAAGGAAGGTGATCTGCAGGCTGGAGAGATGGCTCCAAGGTACCTGTGAATACTGTTCTTGCAGAGTACTCAAGTGTGGTTCCCAGCATACAAGCTCGTTCTTCCAGTTGCCTGCAATGTCAGCTCCAGACAGATCTGATGCCTTTGGCCTCTGAAGGCACCCATGTCAGGTCTTGGTCTCAGGTTGGACTAAAGTCAGGGTTCTTCCTTCTCCTTTCTTTTACTTTTCTTGTAGATTTGAAAGAATCTGTAAGTCTTTTAGTTCAGTTCTTTGATAGCTTATGTTGAGTTTTTAGGTTTCTTTTCCTTTGTAGTAATTCCTATCGAGAGAGCATGCTTTGATCATTATTCACCCCTACTGCCTTCTCTTGTCCTTCTGCTGAACCCCGTTCTCCCTCTAGTCTCCCTCCTTTCCTGTTTTGTTTCATTGACTAGGTGCCCTTGCTCATGCATATGTGTGTGTCCCACACATAAGCATGGGTGAGGGGCTATTTATCAGAACACAACAGCTTAACAGTATCTTCACCATTGAATTAAACACATCCTGCCAGGCAGTGGTGCACACGCCTTTAATCCCAGCACTTGGAGGCAGAGGCAGGTGGATTTCTGAGTTTGAGGCCAGCCTGGTTCTACAGAGTGAGTTCCATGACAGCCAGGACTACACAGAGAAACCCTGTCTCGAAAAACCAAAAAAAAAAAAAAAATTTAAACACATCCCTTCCCCTGCAATCTTAATGGCCAAGAGCTCCGTAGGAGAGATGGGGCCTCACAAGCTCCTCCTTTATCCATGAGGAAATGTTGACGGGTCCAGGCATGTGTATGTCTTATTTACGTTATCTCTGCTTCTGTGAGTTATGGATGCAACTACCATGCCGTTTCTACAAGACAGGCTTTCTCAGTGCTTCTCCTGTTTCTCCAGTTCTTTCTGCTCGCTCTTCTGTGTGGAGGGCTAATATAGATGTCCTGTTTAGGCTGACCTGTAGCAGTGACTTCATCTCAGCAGTTATGAGTCTCTGCAGTAACTGCCTCTCTGATCAAGGCAGAGAGGATCACTAATCAATGTATACAAACACATATTTAGGTGGTACTTTGACAACGAGTTCATTTAGCAAAACAACAGTTGTAGTTTCTCCCATTGTGTCTATGACCTGCCCAGTCATGAGCTTCTCGTCAGGTTTAGAGTTCCCAGAAATTCCCTCTTGAGGAATTTGCTTCAAATCCAAGAGGAATGTAATTGCCCTCCTTAGTCACGCACTTTCGCACTAGTGAGCACATTTACCTGTCGTTGGTGACATGATGGGTCCGTCCGATGGCAGGACTGTTGAAGCCTTGCTCTCCTCGCATTCTCACAGCACCTTCCAGCACTGTGGTGACTTAGCTAGAGTGTTGGATGTTTCTGATCAGTTGTGTCCAACAACCAAAGCATGAGATATCTTTGTTAATAAAGTCTTACCATGTAGTTCTGCTGAGCAGCAAAGAGAAGGGCAATAGCCATTGTTTTGGGGATATCAGGGCCTTCATGACCAACAGCTTCTATGGGGTATCCCACTGGGGTTTTGTCTGATAGCCTAGAATAAGCATTATCCACCCATGCAGGGTACCAATGTCCAATATATATATGAATGCGTGTGCTTTTAATTAATTACTTAATTAAAATTTAATTTTATAAAAATTTAATTTAATTAAATTATTTTATGTGTGTGGTGTTTTGCCTGCAAATATATATATATACAACATATATATACATATACTATACATATACAAATCTTGCACCCCATGGGTACATGGGTAATGCTTGTGGAGATCAGAAAAGGTGTTGGATTCCCAGTGACCGAGTTACAGACAGTTGTGAGCTGCCTTGTGGGTGCTGGTAGAGCAACTAGTGCTCTTAACCACTGAACCATCTCTCCAGCCCCTATATATTATTTATGCTTATATATTATGTATATCTTTATGTTTTATATAGATATAAAACATCTGACCACCCCTCCCAACTCCATCCTTTTGCCCCCATCCCCACTTAGTACCTTCATGCCCTGGCGTCCCCCTGTTAGATTTCATCGCAGCAGCTTAGACAGACAGCACCAGACCAGATGGTTCCATGAAGGGAGGGGGTTTATTCAGGGGGAGGGTGGGAAGAGAAAAGGGAGGAATGGCAGAGAGAAGAGAGAAGTGGAGGCCGGCCTATGACCACGTGGAGAGAGGGGGAAAGAAGGGGGGAGGGGGCAAAGAGAACCTGCAGGTGAGAGATCAAGGGAGCAAGAGGAAGAGGAGGGGGCAGACAGCCCTTTTATGGTGGGCAGGCCTACCTGGCTGTTGCTAGGTAACTGTGGGGAGGAGCATAACTGGCTGTTGCCAGGGAACTGTGGAGGTGGCGTTTAGACAGAATACTAACACCCCCCCTCTACCTCCACACTGCATGTGTTCCAGAGGCTTTCTCTTTTGCTATTACTCTATTCAGGACGGTATGCATGGCATGCGTTTGCATGCCCATGTGTGTATGTGTATGTGCCCGTGAGAGTGTGGGTGTGATCAACTCAGAGCCTCCTACATGCAAAGTTCGACTCTGAATACTATGATGTTGCCATTATTTAAAGATAATTTTCTTTTGGAATCTAGACCTTTAGACTAATGTACTTTATAGTGAGGTAATTTTTAAAAATATTTTTCATGTTTTTTAATTAGTTGAAATTTTTATATATTAAAAAGTATATAAAGATATACATAAAGAATATATAAAACAAAGTTAAGTGTAAATGTGATTATAATTCAGCAGTTTAATTTAAGTTAAAAAAAATGTGTTGTTGTTGTTTATTTTCAAGACGGGGTTCTCTGTTTAGCTCTGGCCATCCTGGAACTCACTCTGTAGACAGGCTGTCCTCAAACTCGGAAATCTGTCTGCCTCTGCCTCCAGAGTTCAGGGATTAAAGACATGAGCCACCACAGCTGTCTCTTCTCTCTCTCTTTTTCTCTCTCTCCTCTCTCTCTCCTCTCTTTTAATGCATTTCTTTCCTAATGTGTCTAGATATGATATTTTGCCACTCTCAGGAGATATTTTTCTGCACTCTATCTTTTTCTGATTTCTGTTTACTTTTTTTCTTTTGGTGATTGTACTGCTAATCTCCGCAAACTATTGTTTCCTGTATGTCATGACAGCCTCTTCTGGTTTAATGGGTTAATGGTTATAGTATGTTCTCTTGGAGACACTAATGGGGATTTCTCATGGTTTCTTTCTTTTTTTCTTCTTTCTTTTCTTTTTTCTTTTTTTTTCTTTTTTCTTTTTTTCTTTTTCTTTTTTTTTTTTTTTTTCTTTCTTTTCTTTTTTTTTTTTTTTGAGACAGGGTTTCTCTGTGTAGCCCTGGCTGTCCTGGAACTCACTCTGTAGACCAGGCTGGCCTCGAACTCAGAAATCCTGCCTGCCTCTGCCTCCCAATGCTGGGATAAGGTGTGTGCCACCACGCCCGGCTCTTGTGGTTTCTTTCTTTATTTTATGTGTATAAGTGCTCTGTCTTCATGTACATCAGAAGAGGGAATCAGATCCCTTTACAGATGGTTGTGAGCCACCATGTCGGTGCTGGGAATTGAACTCAGAATCTCTTCTTTAAGAGCACCAGTGCTCTTAACCGCTGAGCCATCTCTCCAGCCCCCTGGTTTCTTATGTTTTAAAAATTAGATTTCCATCTCGATTAGTTCCTCTGATGTTTATTTTGATTGTTTGCACTAAGCTATCTACAAATCTTCCTCATGACCCTGGTCTCTCACTTTCCTTTCATTTTGTGAACTAAGGCTCTTTTTATTTCTTTGTCCTGAATTAGAGCTGTGTGTTGTGTATGGGGCAGACAAATGAATGACAAGGGGTCACTTTAAGGTATTGGAGACAAATGATCAAGATGAGCACTTTCTGAAATACCACAGCAAGGAAAGAGTTCTTCCTGGCATGATGTCAGTGCACGGGATATGGCGATCCACACTTGTAAACTTAGCATTGGCAAGTTGAAGCAGAAGGATTACTAATTCAGTCCAGACCAGACTAAATAGGAAACCCTGACTTAAGTAAGCAAGAAAGCAAAAAACAAGCAAGCAAACAACAGCAGTATCAAACCTACAACAACAAACCCAAGCTGTAGGTCAAGAAGGGAAGATGTATTCCTTAGGGAAACCAGTGGGTTTTGAATTGTAAAACAGTTGTTTGTTCATTGTCATTTGTTATCCTGGGAACTAAGCCAGAGACTCAGAACTTATGATTTCACATCTCCTAGGTAAGTGATCTACCAATGAGCTACATTTCAGTCCTCATCTGCTTTTGTCTGATGACTGAGCCGATAACTTAAATGTCTGCAACTATTGGCAAGTGTAATTAACCACATTTTATGAGTGAATTTGGTAAAACCATGAAGGAATCAGGGAGCAACACGATTGGGCGTATCAGCCTCCTGTAAACATATTGATCACTGAAATTCAGCTGAAGAGTGAACATATGATCATTTCTGTCAGTTTAATTGTGGCCCACTCTCTATCAGCTATGAGGAGAAAGGATAAGGCTTGAAGAGGGAAAGGCTCTACCAGCTATAATCACCACAGTAAGGATGTGGTTAGCATTATTGGAGACCAACTTCCAGTCTCAGATCCACTGAAAAGTCTCTCCTAAGATGAGCATATCAAGAGCTGGGGAGTCGGTTTATTAGTTCATAGCACTTATTGGTTTTACAGAATATCTGGGTTCAGTTTCTAGTACCCACATGGTGGTTCACAATCATCTATAACTCCAGTTTCTGGAGATCTGATCTCTTCTTCTAACCTCTGAGGCACCAGGCAGATACATAGTACATACACTTGCGCCACACACACACACACACACACACACACACAAATGCAAAACACTTATATACATAAAACAAAAATAAATACAAAATTTAAAAACCAGCATAATTATGGAAGGAGACTATGTCTGTAGAAAAGAAAATCTGGACTTTTACAAGATGTTTGGCCTTCTAGTAACCGAATTTCTTCCTCTCCCTTCTTTTGTAGAAGTTTTATCCACTTCAAAGACTTTCCTGAGTGCTGACAGGGAAGAAAGTTCAGAAACAGACCCGGAGCCCCGTTAGATTAGATGCTGATAAATCTCAGCCACCTCACAATGTTGATGGGATCACTCATTTCCTTCCTTTTTACCAGAATAACTGTCATTCCCAGATTCAGGTCAGTTGCTTAGTCTTAACAAATGTTGTGGTAATCAAAATACAGGCTGATCAGCTTATCCCGTTTCCCATCTGTGTCTCTGCAGTAATGTTTAACTTTCATTTCCTCTTTTCAATCGACATCTTAACTGAGTCAGGGAGGCCTGATGGGCCATTCCACGGATGCTGTTATTTCCTTATTCCTGCGTAAGAGCTGGAATTCCATTTGGAAAGAGAAAGTACATTGGGCTTGATCAATAACCTCAAAGAACTAAAAGACAAGAATTACTTGCTATCTGATTTTAATATGTACTCTTGTCTGTGATTTGTGTTCTTGTGTTAATTTAGGGCCACTAGTTATTTGATTAGCTATTAGAAAGATCTAAAATTGATTCAAATGCAAAGAGAATCAATACTTGAGCTAAATGTTTACAGGCCACCAAGAAGAAACTGAGTCTTCCCAATAGAATTAGTCTTTGCTTTATACATTTTTAAGGATGTGCATATTTAAAAGAGATTTAAAATCTATTTTATTTTATTTATTTACTTTTGGCTTTATTTTATTCATTTTAGACAGGATCTCACTATGTGGCCCTGGTTAGCATGGAACTCACTATGTCTTAAACCAGAGTTGTCTCAAACTCATAGAGGTCCACTTGACTTTACCTCCCAAGTGCTAGGACTAAAGGCATACTTCACCACAACTGGAAAATATATTACTGTATATGTCTATATAAGTTGCTTTCTATGACATAGACGTAACAGTGTCCCTGGGGTTGTGCTATGTTTTGCTTGTTTAGCAATACTATATGCTTATACTCTTATTTTTCTTATTTAATTTTCAAACAACATGAAAAAGGTGATAATTAAAGAGAACCATCTCCCACCAAGTCCCAAGTGGAACTGGGCTGAAGGACAACTGGGACCAAGTATTCAAATTCGTGAGCCTGTGGAGACCAGTCACAGTCAACTCACAGTAGATGATTTTGGAGTCTATTAATTACTAGTGTGCCTGTTTTTACTCTCTTATTAGATTTGATATCACCATAACTACAAGTACTTATTAAATCTGATAGTGGTAGAAGTCACAAAACATTTTGGCCTGTTCAAACCTCTTTTAGGTTCTCTGAGAACGTCAGGATGTGCACAATCTTGGACCATAGCTTTATTCAGTACTGTGAGTTCTGGGAGAGCTTAAGAGAGTGGGGTAACTCCCCTCCTCACCTGTGTGGGTGTGTGCTTGAAGAGTCACGGGAGGTCCGGAGATCTCTAAGACTAATGAGTCCCCAGCCAAAAACACTTAAGCCCCTCTGAGAGCAACAATATCCTACGGGCGTATTCTCTGGGCTCTTTGTGTTCTTTAGAATCTCTGGAGAAGTAGTCCTAGTCATGCAAATGAGTAGACCCGGGGGCCTCCGGCAGACCCGGCCGTAGCAGGATCCCCCGCCCTTGGTTTGCACAGCGGGATTTTGGAAAGAGCTGGTAGTAGGAAAATGAATAAGTTTGCATAAATACCTGAAAATCAAAACAAACAAACAACAACAAAATCCTTTTCCTGTGATTCAATATTGTCAAAGTATTTCTAAAGGACCTAGGCCATCTTGACTGAGGAGCAAACGACCAGAAAGGACATCAATGGTCCCAGTAAAGTCACTCCCTTTCCCCAAAGTGAGAGAATGTGACCTGAGGGCATAACTGAGACTGGTTGTCACCTCGAGATTTTGTCACCTGGGTTAGAGAATGTACCTTGAGCTTGACAGAGGTCCAGAAATTCTACCAGTGCCCAAGCCTGCAGCGTCAAGCCTGCAGCGTCAAGCTGCAGCCAAGCTGCAGCGTCAAGCCTGCAGCGTCAAGCCTGCAGTGCCCAGCCTGCAGGGCAAGCTCAGTCAGCTGCAGTCCCAAGCCTGCAGTGTCAAGCCTCAGTCAGCTCATGCACTGGATGCAACATTCAAAGGTGTGGCTCATCCTTTCCTAGTTTAACAACTTTAAGAAAAAATAAACTGGCCGGGCAGTGGTGGCGCACGCCTTTAATCCCAGCACTTGGGAGGCAGAGGCAGGCGGATTTCTGAGTTCGAGGCCAGCCTGGTCTACAGAGTGAGTTCCAGGTCAGCCAGGGCTACGCAGAGAAACCCTGTCTCGACCCCCCCCCCCACAAAAAAAAAAAAAAAGAAAAGAAAGAAAAAATAAACTGAGGATGGAGAGGTGGTTCAGTGGTTAAGAGCAGCACTGGGTTGTCTTTTTAGAGGACCTGGGTTCAATTCCCTGCACCCACATGGCCGTTCACAGCTGTCTGTAACTCTTTCCTTGCCCTCTTCTGGCCTCTGTAGGCACCAGGCATGGGTGTAGTATGCAGACATGTAAGCAAACAATCATACACATCAGAGCAAAGTTTTACAAAGATTTAAAAAAAAAAAAGAATGTGGTAGGCATGGTGGCACACATTTTTAATGCCAGCATTCAGGGGCAGAAACAGATGAATCTCTAAGTATTTGAGGTTAGCACAGACTACATAACAAGTCCCAGCTCTTAAGGCTCCATAGCAAGACCTTGTCTCAGTGGTGAGTTTTTTAAACTTAAGGAGAAGCAATATTTTTTTAGAAAAATTTTTATTGGATTTTTTTTATTTATATTTCAAATGTTATCCCCTTTCCAGGTTTTTTCCTCTGGAACCCCCTATCCCATTCCCTCTCCCCTCTCCCACCCACCCACCCACTCCTGCCTTCCCATTCTGGCATCCCCCTACACTGGGGCATTGAACCCCCTCAGACCCAAGGGCCTCTCCTCCACTTATGTCCAACAAGACCATCCTCTGCCACATATACAGTCGGACCCATGGGTCTCTCCTCGTGGACTCTGGGAGCTCCGAGGGGGGTCTGGACAGTTGACTTTGTTGCTCCCCTCATGGGGCTGCAAACCCCCTCAGGGGGGAGTAATATTTAACCCAATAGTTCTCAAGTATGCTAATCATCCTAAGTTTATGTTTTGAGTTAAAATTTTACTTTTGGTGAAAATGCTTTATTTGAGGATATCTTAACCAAACTAAGATGCATTTTTGAATTCAATTGGCTTTGCCAAAGATCATTCCAATTTTGGATTTGCTAGTTCCCACCATTTTGTCAAAAAAAGTTTGTGTAGCCGGGCAGTAGTGGCGCACGCCTTTAATCCCAGCACTTGGGAGGTAGAGGCAGGTGGATTTCTGAGTTCAAAGGGCCCGCCTGGTCTACAGAGTGAGTTCCAGGACAGCCAGGGCTACGCAGAGAAACCCTGTCTCAAAAAAAAAAAAAAAAAAGTTTGTGTTTACTCTATTTGGAACCCAAGGAAGCACTGTTTCCAGCCCTTGTGTCCTGAGAAGGTGCTTTTGTTAGAAGTGTCTAGGCTGGAAGAGTTGCCCCAGGCAGTGCATGCTCAAGTTCTGGCTTCAATACTCAGTACAACAGAAAGAACCAAGGTTGTGCTGTGAAACAGGCTGAGGCAGTAGGAGAGAGAGCTGGAGGCCAGCCTGGGCTCTGTAGTAAGACCCTACATTAAAGAAAATAAAACAAAAGGAAAGACTATATCAAGTAGTTCTGGAAGTTTGGGTAGAATACGCTTGACGTTTCTTTTTTTTTCCATGTTTGTGAGTTTGTGTGTATTTGTTTGTATGGATGTGATTACACACGTGGGCGTGTGCATACATGTGGGTACGTGAGCATATGGAGGTCTGAGGCTGAGGTATGGATTCACCTCTGTCACTCTTCCATCTCAGACAGTCTTTACTTCAAACCCAGAGTTCACAGATACGGCTAATTACTCTGGCCAGCTTGTTCCAGGACACCCTGTCTCCATCTTGCAAGGGTGGAATCACGTGGCATTTCTCTGGGCTCTGGGGGGTCTGAACTGCAGTGCAAGAGCTTTAAACACTAGGCCATAGGCCAGCTCTCTTCACCCTCTGACACACGCTGATGGTCCCTAGAGAAGTGGCTCCAGACTAAAGAGTGCTCTAGGAGGTGGGAGTTTTGGGTTCAAATCTTGGAGCTTCTAATCTTTAGAATGAGTCAGGAACTAAAATTCCGAATCTTCCTCTGCGTGTTCAACTGTGCTATGGGAGGAGATGACGGAGACTTTGCAGAGTCTTTAGGATTTAGTGAGCAACAATGTAAAACTTTCTACTACTTAAGTATTAACGAGAGACATACCCTGGTTCTTCTGATCAATCCCGACGTTTGCAAGTTAGAATATAATTTCCCACTAGCTTCCTTAAGATCACATCAAGAGTTTTGTCATAGAGTTTAAGAGTATATGGTGACAGAAACAAATTGGGCAGCAGCTTCTGCACAGCATGGAATGATAAAACAGCAAAAACAAAACAAAACAAAAACGCCTTCAGACAACAGATGGGTAGATGGGGTTTGATTCCTTGCTGCGACTACTATAAAAAAAGACAAGCCCTTCTGCTCCTCTTCTTTTTGTTTGTTTGTTTTCTGTCCCCCCCCCGCCCCCACCCCGAGACAGGGTTTCTCTGTGTAGCCCTGGCTATTCTACTCTGTAGACCAGGTGGAGGAAATAAAAACAAAGGAGGACATCCTTGCCCCTGACGAGAGCTACTCTCTGCTGCACTATTGACAGAGCTTATCCTGATGGATGGCAAAACAAGGGGAAAGGACATAGAACACTCGAGCAACTCCAACACTCAGGAAGCTGTGGCAGGAGCAGCAGGAGTTCAAGGGCTGTGATGTGAGACAGAGACACACACACACAGAGATAGACAGAGAGAGAGAGAGGGACAGAGAGAGCACATGTTCTGTAATTCCATTCATATGAGGTACCTAGAATAGTCAAGATACTGCTGAGGCAAACAGTCAAAAAGGTGCTGGAGCAAATAAGGGTTCTCAAATGCTTCGACCCCCCTTCTAACCCACAGTCCAAATGTAGGGGAGAAAAGATGGTAAATAGGACAAGGGGACATGAATCTGTTTAGAAGTGGTTCTTTGTGGATGTTCCAATCTCCTTTTGTCAGGATACCAGCAGTTCAGGTCAAAAGAGTCACCACACACAAATCAGCAATGGCAGCATGATTCAGCAGAAAGCACCTGGCCTCCACTGAATGGCACGAGTCAGTGGGAGCGACCGGGACCAGCTGGAATGCCAGGATTCTCTGCCAGCCCTTTCTCAACGAAGTGAAGATCAGCAAGACGAGAGACCAACGAAGAGCTGCACAGATAGCTGTGCAAGCACGCCAGTCAGTCTGTGCAGCCCTACTTATACTCTCTCCAAACATCACGTGTCCTCCCACAGGTCTTGCCTCAGCAAAACATCATGAGTCTGTATCACATGACACAACCAGAAATATAAATATATATATTATACATACATATACATATATATATGCAACGGATAGCAAGATTGTTACAATTCTGGAGACTACTTACAGGACACTGTGAATGCACTCAGTACTACTAAACACCATATATATGTTATATATACACATATAAACATATATACTAAATACCATTATATGTTATATATACACATACAAACATATATACTAAATACCATATATGTGCTCTGGCTTTAAGTATGTTCCCATATATTTCCTAGCTCCTAAACTGTGCATTGGTTTGGTTTTTGAGACAGGGGATTTGTTTGTTTTTAAATGATTATTTATTTTTATGTGCATTCACCAATTTTGTCTGTATGTTTGTCTGTCTGAGGGTGCCAAATTCCCTGGAACCAGAATTACAGACAGTTGTGAGCTGTCAAAGATTGGAACCTGGGTGCTGGAAATTATACTTGGGTCCTCCGGACCAGTGCTTTTAACAACTGAGCCAACTCTCCAGCCCCAAAATTTTTAGATTGTTTTTTATAAATGTGTTGTGTGTTGCCGTGTGGTGTGTGTGTGTGTGCACATGAGCGCACCATGTGTGTGCCTGATGCCAATGGAGGTCAGAAAAGAGCAGCAGGTCCCCTGAAACTGGAATCACAGATTGTTATGAACCACCATGTGATGCTGGGAATTGAACCCAGGTCCTCTACAAGGACAGCAAATATTTTTAACTGTTACACCATCTCCCCAGCTGTGAATTGTATATTCTAAAAAGGTTACAATGTACATTTTATGTTATATTTATTTTACCACAATTGAAAACAAAGAGGACTGGATGACCCTCCTCTTCAGATATATATAATTACATATATACACATAAAATAATCTATTTACTTCTTTTATGTCCACCCTGTAGGCTCTGAGGATTGAACTCAAATTGCCAAGCTTGGTGGCAAGTGAGCCATTTTGTCAGCTCCAGCTTTCTATAAATTGTACAACCTAACTTTTATACTGGGACAGTAGCCGGTTTTCTGTACTTAGGAATGCTTAACAAGTCTATTCCACTGTGGGTTGGTGCCTAGTCTCACACTTTCACAGAAAGGAATGAATTAAATCATAAGAAAGGAGGGACACATTATCTAATCTTCTTTTTCTTCAAAGCTTGAATTTCGATTATCAAGGTGTCTAGTGTTATATACAAAATGTGACTAAGATACACAGTGGAATTAGCTAACCAAACAACAAAAGGCAAACCCAGGCAGCACTCATCAACCATCAGGATAGGCCAAAGCAAACAACGGTATTTTGTACTGTGAGTTAAAGGTTAATAAGCAGACTTTGCCAGCTCAAGAGTGGAAGAGAAATGTGGAAACAATTCATCTCAAAATCAAGCCACTGGCTTGGTTCGGATAAGATCAGTATGTCTATGCCTGGAAGGTGACTGGACAAAACCAGCTAGCTGGCTCTGGTGTTAGAAAATAGTATTTTATTATCAGGCCAGTCGGGGGTAAACAAGCTCAATTCCAGGATCTAATCAGCAGGTAACTCTGACTGTTTGCCTGGTGACTAGATGGTCTGTGGGGATGTAATCTGGGGTACCACTCAGGGCCAGAAGGAGAAACAAAGTGCTGAGTTTTTCATTACATAACACCTCCATCGTTATCCTAGTTAAAATGCTTTCACTGGAAACTCGTGGTACACATTCTCTCTCTCTCTCTCTCTCTCTCTCTCTCTCCTCTCTCTCTCTCTCTGTGTGTGTGTGTGTGTGTGTCTGCGTGTGTGTGTGTGCTGTTCTGTACATCTTCTGTATATTGTATGTGCACCTGTGTGTGCAGACATTTGCCAAAGAACATGGGGTGTCACCCTCCTCCTTACTTCCTTGAGACAGGGTTTCTCATTGAACCTGGAGCTTGTTGGGACAAGCCATCCCACTCCACAGCACTAGACTTACAGTCACTTAGGGTGTGACCCACACTTGACTATTTTTTAAAATATTCTTATTATAAACTGGTCGAAGTGGCACACGCCTTTAGTCCTAGCACTCGGGAGGCAGAGGCAGGTGGATCTCTGAGTTAAAGACCAGCCTGGTCTACAGAGAGAGTTCCAGGACAGTTAGGGCTATAGAGAAACTGTCTGGAAAAACCCCAAAATGTGTGTGTTTGTAATTTATCCTATTTATGGGTTTGTACCCAAGGACCTCAAATGGATATCAGGCCCTGGAGATGGAGTTACAGGTAGCTGTCTGATGTGGATGCTAGGACTTTAATTCAAGTTCTGTCTCTAAGAACAATTTACACTCTTAACAACTGAGCCATCTTTCCACATTTGACTCAGTAGACAGGCCCTCATGCTTGGTCAGCAAGTACTCTTACCCATTGAGCATCTTGCTAGCCTAACATTTACTATTTGATGGGTAAGCAGCTGTGTCTCCTAGGTACCTTACACTCTCATGCCTCTGCCTACCTGTCCACTGGGTGCTGCTATCTTCTCTTAAAAAGCTGCCTCCTGTTCCAACTTGGCCAATCACATTATCCCTACTCTGTCCACCATGACTGGGTCTTGACTGGAATGTGATCTCAAATGGACCTATGAGAACACATAAATACTTGGAAAGGACCCAATTTATGTGCCCAGAATCACAGGAAATAAGCGGTTGAATAAACAGGTAAAATGGACCAATAGAAACATTTCTAAGATTGTTACAGTGGAACTTCCAGCCTCTTTAGACAATGGGGAAACTTCTTTTTCTTTTCTTTCATTGAGTAATGTGTTACTTTTGATTACTGAGTCTAGGGCTTCCTATATACAAACATTCTACCATCAATCGCCAACCCTAATCCAATTCCTTGTTTTTCTATGTGTGACCCTTGCAGCTGCTGGGAACAGGACATCAGGCTTATGGAGAAAACAGCCCTCTCACAGCTGACACTGACCTCAACTCAGGGAAGAACAGAAAAGAGGATAGAAGGAGACCCTGGTTCTAGGCAGTTCTAGCAACTGGCCCATGAGTGTCTATACCCATCTTAATTGAAGATGTAAAATGCTCCTCTTGAAAGCATGAAGCCCTGGGTTGTCCTTATCACTTAATAAAACTGGCTGTTGTGGTACTTTTTTACTCCTAGAAGAGCACTCAGAAGAGGGAGGCATCCTTAGCTAGCCTGGGCTAGCATGCTTAGCTAGCCAGTCTCAAAAGTAATTTTAAAATTTGGAAGGCTGGGGAGATGGTTCAGTAGGCAAGGCCCTTAACATACAAAAGTGAGGACCAGAGTTAGATCCCAGTATTCACAGTGGCCCACTGTGATCCCAGCTATCCAAAGGCAGAGACAGGAGATCCCAGAGCAAATTGTATCCAGGATAGCTGAATCAGTGGTCTCTGGCTAATCAATGTTTAATCAAATGATAGGCCCAGTCTCAATATATAAGATGAGGGCTGATGAAGAAGACACTTAACGTCAACTTCTAACCTCCACATTCATATGCACACACATGGAGCATCACAACACACACATGAGAGCATGCATATACATACACATACACAACACATGGACATTACACATTCAAAAACATTTTTTTTTTTTTGGCTGAGCATGCTAGGCACATTCCTGTAATCCCACTGTTTGGGAGGAAGACGCAGGGGCATGAATTGGAGGCTAGCCTAGGCTACTATATTGTCACCCAGTCATAGAAAGTAGAAGGAAGGCTGGGGCTGTCGCTCAGTGGCAAAGAGTTTTCTACCAATAGGCCCTTGTCTTGATCCTTAACAACGAAAGACAGACAGACAGACAGACAAATAAGAATAAAGCCAGGCTTTATAATCTTATTTTTTGTTTTTGTTTTTCGTAGACAGGGTTTCTCTGTGTAGCCCTGGCTGTCCTGGAACTCACTCTGTAGACCTAGGCTGGCCTCGAACTCAGAAATCCACCTGCCTCCGCCTCCCAAGTGCTGGGATTAAAGGCGTGTGCCACCCTTGCCCGGCATAATCTTATTTTTTAAAAAAAGTTAGATGTGATGGTACATGAATATTTTTCATCCCAGTTCTCAGGAAGCAGAGGCCTAACTGGCCTACATAGAGAATTGGAGGTCAGCTAGGATCACATAGTGAGACCTTGTCTCATTATTATTACTTTTATTCTCCAACTTTCTTTTAAAAAACTTTTATTATATGTGTGGTTGGCCCAAAATATTCTCTAACTTTCAACCAAATACCTTTTTTTTTAGTAGTACTAGGAATTAAACCTAACTAAGCCTTCGTACATGCTCAGGAAGTATGCAGTTGAGGCCCAGGAAAATGGCTCTGCTGGAAAAGGCACGTGCCATGCTGGCCTGGTGACTTGAGATCGAGTTCCTAAACCACAGGGTTGTAGGAGAGGAGGGACTCCTCCAAACTGGACACACACACAGACATGCACACGCACATGCACAAGCACTGTGTGTGTGCCTGTGACACACATGCACAGATAACATATAAAAATGTTTTTAGACCATATTTTTGTAAGTATGTAACTTGGATTCCCTGTCTCCACCTTTGGCACTGGGGATTGATTCTAGGGCTACATGCATGGTAGCAAACACGTTACAGGTCCAGGAATTCTGGGTTCAAAAAGAGAAGAAGAGTCAGTGAGTGGCTAGCTCTGGGTAAAGGCCTCTTGCCATGCTAGCCTGAACACCACAGCGAAAAGAGAAAAGTAACTTCTGAAGGTTGTCTTCTGACCTCTGTACATTCAGAGCTACACTCAAACACACACATACACACACACACACACACACACACACACACACACCACATGCTCAACTATTTGGGGGTGGGGAGCAAGAGGAAGGAATCAAAGAACCCTTGTTTCCCTACAGCTAGTTTTATGCTTTATTTATTGTTAGTGACTTATCTTTTCAACACAGGAATCTTAAGGGACTTCGCTAGGCTCTGGTGTGGGAGAAACTACATTGTTGTTTTCAGAGACTCCACAAGGTTAGATTCTGCTGCTTGGCCCTTGATCCCCAGTAGGAGGTAGAGCACAGAGAAAAGGAAGAAAACAAAGGATGACATTCTGAGTGCTCCCCCACTTGCCCATCCTTTTCTTCCCATCCAGAGTCTGCTGCAGTACTAACTGAGGGGAATTATTAATTCACCATTGATCACAGTGCAGAGCCCCTGAGATGGAGTGCTGGCTCATCATACCTCAAACTGCTGAGTGTTAACACCAGAGGGACATTTATGGTATTCAAGGGAAGACCCCACCACCACCACCAAATAGGGGCAAGGTAGATACAAGGGAAGGGGGAAGATGAACTTAAAAACAGGTCTGCTTTACCTGCTATACCCTGAATATCTCATCCCAAGGAGTCGGAGGTTGTAGACCTTACAGCAATCATTTAATCTAATTATTTTATTTTTAAAAAATATTTAGTTTTTTATGTGTCTCTGTATATTCTTATATTTTTGGTTGTCGTCTAGCCTTTACACTAAGCATTTCAGCCCGTCTCTGTGTATTCTTTTTTTTTTTTTTTTTTTTTTTTGGTTTATCGAGACAGGGTTCTCTGTGTAGCCCTGCTGTCCTGGAACCACTCTGTAGACCAGGTGGCTCGAACTCAGAATCCACTGCCTCTGCCTCCCAAGTGCTGGATTAAAGGCGTGCGCCACCACCGCCGCTTGTCTCTGTGTATTCTGAGTGCACATTGTGTGTCATGTGTATGCAGGAGCCCATGGAGGGCAGAAAGAACATCAAATCCTCTGGAACTAAACTGCCACGTGGGTGCTGGAATGAACCCAGGAAGAATAGCCTTAGTCAACCACTGAACCATTTTCTCTGGTATCCAGTGCTTTATTTAGATTGTTGTCCTTGGTCATTGTACACTTCATCTTGGAATCAAATTGACTGTCTTAATTCTGTGATGTATGCTTCATTAAACCATTGCATGCATATGCTTTATAATCTATACTAGGTTGCCGGCGGTGGGGTGCACGCTTAATCCCAGCACTTGGAGGCAGAGTAGGTGGATTCTGAGTTCGAGCAGCCTGTCTACAGAGTGAGTTCCAGGACAACCAGGGCTATACAGCAAACCCTTCTCGAAAAACCAAAAAAAGAAAAAAAAAGAAAAGAAAAAATCTATATCTTGGTCTACATCTGGATGTATATATCTTCCAACTGCATAGATCTCAAGCAATCTCAAAATAATGATCTCTACTTAGCACAAAACAATGGAGCCTAGGGGTGAACTGATATGGAGAAGTCCTAGGATAATTGTAATTCACAGCTCCTGCCACATGCCTCCTCATTCCCTCCACTGTCTCTCACAGATTCTGTAGATATTTGCTCAGTTCAACTACAAGTAGTCTGGTATATGTACAGAAAGCAGTTTTGGAAACTGTACCTATACCTAAGTATAAACAGCTCTTCTGAGTATCAGGGTTATTTGAGAGGTTGCCCTAGGATGGCCCTGTGAGGTTTTTGTTTTGTTTGTTTGTTTGTTTTTGCTAATGCTGGTCTTGTTTGTCAAACTTGGAAGTGGAAAAAAAAAATCTCTGGATCAGTAAGGAAAACAATTACCATAAAAACCCATCCACTAGTGCTGGAAGACTCCTAGAACTGCTCCCAGACTCTCCCTAAATGTATTGATTGGCTTTTGAGCTTTAAATGCTAGTGAGGACTGGGGATGTGCCTCAGTGGTATTGGCACTTGCCCATATGAAAACTACAGTCCCCAGCACTGGAAAAAATGGGCATAAAATTTTAACTACGTGGCTCTCTAGAAGGAAATTCAGGCATAGTTTAATTTTAGAATGTTTTCCTGGTATGTATCATGTATGAGGCCTTTGGTTCAGTTTCTAAAAATAGGAACAGGAAAGAAGAACAAAACTCTGTCCAATTTCAGAACAGAACCCTTTGTCATTCTTTGTAGGAGAGGGGGTTGAGACAAGGCTTCTGGGGAGATGAGACAGAGATTCAGTGATTCTTGAGATGAATTGGATATGTAAAGAATCTGGCATTTCTAGGAAACACTCATGTAGAACTGGGACTTTGTACGCTCAAATGGAAACTTAAGGGCTTTTTGGAAAGTCAGTTGTGTTGGATGGTGTTTTGCTGGGGCAAACATGTGAAGGAGTGTTTTCTTGAGGCGGACCAGGTGAACGGCTGAGGCAGACTCTTGAAGGAACTAAAGCAGACACAGATGAAAGGATGTTTTGTTTTGTTAAAGCAAGCATCATGAAAGGACTCGTGATGAGGGATTTTTTTGATAACCACACACAAATCTTGGTCTGCCTTACATTGAGTAGTTGAGCTGCATTTGTCGAGACTCCGTAGAGAGAAACGCACCAAAAAAAACTTCTGGTGGTGTATTACAGTTTCTTGTCATTTTCACAGACTCTGGCTGATTGACAGAGTGATGTCAGCTAAGACAGTGCACATGCTGAGGCAAGACATGTGCTAAGGAGCAGATACTGGGAGACTAGAGAGAATGGACTGCAGTAGTTCAGTAGGGAAATGATAACTCTGAAAACAACTGGGGGAGGGGAAGCAAGGGAGAAGAAATTAACCCGAGGGGCTAAGAAAAGGCAGACTTGGGGCGTGGGAGACACAACAGAGCACTTGACTAGTGTGTACAAAGGATTGGGTCAGTCCCCAGCACTGACACGTAGCAACAAGGCTTAGGGAGATGATGGTTTAATTTTTACAAGTAGAGTTAAGGGATGTGAATATTCTGCAGATGTTCAATTCAGAATCAGAAACACCAGCTTGGATTTCAGGGAGCAGAGTGGCTTTGGCTTGCCACAATGGAGTACTTAGAGGACGTGCTATTCTGGAGATCTTTGTGGGCAAATGGCCCTCCCTGCTGTTCCAGGGCTTCTGATCCTGATCTATTTTCTGTCTGACAACTCAGCACAACATAGTAGTTTCTCTGTTCCTGCCTTTCATCCTCTTTAAGTTCATTTTCCAGAGTAGCCACACTGACGTTTTTAAAGTGCAAAATATTATCTTTGCACTTTAAATTTGTATTTGCCTAAACCCCACCAAGGTCTTATCAGACTCAAATCCAAAGTATCTTGTACTGACCCCTACAACTCTACATTTGATGTTGCCCCTGCTTAACTCTTTCCGAGTGGCCCCACCTATGCATGAAGTTAACCTTGAAATTGAGATCTGCTTCTCTCTCAGGGACTTTAAATCCACCGTCTGTCCCTTGTGTTGGCACACTCTTGTTTCAGTTCTGAATCATATCATTTAAACATCGGTGCTGAAATCGTCTCTGTCTAGATCTTGCTGGTCTAGTCTGTCTTGTGCCCAACAACTCCCCACTTGCAATCCTGTTATTCTTTGCTACTTTTATGGTACTGACTTCTGCATGAATGTGTCTTGTTTAGATGCTACCAAGGTGTCTTATGGGAGATTGGAAAAGCAGGATGGGATCAGGGAGCCAAAGGCTTTGAGTTCCTGTTGAATTTTACCAGATTAGCTGGCTTTGGAGGAGCCACAAACAAGGTTTAAACAGGGCAACTACCTTTCACATGTTTTACAATACTTGTTTGGTTAAAAAGTTAGGAAATGTAATTACTTCATTTTGTGCTTAACTGGTTTGACTTCTACAGAGAACACTGCCAAATGAGCAGAATGGCAAGAATGTGTCTAGACATTCCACTTGACAGTAATGTGATGGCTTTAACTAGATTCGTAATAGAATTGTACCATTGGTTCCCCATCTGGTTGTTAAACATCTCCTGTGCTAGGGTAGAAGAATACAACTCAGACTTTATGTAATTATAAAATTAGGACTAAACTAGATTAACACTCCATCATCTCCACTCAACAGAAATGTAGCTCTGACCAAATCTACGCATCCCCCTGAATAATCACAATTGGGTTAACAGCCATGCCCTAGGGATGAGCAACAGAGCTCAAATTTTAATAAGTCAGTACTAGAAAGGTGTTTGGCGCTGGGCGGTGGTGGTGCACGCCTTTAATTCCAGCACTTGGGAGGCAAAGGCAGGCGGATTTCTGAGTTTGAGGCCAGCCTGGTCTACAGAGTGAGTTCTAGGACAGCCAGGGCTACACAGAGAAACCCTGTCTCGAAAAACCAAAAAAAAAAAAAAAAAAAAGAAAAAAAGAAAAGTCTTTGGCGCTTTCCTCATAATCCTGTAGAGTGCCTACTATGCGCATATTCCACATCCAGCTCTTGGGAGAGAAAAAGAAGTAAGGCATCTTAATGGGCTCTAAGGATAGACACTATGATTTAGCTCTGAGTATGTAGTAGAGCTAAGTGAATTACATAATTCTGTACAAAGAACAACAAGGTTGCTTTTCTAAAATCACTCCAATTGACTTTCTGAGTATTTTCCAGTTGAAATATTTGCATTTTCTCACTCTTTTCTCTTCTAGGCAAACATAAAACCATCTCATTTCTTGTCTAATGAAATGGGTTACTCATTTTATTTATATTTATTTATTTATTTATTTATTTATTTATTTTAGTATAGAATAGAGTTTATTTAGGGCATGGGAAGGGGAGGTGAGTAGAGACAGAGAAAGGCACAGTGTGGATGGGGAGAGGCTGAGCAGGAACAAGTGGGGGGGGCGGGGGATGGGAAGAGAGGGGGAATGGGCCGGAAGAGAAGGGCAGAGAGTAAGAAGTAGGAGAGTGAGTGACTCTCATTTTGAGGAATTCCTCCAAATAATCTCTCTTCAACACAAAGTATGTATAAATATAAAGTTTATTTAGCATAGTGTTTAGAAAAATAAGTTCACATCATTTCAGAAAACAAATAAAACACTTAAATTGTCCAGGCATAACCCCCATTACAGTACAACATACATACTTTAGATCTCTTTGGTTGGGTAATTAAGCACAGAAATGTTCGGGGACATGCTGTGTGCTATCACCTAACAGTGCAGTAGAGGCTCTGTTCCCCACCCTAGTTATACATTCTGTATAGAGTTTCTCTTCATGTAAGGCACAGTAAAACCATATTGAGTATACAATTGATTGCCTCTGAACATACAGTACATGCAACAAAATGATACATTTTTATTTTGATAAACTCTGAAAGCCAAAAGAGTTACATGCAATATAATTTGGATTAATAAAACATATGGTGGTAATATCTAATTAAATTGAAATGTCTCCATTAGACACAAAATAACCATTAGGTTCCAAGTTTTAGGAAGACTTTGAAACGGCTCCTGTAGAACCTATTTACTTTCCCCACAGATTTCCTGAATTATTTTTATGAGATGATCTGTCAAAAACATTTGAGAATGAAGGACTCAAGTTTATGCACTAATGTTCACATATTGAGGATGTAGCAGGGTAGCCTGCTGTACATGCCCAATAACTCCAGCTTTAACATGCAGAATAACAAGAGTACATACAGAGAGTTAAGGTCAGTGTGCAATTCAACTATGGATTTAAAAAAAAAAAAAAACAAAACTATGGCTACAACATCTACCTGCCTTTCACAACACAGAAAGGCACCAGAACATGTATTAAGTCGTCACTATAAATCTACATGAGATATTTACGCAGAACAACACAGGTGCTTTTGTTTGTTTGAGGGGGGATAAACCTCCTTCGAATGCTAGACCATCCTCTCTACTAGACATGACTAAGAGCTGAACGCCAATTCTGGCTATAGAGTGCATAGATAGGCTGGCACCAGAAAATCCCACAGCCAGCAGCAGGGGTTGGGTTTAAAGGGGCTTATACCTCTATTCTGATTCCTCCTCAGGAATCACTAGAGGACCCTTTGCAGCATCTTCAAGCATTGGTTTATGTAAGAAGGATATCCTGCCACATGAACTCCAAGGGCTCTGAGGCTGGCCCTTGGTGTTGTGGGAAAAAAAATGTCATTTGCAATTCTGTGCAAGGAGATCATGGGGTTTACCACATTCCATTTACACATACATATGGGCTGCATATCAACTGGCCCTTTTTTTACTGAAAGAATAGACAAGAACAGTAAGTTCTTACAATGTGCACTGATTCTTTCCTGGTGGATTGTAGCTACTTGGGGTGTTTGTAGGGCTAGAAGCTCATCATGGTGGAATATGAATACATTTCCCAGGTAAGTACTTAGTTTTGTGCTATTTTTTTCTTTCTCATAGGGAGAAGAAGAGGAAGAACTTGGAATAAAAGAGATAGTTTTGTTAGATACATGGAAGTTTTCCATCCACACACACACACACACACACACACACACACAGAGAGAGAGAGAGGTGGGGAAGACAGAAAGAGAGAGAGCCACACATGCCAGCCTTGTATAACATCTTGACTTTATCACTTCCTTTACCAGACGAGTATTTTTAAATAAATGACCTCTTGATATCTGCAGCAATCTAGTGAAAAATATCATTTTTATGTAAACTATACTACAAGACCATGAAGTTAATCACATTAGTATGATCAGTACATAACTGGGAGGGAGGCGGGGGCAGCCAAGCTGTGTAAGTAGTGTCGGAGTAGAAAATCACATTGAAGCAACTGGCTTTGTGAAACCGAAACAAAAACTCCCCAAACAACCAACCAACCTCTGGCCCAAATTGCATATCTCAGCAATTGAGGGACATTTACCAATTTCACAAAAATGGGATTTGGGTTCTCTATCAAAATGATGGGCACAGAATTCTTGGTAGGGCTCTTTATCTTGACTGAAATTTCCCTTTGTAGTAACAATAAATGCTAACTCCTCAGTGACCCTTGCTCAGCAGGCTCAGCCGATGAGCATCCTAGTCAGAACCAAGTAGTCTGTCTCTTCCACCACCTTAAAGATAGCAAAGTGTGGTACTACCTTTGTGCTTAACAACTAAAAAGTCACCTTAGAAAAGATCGACTTCTTACTTTCTGAAATCAGAGATGCCCTGGACTAATGGCATGAAGGCGTTACATTGTTATATTGTGGATGCAGAATTCCCGCTAAAACTTTTAAACAGAATTTCCTACAGAAACTGGAAAGATTTGCTTAATTAAATAGGACAGGCAACAGTCATGTGTTACAGTATACCGACCAATTCAAAACACTGGGTATGAAGCTTCAATTGGACAGATTTTGTTTAGTACAATTTACATATACTTTGTTTACTTTAAATGGTTGTTTTTAAGCTGGGTAGTGGTGGCCCACCCTTGAATCCCAGCACTTGGGAGGCAGAGAGGCAGGTGAATCTCTGTGAGTTCAAGGCCAGACTGGTCTACAAAGTAGGTTCCAGGACAGTCTGTAACAGTTTCTCTGTTAAACTGAGAAACCCTGTCTCAAAAAAAAACTAAAACCAAAACAGAACAAAAAAGGTTGTTTTCATAGCCTGCAAAATTGCTGTTTCAGGGTCATCTATAATTCTGTACTTTCATTGTAATGAAAAGTGTCAACAATAACTGTCCATCCATTTGTATGACAAACCTTCCACATGCTATTTAGTGAAACAGAAGTCCTGCATAAGGGTTCTGTGGTAAACTTAACCCTGTTGGACAGTACAAAAGAACCATCAACATAACTGTTGACACTTCTGTACCTTACTGGGAATAAAAAGGCCACAAGGTAAAAAGGCACATAGGAGTCTATAGAAAACATATTTAAATGAATCAAAGTTGGGAAAGTAAGAAGGATGTGTGGAGAAGCGACAACGTTCCAGTCCTGGGGGTTAACAGTTCCTGTTTCAGTGTTAACATTGACCTTAACAGACTCTTGATACAAATTACAAAAAAATAAAACTTGGTTGGAAACAAAGATGTCCTATTCCTGCTCAAACAATAAATATAAATTAAACAGTAAGAAGACATTTTTCTTTTTCAGTTCACAGAGCCTGAAGAGAGACATACACGGTATAAATAAAAACTCACTGTACTTACTCAGATCTTGCTTAGAGACCTGTATTTACATTCGTACCCAAGTTCTGTCAGAGTTTAGTGGCGTTTCAAACTTTCTCTGCCACATTTGAGTATTAGCAATCATATCTGGAAACACGTAGAGACTTAAAACCAAGCCTTTCCCAAATTGCTGAAAATGATGGATATGTGTATGTACACACAAACACACACACACATAAGCTATATAATTTGAAAAATATACCCTTATGATAGTCTAGAGTACCATCGTTTCTTAACCATCTCAATGCCCACGGAGTAAAAGTAAACAAACAACAAACACAAACAAACAAAAAAACCAACTGCATTGCTTCCAACAGCCTGGAACTATTATTTAATTTTCTAAGTTAGGTGTATACACTTTAAATTTGAAATACTGTCACGTTCCATTTCGCCGGTGGAGTTATACTGCTGACTAAATGATAGACGATGGTTTGATGCATTCACTTGTTGTCTTGCCCCGATCTGCTTCAAAGCGAGCATGATGTGACCAGAGAGGCTTCAGCAATGCAGTTCCACTCCCGTATATTTAACTATGATCTTCATGCAGCTCAACCCAAACGCACTTGCTTGCGGAAGTGTTTTCCTCTAAATGAGTAGAAGCTCTCCATCCTCGGGGCTTCGAAAAGAAAAGAAAAGGATTTGCTCTGTTAAAGCAGAGAAGGGGGGATGGTGGAGTGACTCAGGCTTATAAGTCTTGCATATCTTCATCCAACTGGACAGTTTGGAGCTTGGCCAGGTCTTTTTTGTCCGTTCCCAGATCTTCACAGCCGGGTTCAACCATACCGTCGAGGACGTACTTGGATTTCGAGTCCAACATCATTAAGTTATTTGTTGCTTTGTTCTCAGAATTTTGCAAGAAATTCTCTTTTATGTTAGCTACCGACTGCAGAACCAAGCGCTGTTCTCTGACAAAATCCTGGTGGACTGCTGGCGAGGCGTGACTCACCTGTTCTTCCGCTGTGGGAACTATCTCACCCAGGCTGCCCTGGGTCAGCGGGACAGACAATAGGTCTTGACCAGGAATAAGGGAACAGTTCTGCAGGGTTGCATAGTTAGTGTTGCTGACAGATGTCACAGTGCATTTGCTTGCCACAGGTGCAGACACTGGCTGGCTGTCGGCAAGGTCAGGGTTTAGCTCAGCAGGATTAAGTAGTGTAGGGGGGGTCAGGGAAAAACCATGGGCGGCGGACACATTAACCAACGAAGAGGTCAGAGGATGGAGGCCACTCCCAGAGAGATTTTCTGAAGACAGGCTTGCATTTACTTGTGCATTGTGATTGACAGGCATCAACTGAGAAAAGACCAGGCCTCTTTCTAAGCCTTCCTGTTTCACAGCTCCTACAGTCTGGCCTGAATTAGGAACCGTGTAGACCACTGCACTAGGGGTAAGAGGGCTCAGGAAAAGTTTACCATGCTGGACTGTGGCTGATTCACTTGTAAATGTGCTTCCATCCGAAGTGCTTGGAGTTACTGAAAGATTACCTAGGGGGAAAAGTATCAATTAACATTGATGAAAATGATACAGAAAAAAAAACCAACAAAACAAACACACAGTCAGTCATTCCTTTTAGCACACATGATTTTTCCTCAGGTTTAGTATTTATGGAGAGGTGACACTTAAATATGTAACTTAGTCCGGCTTCAGCACAGTAAACAGGACTCAGGCAGACTAGCTTTCTCTCTATATATTTTGTATTTCTTTTGCAGTGCTGGGGACTGAACTCAGAGCTTTCTACATGCTGGGTAAAGATTCTGCCACTGAGCTACATTTTATCTATATTCGTTAACCTCCGTGTCACTGTAAGGACCAAGGAAAGACTGCTGAGGCTTAGGGCCTGGGGGAGGCTCAGTGGTAGATCACCTGCAAGGTTAAGGTCTTGGGTTCAAGCCTCAGCATCTAAAACAAATACTAGTCAACCAATCAAAACGAGCAAGTGTGTGGGACCTGGGGATAAATGCTGAGGCAGGAAGACTGATTTTGAGGCCACTCTGGGCTGCATGGTAAGACCTTATCTCAAGGGAAAAGAAAAAAAGAAGAGAGCAACTCTTGTGTGAGTTCTGCTGCCTGCGGAGTTTCTGGCTCTTCATCACAGACTTACCATCTCTTAATCAGTTGCCAGTGGTCACTAACTCTACCAGTTAGAACGAGAGAACACAATTGCAACACAAAATATTTCCGTTAGGACTGCTCAGGTTCTGACATAAAATGGAAATGAAAATGGTCAAAAATACCACATAAAATGAGTTTCTCTGGAACTCACAAGTTAATGACATCAACCTGTACAGACAAGTCTCAGACTTCCACTGAACTACCAATAAAGCAGTCTCAAGTCAATAAAACCCTCCAGGTTTTTTTCCCTCTGTCCCTCATTTGTTGTGCTAGCTCTAAATGTTCAGGGTTGTAGTGATGGGAGAAATGAATGGTAACCCTGGAGTACTCTTTTGAAAATATAGAAGAACATAAAGGACTAGAATTAACGCCTCTGTCAAAGGGGTGCATCTTTTGAGACCCCCACTTTAATGGTCTGTGGAGACTAGAAGGAAACGTTTAAGTAGAAAATGGATGTTTAAATGAGAAACTTGGGACAGTGAAGACCCTCAACTCTCCATCAACTAAAATTCCCTCTGAGTCTTTACAAGGGAAAGGGAAATGATGGCTGTCAGATGACTCGGGTCCCCGAATGTTACCAGAGAGAGAAAGAGGAATTTAGGGAAATTTCTGGAGAATTAACATGGGGTACTTATCTACCTCACTCTTCAATTAGAGGTCTAATCAACTCCTTTACAAGGGCAGAAAATTAAGTAGTTCACTCAATGTTGCCCTTCTTGAATTCTTAAATCAGCTGTGGTGTCAGTGTTCCCTATGTGAAGAAGTCCCCAGGGCCACCAATGGCTTCCAACATCTTTAAGCACTTTATACACACAAAAGAATGTTTTTCTATGAGAAACCAAAAGTGAAAACACTATATTTGAACTCTTTTAAAAATGTGAACTACTAGTACATGAGTATTTATCACAGAAAGACTGTTCCTATATATGTTTGCATTGTTTTTTAACTTAATTTTTTTTTCAGGCCATACATATGAACAAACTGCCCTTATTTTATTTTAAACCTTTGGTTTTAAATGCATTTTAAAAGTGTTGTAGGCTTCAAAATTGTAAGGAGGAAAAAGCTACAATTGATCTATATTTTGCTTTGTGTGTGTGTGTTTGTGAAACTGTTCACTAGCAGACATGCCCACAAAATGATTATTTGTTTAATAGAGTCATATGCAGCATGTGTGGCAGCCTATGCAACATTTCCCAACAGCTATTCAACACAGGTAAACTAAACTAACATACCTGAACATGGGAAACACTAACTTACATAAATGAAGGGGAAAACAGATATATTCTAAAGGATGATTTTTGATTTTTTGTTTTGTTTTCTTTTTCAGTATTGGGAATTGAACCCAAGGCTTCAGATATAAAACATGATTTTGTTGTTATTCTTGTTTTAAGCCAGAGTCTATCTATATCGTCCTGCCTGTGGTGGAACTCAGTCTGTAGACCAGACTGATCTCAAACACACAGAGATCTGCCTGCCTCCGCCTCGCAAAGGCTAAGATGAAAGACATGTACCACCATGCCTGGCTAGAACATGATTTTTAAGTATATCGGCAACTGAGTTACAAATTATTCAGTACAAAAACTGAACAGAAAAAAAATGCAGGTGCAAAGTATAATTTTACAATGATACTAAAGGAGAAAAAACAAACAAACAAACAAACAAAGTCCCAAGTCCTCTCTGATTGTAAAGTGAATACAGATACCAGCAAGCTTCATAACTTCCTATTGAACTTTTTCCTATATCTAGGAAGAAAGGACTATGTTTCTGGACATTCTAAAGAATGTTTAGTGTAAGTTTGATTTGATTTGGTTCGCTATGTCTTTTGGAGGAGGACTCTCACTATGTAACCTGCTTTAGCTTGAATGTAGCCCTGTGTAACTTAGTAGCTCAGGTAGGCCTTGAACCCCAATTTCCAGCTTCAGTCTCCCAAGTGTTAGGATTATAGATAGGCATTTACCACCATACCTAGCTTAGCATTTTTTAAAATGAAGTCCAAATTTCCAAAATGCTTTACAGCAAACTGTAATACACAACTACTATGAAGGAGTTGCCTACTAGAAGCACCTGGTTAAACTTCCGCCAGAGATTCAGAGGGTCAGGATCCCGGGTCATATGATCTTAGTTATTTTAACTGACAATGCTATTCTTATTCTTGGTAAATATCCCAGTGAAAAATTTACTATTATTGGGCAGCAGTGGCTCATGACTTTAATACCAGCACTTGGAGGCAGAAGCAAGCAGATCTCTGAGTTTGAGGCCAGCCTGGTCTACAGAATCAGGTCTAGGATAGCCAGGGATACCCCGTCTTGAAAAACTGAAAGGAAAAAAAAAGTGTAAACAACCCCCTCTCCCAACCCTATCCCAAAACAACCCTAGCTATTAAGGCGATAGCACTTGTCTTGATTACAGATGAGAAGCATAGCATACATACTGCTAACATACATACTTATACTATCTGTGCAACTTTGTTGTCTCTAAAATGCTAAGAACTGCTTGGAAATTTTCATAAAGAGGAAAGATGGGTTAGAGTCATAAATAATTTGGCTTTCTCTGGGGTGTTTGTCTTTTGTCCTAAATTGGAGTGTGACTTAGGTTAACTCTTACATAATGTGAAGCAGTCAATAGCAGCTGAAGAGTATGCCACAGGGCCATGGTGGCTTACTGTCTCTTTCTCTAAAGAGAGACAAATACACAGAATGAAATGTACAACTATTTTTCACTAACGCCTCTAGTAAGTTGAAGTAGCTACAGAAACGAGACTTGTATAAAAACTGACCATATTGCAGGTTGACATTTGGTAAAAATCTGGGTTTTCAGACTTTACAGGAGAGATAACATGATCACCATCTCCCACCCTAAGAGCTAGAGGCTGTTCAGCTTCCTGTGGCCAATTCTATTCTATACTGTTCCTATTTCCACGTAGAGAAAAATGACAAGCGATACAGATTCGATTCACATTCCTGAGGAACTGGTGTGCCAGCCTCAGGCTTATCTCCTTTCTCTAACAGACTGCTGTTAGGAAAGCCACAAATACACAATGACACAATTGTTTTCATAATATAAACCCACACAGCTGAGAAATGAACACACATCTAAAGTAACAGAAATCCATGTGTTCTTCTAAATTTCTTTTAGGTCTTTTTGGTTTCAATGTTAATTATAGGAAGAACACGAAGCAAGGAAGAATATATTCAGTCTTTTGGTTTATTCTTTGAAAACATTTTCTGGTCAAATAAATAACTGCTTGACTAATTTTATGTTCCTAGCAATTTTATTAATTTTTAATTTTAAAACGTCAAGTACTGGGTTATTTTATAAGCACTGATTGACTTACCATATTCCTATAATTGTAGAGTTGGCAAGGTCTGCTAGAAACAGTACTTTTCCATTCTGTTTGGGGAAGATAAAATCCATTCCCCAGGATGCAAGAAAATCAGGCAAGCTGGATAGTATTTAGGTACTGGAAGCCACATCAATGCTATTCTGTAACTGTGTAAACCAATGATGTATCTGGATAGTAACATAAATCTATAGCTTTCACTAAACCTGTCATTTATAGCAACTAACCAACACATGCCCTGGTGCATTATTGGTACCAAATGAAGCTTTTACCTTGTGAAGCTGCTACTGAGACAGGAGGCAGCTGCAGTGGAGAGAATCCAATGCTCCCATTAAGGAACTGGCCGTTTGCTCCAGAATTAGGGATCTGGACAATGCCGTACTGGTTAATTTGCACAGGTGTAGTAAAAGTCACTACAGAGCCACCATCCTGAGAGGCCACTGCCTGAACGCCTTCTCTTTTCACTTCTGTGCAGGGTATCAGCCCTGGGAATGACACAGGGGCACTAGGGCTGTAGGAGGTGGTGGCTGCTGAGTTCACAGCAGAACTCTGGAGGACTTTAAATTCTTTCACATCCTGGGAGGTAGATCCCAGGATGTCTGTCATGGCTATGCCATTGCCCACAATGTTTGAAGACATTTTGGGTGGGTTCAGTGACACTGTCTGTGTATTTCCCACATTCAGTCCATTAAGGATAACTCCATTGTGTCCCTGAATAAAAGAATTGCCATTAAGGAAGACAGGTGAAGTACTTGCAGGCACCAAGCTTCCATTCAACAAAACTCCAGACGAGCTTAACGATAGCTTAGCATTTCCAATTTGTTGCATATAACTGGCTCCATGTGGCTGGAAAGGCTGAGGTTGGTGACGCCATCAGATGCACCTGAAAGTGGGTGAGGAGACAGATCCTCATGTCCCTTGCTGGATTCATCTTCAGTGCTGGGGTTGCCATCTGATTCGCTGTTCAGGGGGTAGAGAAGACATTTTGAAGGTCAAGGGGTTGACAATCCACATAGTTTGTAAAACATCCTTCAAACCCATTAAAGGCAATATTTAAGCAAAGCACAATAGAATTATCTGGTAGCCCTGTTGAAACTATGAGGTTTTAAGCAACTTCTGCCCAGCCAGACAATGAGAAGATGTATTTGGATCCCTTTTTAAAAATTTCAGAGAAAGACCAGAAGGTTGGACAATGTAAAATTCAACTAAAGCACTTTAATACCGTGCTTTCATTCTCACAGAATTCATGTGCTGCTCCAGCTGTTAAAAAAAAAAAAAACCACTACCTCTGCCATAGAAACAATGCATTAAATGTTAATGTGTCGTTTTGCTGTGCAGGAGAGCCATTTCAGTTCATGTTATTTTGAAGGTAGATGGGACTGCCAAAGGAGCAGGCGGTGTGAGGGGTTCAGTTTTATTTGCCAGTTAGGTAACAAGAGACTATTTTCTCACCTGTTCCTAAACTTCTATTCCACCAGAGAAACAACTCTCACTCAATAAAGTGGTTTGCCCTTGTAGGAAAGACACTTGCAACTTCGATATGCACAGTTGCCTTTGGATCCAAAGGAAGCCATAGGGGCCTATTTAACACACACCATCCAGTGCTCTGGTGAGGTGGGAGGGGAAAGGTGAACATCCCTCAGTGGCCTTGTAACTATCAGACTCCTTCCCTGAGTCTTCAGTCCTTCTCTTACAGGATCCTGGACATAAGGGAAATACCTAGTTCAGGTCAGGGAGTAATGGTGGCAGTTTTCCTGGTTTGGCTTGATTCTGGGCGGGGCAGGGCAGAAGCAGTTTGGAAGCCTGGTGAGATTTGGTCCAGCTGAGGATCCAACATCCCAGTGTGATCGGTTTCCTTTCAAGCTGAGGGGAGAGGATTACCCAGGCTTTGGGCTTTGGGGCCAGGAGCGCAGAAAGCGCTTTGATTTACGAGCTGAAGCAGAGCAGCGGTCGCCATTGGTGAGGGTGACTCACCAGGGGTGCGGGTGGGAGGCAGATCCGGAGAGGGGCCTATACTAGGCAACTGGGCTGGGGGTTGAGGGTGTGGAGTTAATGGGGAGGAGGATAAAGTCAGCAGAGCGTGGCTCAGGATGTGTGTGTGGTGTGTGTGTGTGTGTGTGTGTCTGTGTGTGTGTGTGCGCGCGGCGCGCATGTGTGTAGATAGATCCTGGAACTGGATCGGTTCCATAGCAAAGGCCACAGGACAGCTGGCCTGCATGTGCCACCGGCTTCATACTCAGAACTTGGGAGGTTTCTTCAGTACATCTGCAGAGCACACTGGGGTAGGTGGGTCACCTAACCATTGCTCCTTCTCTAGGTCGCTCCTTCTCTCAAGACTGAGGGAGGGTGCTTGCAGGTCGGCGGGCACGTTCTGTTTATGGTTACCGGCAACCAGGGTCAGGGCTGCATAGTGCGCCTCTCTCCCTGTCTGGGGTGAGCTGTGGGCCTCCCGGCTCCACCCGGGCTCAGGGCAAAGCAGCGAGGGCGGGCTCTGGAATGCACAGGGTGATCACCTTCACCTGGCCCCCGCCGGCTGGCTCCATGGCTCCCGGGTTCCTTCTCAGGGAAGAACATTTGAACTGCATTTAGATTCTCTTCTCTCCAAATCCCCGCGGGGAGGGGGGCCATCAACCTTCTGCTTAGTTTACCCGTACAACAACTACAGCAGCAGCAACAAAACAACCACACATCTAAACAACAACACATCACACACACACACAGCCAAGGGTCTTACTCTAAAGGACACAAAAGGGGTGAAAAAAAACACCCCTGCATTTTATACGAAAGAAGGGGAAAACACAATAAAGTTCAAACCAGAAAGAGTGGGGAGGGGGACGCGGGGGGAGATGGCTGAAGGAGGACTGAATGGATAGCTCCCCTACTTTCTTGCTGCCCACCTTGTGCCAGCATGTCCCCTATTCCCAACTGCCCAGTCAGTAGGGGATCATACTGTGTTAGGGGGTCCAAGAAACTGTCCTTCAGTCTTACCACCTCTGATGCACTGTAACCCGATCCGAAGTTGTTCAGAATCAGGTTTCAAAACACCGCAGAGACGAGTAGCACCCACACCCCACGCTGCCTTAGCAGCGATGGGAACCGCGGCGGGCAGGGTGAATGATTAACTCTGTCATATTAAAGCCTCGACGTCCCCAGACCTCACTAGTCTCCATTAACGCTCCTTTTCCTTCTAGAGCGCCCCTGGTGACCTCCAGGGCAGGCCTGGGGCTCAGTAGAACCCTGGGTACTCTGGAGCCTGTGCGCACTCCAGGCTCCGGGTGACCCGTCGGAGGCTGGGACCCCGGCCGGCGCCGACAGCCCCTGCGGGCCCTGGAGCCGCGGTGAGAGCAGCCTTGCCGGCGTGCACACACGCTCTCTAAAAGAACCAAGGCGAGAGTGGCAACTTCAAAGGCAGCAGGATGGGGGTGGGAAGCCGGGCAGCGGTGACCAGCCGAGGTGGGGGCGGGGACTGGACCTAGGAGGGCGACCAGAAACTTCTGGGGGCAGGAGGGGGAGGGTTAGGAGGGAGGATCCCCGCCCGCCCGTTGCCACCGTCGTCCCCCCCTCCCCGTAGGGAAGCGAGGTGGGGGGCGGGGAGAGGTGGGCAGCCGGACCAGGCTGGTGGGGAAGGTAAGCGCCATGTTTTCGAGCGCTTGGAGGAAAAGAAAGCTGGGAAGGGGTGGGGGAAGGAAGGGGGGGAGGAGGAAAGTTGGCGCTCACCTTTTGGACTGGGTCTCGGAGGGGTTTCGGTCACGCTGCCGCCGGTTCTTGAACCAGTTGCTGACCTGGGTGAGGGAGAGGCCGGTGATCTTGGCCAGGTGCCGCTTCTCGGCCGGCGAAGGGTAGCGATTCTGTTTGTAGAGCTCCTTGAGCGCGTTGCGCGACTTCTCCTTGAAACAATACACCGTCTCCTCGCCGTCCCAGATGGTGCGGGGCAAGGGGAATTTCCTGCGCAGCCGGTACTTGTCCACGGCGCCCAGCGGCCGGCCGCGCGCTCGCTCGGCCTCGGTGTAGCGCGCCTTGTACCAGAGCTGCTGCAGCAGCGGATGGTTGGCCGACTCGAAGCTGTGGCTCTCGAGGATGCTGTACAACTCAGGGTAGATGCCCTGGTGGAAGGCCACGAGCGCTCGCGCCTTCAGCAGGCTCTCGTTGCCACGTAGCAGGTCGCTCTGGGGCAGGGACCAAAGGAACCGGGCCAGGCGGTCCAGGTTGCCCCCCTGCTGCAACGCCTCGCACACGCAGGCGACATGGTCCGGCGAGAAGGCCAGCGGGGGCTGCGCGGCGGCTGCGTGCTGGTGCCTGCCCAGAAGTTCCGAGTGGAGTTGTACCTGATCTGCCGCTCCGGCCGCCGCTGCCCCTTCCTCCCGGCTTACCCTGGAGGCAGCCGCGGCGTCCCCCGGCTCCAGAGGGAAAGGAGCTGGAGCCGGGGGGCTCAGCCCAGCCGCCGCGCCCCCCGCCACTTCTCGGTGCGCCTCCTGTCCTTCCGAGGCGCTTTCCATCCCATTCTCCTGCTTGATGTCCGCCGCACTTGCAATCTGCCCGGTGGGGGAGGAAGAGGACATTTTTTGTTGTTTATTTTCCTCCCTCCCTCACTCCCTCGCACTCTTTTCCTCTTTCTTTCCCCCTCTCTTACTCCTCCTTCTTCGTCTCCCTCCCCCTCCCCCCTCCGGAAAGCCCACTCCCTCCCTCCCGGTTTCGGCTGGATCTGGCCGATCAGGTTTCCCCCAGGCCACGCAGTCACCATTAAGATAGCTGCTAGAGCAAAGTAGTGTAAACGGATAGCTGCTTTCTGCCGTTCCCCCAACGTGACTCCTCCGGTTGCTGCATACTATATGGCACTGGCCGCCCGGCCGGCCCGGCCGCGCCACCCCATTGGCTATTTCGCATTCAGTGGGAGGAGGAGACACCGTTTCTATCCCTGTCGATCACCCGCCTCCCACTCCACCCCTTGCCTTTCCCTCTCTCCCTGACCCCCAGGCACCTTTACCTGCCGGAAAACACCGACATTCTTACCTGGCCAAGCTTCTGAATGGGCAGTTATCTAGTGCGGCCTGAAAATTGGACAGCTCTTTCAAAGAAAGGCCCAGTGATTCCCAAGGGAATTCTAATCGCGTGACCTTAAGGTCTGGACAGCTAAATTTTTAACAAAGAGACCACCCTCCGTATGTAGATGACAAAACTTCAGAGACTAATTCCGAAGCTTCCCAGCACCTCCCTCCTCTCCTCCCCCACTAAGGGATGTCTTTATTAAGGATGTGTATTCAAAACGGTCAAGAACAGCACTAAGGAATATTCTGATAGAGAAGCATTGGTTGTAATGAAAATTCCGGAGGGGAAGAACTTGAAAACTTTGAAATAAGCAGTGTGTGTAGCCCATTGAGATAACAAAGGCAAGAAGCATTTTTAAAAAAAAAAACGTCAGCAGAAACCCTGAGATGACCTAATACAAATAAGCATATAGAAAATAAAACTGGATGTTTATACTGGATAAGTAGGATAGAAAAGAGCTAAGTTATAATGGTCTAGGAACACAAGTATACTTACCATAATAGAAACACTCAAAATATGCACACTAATAGCAGCCCCCTCCCCCCCTCCTCCACACACAATGTGGTACTAGGATGGATAAATAGTTTCTCTTTGAAGGTGCTAGGTAGGTCTGGGAAGAACACTCTATATGCAGATGTATTGGAAGAGATCTGGACATGATCAGCAGCCCTTGCCGTCCACAAACAAATGGAAGATTGGTCTCCAGGTTTGAGGCTGAAGTGTAGAGGTGTGTGGTGGCTATCTTCAGTTGAGTTTCTTTCCTTCACGGTTTTGCATGATGTCTTAGCTCAGAAGGTTTTGATGAGCCTGTCTCTGTGGCTACTGAGGGTCAGTTGGATTTATCGTGGATGCTCCTTCTCAAACTCTACTGGCTATATGCCCTCCCCCTAACCTTTACTTCAGGGTGGCCTTGTCTTGTTTCTGCTTCCCAGTCACTCATAACTGCCTATTTCAGCATGTTGTCAGGCAGCTGCTGTCACATCAATTTGATGAGGTTTGCTTTCTTTCTTTTCTTTTTTTCTCTTTCTTTCTTTGCTACGACTTTATTGTTGGTTAGCTGAGATATTTGATACAGAACCTAACTGTTCCCCATTAAAACGTTTAGTGTGTGTGTTTGTGCGTGCATGCACGTGCAAGAGCACACGTGCCAGCCATGACACATGTGGAGGTCAGAGGACAACTCTTGAGAGTTGGTTCTCTAATTGTGATTTTCTTCTTCCACTCTGCTGGTGCTCCGGTGGTAAGACTTACTGGCAAGCACCTTTGCCCATTCAGCTACTCAGTACCCCCCCTTCTCTCCCTCTTTAGCTCTTCTTTTCTTTTCCTTTCAACAATAGCATCCTAATGTGATGAAATGTAAGTGACATCTTTGGCAGATTTAAAATTGATAATCATAGGCAATACTTTATCTTCCTCCTCCTTTGAAAACATCCAGATAGCAATCAAGTTCAGGATAATATTTGAGTTTAAAACTTCCTTGCTTTTTATTTAAATTTTCTTGCACTTAAAAATATACTTTTATTTTAGGATAATTTTGGTTTACTGATAAATCACAAAAAATAGTAAAGAGAGTTCCTACTTACCCTTCACATACTTGTCCCTAATCCTGACATCTTATAGCGGTACGTTTGTATGAGCTGATAACATTGGCTTATTATGCACCATAATTAATTCGTTAAAGCTTTATTATTTGGAGTTCATTCATTTTTCTGCTACTTTTTGTTTCTCAGTCCAATCTGGGTGGCCATTCTGCATTTGGTTCTTTGAATTTTGTTTATCTGAGGAAAGTAAGTGAAGTATCAGTGAAGTAGCATGGTTAATGGAAAAGATACATATTTAAGGCTCAGCTATCTAGACTTGGGGTCAGTCCTAGCTCTGCCAATAACTTAAGAATAAAAAAGTAGAAAAGATTACTGTAAAGATTAAATAAGTCATTCCAAAACGAACTTAATACATAATTAATCTTCTGCAAAACCTTTTTGTCTTCCTATTGATAATGCAAAGAAGGAGGCTTTTCAGTTTTCTATACCTAATTTAAAATTCCTTTGCCCAGGTTACAGAGTTATAGGAGTTAACTTTAAAATTATTATCAATCAAGTGAGTGCATGACTTAGAAAAGAACATAATTGGCTTTTGATTATTGGCTCTGTAGATTGTCTCTAGCGTACTAAGTCTACCAGGTTCTATGTAAGCACCAGTGGCTCTGTCAGGTCTGTAATAGTGCATCTGTGGAAATAATGGATCTGGGGGGCTGAGGATTCGATTCCTAGGAGATTTACGAAGTCCTGCTACAGACTCGAATTTTGTGAACTTATACACCAGTGACAGAAGGTTTTCTAGGGCCAGAAATCTCAGTCTTCCGGTGCTCGGGCAGGGTGAGATTCAGAGCATACCCTGCCATGATTCGTAGTAGATTCAAGCATGGTCAATGACATTGGAGCGGAATTGTACTTTGTGTGAAGTTTATCTTGGAGCACCGGTTACACCCAATGGTGTTTGAAATTGCTTCTGTTTCATTCCTCCGCCATGGTGGGAATATTGAATCTGCTGCACTCGGCCCGCAGTGTCATGCTGTGCTGCGATCTGGAAGAGTGGAGGCTGAGATGGTGTGATGGAAAGAGCGGAGGAAAACCAAATCCTTGTTTCTAAAAGCAAGCAGATCTTTTCTCTACTTTAGTGTCTTGAAGAAAATCTGGTTCAGTACAACATCAGTTATGCTGGGGTTCATGTGATTTTTTTTTTTTTTTACTTTTCTTTTGGTTTTTCTAGAAGGCTACATGCGCTCTCTCATCTGATTAATACGCCCGCGTTTCTATCTTCTCTTTTTTTTTTCAAGGACCTCTCCCTCTTACACACTCGTTACCTCTGGTAGACCAGGCTGGCCTCGAACTCAGAAATCCGCCTGCCTCTGCCTCCCAAGTGCTGGGATTAAAGGCGTGCGCCACCACCGCCTGGTCGTTCCTCTCTCTTTCTTTTCCTTTTCCCTTTTCTTTTTGAGACAGTGTTTATCCATGTTCTGGAACAAACTTTGTAGATCATGCTGTCCTTGAACTCATACAAATCTGCCTTTCACTGTCTCCCGAGTGCTGGGATTAAAGGCGTGCGCCGCCTCGGCCTGACTTCGGATTTCTTTAAAATTAAAAATATGTTGCTATCATTAGTATCAATGACACACTATTATTATTGTGTGTCAGTATAATATATATATATATATATATATATATGCTACAGATCATGTGTGGGAATCAAAGGATATTTTTGTGGAATCAGTTAGCAGCTCTCTCTGTCTACTTATACATGGGTCTCGTCATCAGGCTTTACCCGAAAAGCTATTTCTCCAGCCCTAGAGTGGGAATTTCCCTTTCCAAGTTGACTTTGGCTGTCTGAAGATAACTGGCTTCTTGGTAGGCTCTTTCTTTCTCTGAGTTAATGTAGGCTGGTCCTAAAGTCACCTCCTTCCATTGCTACTTAATGAAGGTGGTTGGTATGTAGTGAGCACTTCTGAAGGATCATTCACTTCTCAATCATTTCTGAGTCCTGCCCAAGCATAAACCATTGCCTTAGGAACGGGAGGATGGAAGGATGACTCTACTGAGTCTTGGTCTCTCTAGGAGGATGAATTCTCACTGGGAAGAGAAGACATATTTATAAATGAACACAGTCTAGGGTAAGAGCAGGGTGAGAATAAGGAGATTCATTGAGTGGTGGGAAGTAGGTCGTGGGCTTCGAGCTGAGTCTTTGAAGGTTGAGAGGACAGTGGCTCATCATAGGCAAAGGGAACAGAAGGGCAAATACATGGAGCTATGATTATTTGATGTTTTTCTGAAAGTAAACAAGTAATTCAATATGGAACAGAGGTTTTATATAAATGGGTAGTTGGACAGTGGCTAGAAGACCACTCTAATGGAAGTAGGAGGACTGATCCAAAATCATAGGCCAGTTTGGGTCACTTGGCAAAATCTGGCTTCAAAAAAAAAATCAAACTTTTAAGTGCTTAGTTTGCTGTCATGTGTGTAGTATTTATGCATACCATCATCGAAGTCAGTTGGTCTAGAATGAGTACTTTCCCAAATCAAAACAATCAGAATCCTTTTTTAAAGGTTTCCCATTTCTGCTAGAACAATCAAGACTTGTATATATGCTCATAAGTTCTTGGTGATCCAGTCATCTGCCTTTGTAGGACTGTGATCAACAGGAAGGAGGTAAAGAGTGACCCTTGGGACACGTAGGCATCAGTATAGAGAAGAAATACGGACGGAAAAACGACTGATTGCAAGGTTTTCGTGCTCTTCTATCTTTTTGTGATGGTATAGATCTCTCTAGAAGCCCTAAACACATTGAATTAGCTTAAGCAAAAGGATTACTTGTTGAATTACTTACGGAATCATAGTACTGGGTTGTTACTTTTCTCAGTACTCTGACAAGATACCTGGCACAAATAACTTAGGAGAGGAAGGTTTTGTTGTTGGCTTTTATTTATTTGTTTGTTTGTTTATTAATTTTTTTTTTTTTTGCTCATGGTTGTAGAGGGTTCAGTCCATGGTCAATTGGCTATATGTCTCTGGACCTGGAACGAGACAGTCCATAATGCTGCCCCTCTCAAACACCCCCAGCGATCCACTTCCTTCAACTTGGCTTCACCACCTAAAGTTTCCAGAACTTCTCAAATAGTTCTATCAGCTAGGGACTAAGCATTCATCATGTGAGCTTTCCTGTGTGTGTGTGTGTGTGTGTAGGTGGGTGGCTGTGTGGGCGCGCGCGGTTGTGTGTTTTATATTCAAACACTAAGGCTAATAGATACGAAACAATGTGAAGGGCAGGAATGGAGCTGGTAGACTAAGACCTGCCATTCTATTTTACTTACCCCTGCCTTTCCTATTTAGTTTTCAAAGGGCTTTCCGCAGAAGGTAAGCTCCATGGCTCCAATAGTTCCAGTTAATTTTGTCATCCTCATCAAAACCAAAGAGGCTCTGATACTTGCTGCCAATTTGAAACACTCCAGGGTGATTCTCTGATTAGTTCAGTGTTTTAAGTCAACCTTTCCTTTTGAGGACCTGCATTCTACTGGACAGGTTCATCACACTGTTCTGCAGGGACTTTTGTTCCCTTAAGGATTGGGGAGAGAAGTTATCTCTACTAAAGCGACAAAGTAGCAGCTTCTGCCCCTTCTCAAAAGGAAAGCCTGTAGCCCTGGGACAAGGAGGAAAGTTTACATTTAAAACATACTGCCTTGGGAGGTAGATTCATTGCTAGTTTGGACCAGCAGATTTAGCAAGAGCAAGAATGTCCTTAATTGGTTCAGGTAGCTATCTTCCCGAAGGCAGGAAGCTTGATAGATTTGTTGTTGTTTTTCTTTTCTAACACAGATGGAGTTTCTACTTGAATCAGAAGTCTGGTACTCTCAATACTTTTTCCTTCTAAGCTCTATCAGTGATGATGGTTTACATTTCAGAGCTTCTGTTTTGTGCAAGGTAGTGCTGTGAGTCCACTAGGTAGGCCTAAATTATAAAGTTTCTTCATCACTCATCACATATCATCATCATCATCTTTGTTTTTCTGTGACAAGGATTCTCTGTGTAGCCCTGGCTATCCTGGAACCCACACTGTAGACCAGGGTGGCCTCGAACTCGAGAGATCTGCCTGCCTCTGCTTCCTGAGTGAGTGCTGGGATTAAAGGTGTGCACCTTTATAATGTGTGAAGGAAATGGAGGTTAGGGCTAAAAAAATTAGGCTCAAGTACAGTTATCTGCTTTAAAGAAAGTCATGCTTCTTCTACTAGTACACTGTTTCTTTTTGATGTTACTGGCAGTATTATTACTATGAACGAGAGTCAAAAGGTATAGTGTTAAACATTTGCATTCAGACTGTACAAGTATTATTTTAATTTATTATTGGGAAAACCAAGGCTTGAACCATTGTGTAAGTAGTAAATAGCAGACACCATTTTTCTACCCAGTTTTCTTAGTGCTGCCCTCAGACATAAAACAATATTTTCTGCTGCGTGTAGCTCTCAGAGCACGGTATCTGACAGAGTTTCAGACAGACGCACTGTGTCATCTTCGTCATCTGGCTTCTCCTGTCGTCACTGGCTTCTCCAATAGCAGTTGCCTGCATGTAAGAACATGGGAGTTTCTAGCAGTTTCTTCCTGCACGTTTTTTAGTGTTTTCTTCACTTTGATCTTAAGGCTCGAGGGAAAAGAAGAGCAATTCACTTTAAAGTGTGGTTAGGAGTTCTCTTTTTCAAAGACAGTTCTGGCGTTAACCGGCAATACTGGAAGCTGAGTGGATGGCATCTGAACATAGTATTGACTAAATTGTCTCCCTGTCTTTCTTCCTTGGCTCAGGGAACCACTTATTCACCAGAAGCTTTCTGCTCTTTTAAAATGTAAAGACCCTAAAGTTACCTTTATTTTTGTAGAGTTTCATGTTTAGTGATAAGTTTACTAAGGCCTTTAAAAATCAGTAAGTGCAATATGACAGGCCTCTAAGTCAGCACAGTTTTTCATGTTTCTTACTTTAAATTTCTTACTTTAGTGAACTTGGATCTGATTAACTTTTATAGGTGGACAGTATGATCAAGGAGATAACCTAGTTTATGAAGTGAGTCACTGATGCTTATATACTGGTGTCAAGTCTTGAGCCATCATGGCCTGTTTCCCCTGGGATGCAGTATGTAGCTGCTTGTCATGTTCCCTCCATAACATGTGGAAACTCTAACTAGGGATGTCTAGTATGTCCAGTTTTTAAGAGGAGGTGGGGTTTATGTTTTCATTGAAGGGAGAAAATTCTGTGGAGAGGTAAAATGACTGAGAATGGATACAGCTGGTATTCAAGTCATGGGATAATTTAGAAAAACTTGATTGAGACAAGTATGGTGACTCACACTTGGGATCCAAGCACACTGGATACTGAGACAGGAGGACTGCCATGAGTTAGAGGTCAGCCTGGCTACACAGCGAGTTCCGGGCCAGTGTGAGAGTCTGGAACAAAAAGAAAAACCAACCCATAAAACAGGAGTGATCTCATAGTCCATTCATTACATATTACATCACATATGTTATTAGCTGAGGAACTATTGGTATCTGATAACTTCTAGGAAAGGAAAGCTCACTTTTCTTTTTTTTTTTTTTTGTTTTTCGAGACAGGTTTCTCTGTGTAGCCTGGCTGTCTGGAACTCACTCTGTAGACCAGGTGCCTCGAACTCAGAATCCACCTGCCTCTGCCTCCAAGTGCTGGGATAAGGCGTGCGCCACACCGCCGGCGAAAGCTCACTTTTCTACACGAGTAATCACCATCTATTCAGGTAAGCCCCAAACCTAAGAGTAGTCGGCCATCACAAACTGACCTTGATGGGAGGGGGGCATAAAGAGAGAGACAACAGAGTGAGAGAGAAAAGAGAGAGGAAGAGATAGATAGATAGATAGATAGATAGATAGATAGAGAACATGATGCTGGGTGGGTAGGAAGGGAGTGACTGGGGGTTGACCTAGTAGTTGTGGAAGAGAGTTGAATATGATCAAAATAAATTGTGTGGAATTCTCAAGCAAGTAATAAAATAATATTAAAACAAAACAGGACTGGTGACATGGTATAGCAAGTAAAGACATCTGTCACCCAGCCTAATGATTGAGTTCATCTGCAGAACTCACATGGAAGGAAGACGCAGAGAACTAACTCCCGTAAGTTGTCCTCTGGCCACCACATGCATACTGTCACACACGAACATGCATACACAATGCTTATGATAAAAATATTAAAAAACAAACCATGACTCACACAAGCAAGCAAACAAAACCAAAACAACCTGTCTACAAGTTTACTTCAGACAGAATTTCAGTTAGATGGAGGTAATTACAAGAAATGCTTGTTATTTAAAAATGTTCACATTTCACTGTTATTTGATAGCCATTTTATGAATTCACTTAGTCTTCAAAGTCTTTGTTAAGTATCAATAAATCTTTAGCTCAGAGAAGAAGTGTCCCTTATAGTAAGAATAGTTAATTATCTAATAGAGCTTTTTATGATGTCTATCTAGCTGGGTGTGGTGGCACATATCTTTGATCCCAGTACTTGGGAGGCAGAAGCAGGCAGATCTCGATGAGTTTGAGGCCTGCCTGTTCTACAAAGCAAGCCCAGGACAGCCAGGACTACACAGAGAAATGCTGTCACCCTGTCTTGAAAAACAAAACAAAGAAACAAAAAAGACTTCTGACTTCTTGTTAATACAGTAAATGTGGCTTACTATTCCCAGAGTCAGTTTCTCAGAGTTTTAGGCTTGTGTGTCTTTTTCTTTCTTTTATTTATTTTATTTTTTTCTTTTTATTTGTGTTTGGAGACAAGGTTTCTCTGTGTGTAACCCTGGCTATCCTGGAACTTGCTCTGTAGACCAGACTGACTGGAACTTAGAGATCCACTTGTCTCTGTCTCCTGAATGCTGGGATTCAAGGTGTGCACCACCACTGCCCTGCTCGAATTACTTTACAAAATAACCTTTTATTTAATATTTTGGAAACTAAATGAGGTCTTTTACTGGGGGTAAGACATGTGAGAGTTAGGTTGTGCAATTCAGATTGCCTGGCAGTCTTGAGGGGAAGGCTTGAGTGGAGGAACAGGTGCTAGATATTATTTATAGAAGTATTCTAACATTTAGTAAGAATTTGTACTGTGGGTACAAAGAATAGCATTTAGATAACGTTTATGAACTTAAACAATTACTTTGTCTTGTTTTTTTCTTGGAGACAGGTCCCAAGGAAAAAACACGCTGTACAGAATTCAGTATGTAGCCTAGCTCCAACTCATGGCTGTTTCCTGCTTCAGCCTCCCAAGTGCTGGTATTGTAGGTGTGAGCCACTACACTTAGCATTATTCTAATCTTTATATGTGTGAATCAAAGTATTTTCTGATTGCACAAGTATGAAGACGTATACACTACAGACTGTCCAATTTTCTGAAAGAGAATACTAGTTTGTGTTATTGACTGCACACCAGCATAAATCTTTGAAATCATGTGATGTTTCCAAGCAAAACAAGAATTTATTTTCCTAATATGATATGGTTCCTTGTAAAATGTAATTAGGCAAGAGGTGTATAACTTAAAAGCATCCGTTCTCTCATTCTAAAATACTGAGCTGCTTCACCTAAGGTTATGATGGAACTGTAGCGGCTGGAACGGAGAGCTCGCTCCCGGAACCTTTGTGTTGCAGCGCCTGGCTTCCAGCCGGTGCTCTTTCGCGAAGGACCATTCCGGCCAAGTGCCTGTTGGTAGGAGCCTAGTTGACGTCTGGTCTAGGGGCTCTTGTAGGTGGCAGTGACTGTAGCCGGCGTTGGGTGAAAAATCCAAAGCTGAGGAGTCGCCATGGACGACCAGGGCTGCCCCAGGTGTAAGACCACCAAATACCGGAACCCTTCTTTGAAGCTGATGGTGAACGTGTGCGGACACACACTGTGAGTCCGGCGACGGTGGATTCCTGGGGTGGGAGGACAGCCCTGGGAGATGCTAGGAGGCCGTTTGGGGGGAATAAAGGGTGTGGCTAGTTTAAACAATGGGGGCGGGAATGCAAAAAGTGAGCGTCGTTTCTTTAAAAGGTCAGTAGCAGCTTGCCGCGAGCTTCTCCGGCCTACTTTGAAATTAGAGTTTTGATTGTGGCAAGCAGAAGTTTGGCAGGTTAATCCTTATCTACCTTTCCAGCCAGTGAAAATCTCGAATGTTTCTAGTCCATGTGTTGTTAGCTAGACTCCAGACAGATGTCTGGCTGAAAGCGTGAGGGATTGGAGTCTTTAATTTCTTAAGAAATGTTTTTTATTGAAAAGAGAAGTGAAAACTTACTTTGGGTGTGTACTGTTGCTATTGATTGAGTGAACTAGTTGGAAAGCCTTTCGTGTATGTATACGTGTCCTGATGAATTTAATAGACTTAAATCATGTAAAGGAAGAAAATACATACTCTAGGCAGTTATTTTGTAGATTGGTAATGGTTGGCTTTTATTGAGTTCACATTGGTTCCAGGCAGTGTAGTGTCTTACCATGAACCATTTCATGATAAGCTTATGCAGGTATCATTTCCTCATCACCTCAGGATTGTGGGTCTTAAGAGTATGGATCCCGCGGGGCAGTATTGTCTCACACCTTTAATCCCAGCACTTGGGAGGCAGAGGCAGAGGCAGAGGCAGGCGGATTTCTGAGTTGGAAGCCAGCTTGGTCTACAGAGTGAGTTCCAGGACAGCTAGGGCTACACAGAGAAACCCTGCCTCAAAAAACCAAAAAAAAAAAAACCCAAAAAAAACCCAAAAAAAACCCAAACAACAACAACCCCCCCCCCCCAAAAAAAAAAAAAACCCAAAACCATTAAGAGTATGGATCCCAGGAACCAGCTTTAGGAAGTAAGTGCATTTTGCTTGCTCAGTGGTGGAGGGAGGGAGAGTGATTTTGTGTATTGTGAAGTATAAATGCAGAATTTTGGTCAAAGTATTTATCAGAAGTAGTTTAAGTAAAAGGTAGTCTGAGACTAAAAGTACTATAAAGTTGTGAGCACAATATTCCCATAGTTCCAATCTTAACAGAAGGTAAAGGTAAATTACAATGTGGTAGACAAGGTCTTCAGGCATAAATTGCACAATGAATTGTATATATAATTGTCATAATGGGATTATTAATTTCCTTAATTGGTCTCTTTTCCTAATTAACCTTTATTTTGCTTTAGACAGTATAACTGTGACTGAATGGATTAAAAATCCAACTAAGATTAAAAATCCAGTAAAGGTAGTCAGCCGGAATGCGTGAACAATGACGACGAGGGAATACTGTTGGTATATAATTAGGTACTTGTTAAGACTGGGCCTCAAGTGTTAGTCCAGGCTGGCCCTCAAGTGTTAGTCCAGGCTGGCCCTGAACTTTAGATTCTTCTGCCTAAAAGTGTTGGAATTTCAGTTGTGTACTACCATGACTAGCAGACTGTTTTAGGTTTTTAGAGAAGTTCTGCACAATATCTGTGTCACTTTTTTTAGCTCTGAAAAAAAAATATACACAATGTATTGAGATCATATTCACCTTCATCCCCACTCTATTCTCCTTCCATTCCCTTTGAACTTCATCCCAAATTCTCCACCAGCAGCTACACCATTGGAAAATGTTCTCCCTCATCCTGTCTGTGATAGAATGTTGAAGGGCATGCCTATTGTTGTGGTATGCACTGGATGGCTGTTTAATGGCACCCCCTCTCATCTCTGGCTTTTAACATTCTTTTTGCCAGCCCCAAAGGACCATCCCCCTTAATAATCCAATTAATAATCCAATAATACTGGATTATTGTAGTGATGGAGTTGTCTTGCCTAAGAGTCTGAAGTTTTTGCTTACTGAATAGTCTCTTTGGCTTTGGCTACTGTATTTCTTTGTCCTCTGTGTTAAGTCAAAATGATTAGGTATGTTGAGTTTTATCATATTTACATTTCCTTAATATATTTGTTGGTGAGAATAAGTTAGTAAGCGGTGTTTATTTATTTTAAGTAATATATAGTAATGTGCAAATCAGGAAACAGCACCCTGTTTGGGCAGAAAAATTTGGAGAAGGCACTCATCCTTGAGGGTTGCTTGAAAACTTGTGGGCGTCCTCCATGCGTCTCTCTGGTTAAGGGGCAGGCTGCATTGTGAATTTCAACCACATGGACTTCTCCACACTCACTCTCTTCCTATTTAGTAAAGCAAAACTGATGTGCCTTTTAAAGACTTGTTTGCTTATGTGTGTGGATGTTTGCATGTGTGCCACCAGAGACTAGAAGAGGACATTGGATCCCCTGGGACTGTGGTTATAGATGGTTGTCAGTTGCCTTGTGAATGGTAAGAATTGAACTGGAGTCCTCTAGAACAGTGGCAAGTGTTCTTAATCTCTGAGCTGTCTCTCCAGGCCTTATTATCACTGTTTTTTTTTTTTTTTTTTGAGACAATGTTTTGGTACATCACCTAGGTTGACCTAGAATGTGTCTTGTGACCTAGGCAAACCTTGACTTTTTGATATTCCTGCCTTAGTTTCAGTGTGCGCTCATGCCTATGAGTGTGGGCATGTGCATGGAGGCCAAATGGGGATGCTCCGTCTTACTGTAGTACCTTCTGCATTATTCCTTTGAGACAGAGTTGCTGGTTAAGCCTGGCACTAGCATCTGTCTCTCTTAGTGCTGGGTTTTCTGGCGCTTGAGGCCATGTCCAGCTTTTTTATGTGGGTACAACTATCTGGGTTCAAGTTTTCTGCTTGCACAGCACGAGTTCTCGAAACCCACCAAGCTGTTACTCCAGCACCTCTCTCCCCACTTTATTTTCCCTTTTCTTATTTTGAGACAGAATTTTTAACTCAAGTTGGCCTTGAACTAGTTAAGTAGCCTAGGCTGTCTGGGACGGACCTTTGGTATCAGAGAGTTTCATAGGATTTTTGTCTTTATTGACACCTTTTAGTACTTCTTTTCTAGAAAGTTTTATTATCAAATTTATGGCCCAACATTCAAACATATAACAGGAACTTGTATGTTAAACCTTAAGGATTACTCGCTAAGATGCAAATTTTATTCTGTAAGAGCCAGAAATGATAGCATATTAATTGCCTAGCACTTTATAAGTATAAACAGAAATAGAATTAGTTTTCTCATAACTTTTTAAAAAGAGGGTATGAAGTATATCTCACAAATATTATGATAGCTCTCTTGACTCTCAATCATAGATTGGCCATTTAATGTGTAAATTTAGTGAAAATTTGTCATTCACTGTGAGAGATAGTTCAAGTAAATTTAAGAATCAATTTACTCTTACCTATGACAAGATATTGCCAGTATTCTAAATGAAAAACCAATTTTTTGGTCCAGCAATATAGTCAACTTGAGTTTAATTCCTGGGACCTACTTAGTGGGAGGAGAAAACCCAGCTCCTCAAGTTGTCCTCTCATCTCAGAGACACTCTTTTTCTCCAAGTAAGTAAACATATATAATAAAAAATGGTTTGAGGAGTCTGTCAGTTTGCTTCCTAATTTACTTAGCAAATAGAACCTGAGATAGTGTATAGAATGAGAATAATTTAGTGAGAATTAAGCCTGGAGATAGTAACAGTCTGGTTCATGTTTTTAATGTCTTAAGTCTACTTTCAAGGACAAAAAAGCAAGGCTCAACAATAATTTATTTAGTAATTGATATTTTTTCAATTTTCCTTTTACACTCAATAAAATTCCTAGGTCGTTGATTCTCAGACTTGCCTCATACTAAAGAATCATCTGGGATGTTTGTTTGTTTTTTGTTTGTTTATTTATTTATTTATTTTTTTCGAGACAGGGTTTCTCTGTGTAGCCCGGGCTGTCCTGGAACTCACTCTGTAGACCAGGCTGGCCTCGAACTCAGAAATCCGCCTGCCTCCGCCTCCCAAGTGCTGGGATTAAAGGCGTGCGCCACCACCGCCCGGCTACATTTTATTTTTTAGGATGCTAGTTTAAACAAAAGAAAGACTGCTAAAACTTTAAATATTCAGTCATTTTGTGGCCCATTGCTGCATTTTGATACATCTTTATCTTTAGCCTATGATATATAAACAGTGTCAGTACTTATTTTATAATTATAATTAGATGACAGGAAGGGTAAGTGAGTTTTATTACTTATGGGAGGAAATAATTTCAGTACATTCTTATATTTCATTTTCATATTGTCTATCAGGAGATATAATTTGTGTACATGTATTATATGTGCACAAATGTGTATATGATTTCTCTACAAATAGAAAAGAAAATATGATGTTTAATGAACCTCAGTAGAAATGCTTTGGAGTGTTAGTTGTGTTTTTTTATTAAACTAAATTGAAACATGTAAAAAACAAGAATTTTGAGATGAAGGCAAATGATTATATATCCCCCTTTTTTGAACACAAATATGATAGTGGTTATATCATTGAAAATTAATGAGGGCTCCATCAATATGGTGCAGTTTCTCTGCATCATGGATTCATATATATTTAATGATCCTGCTATTCTAATTCCAGGTAACTGAAGCAAACTGCATCTGACATTAACTCTGATCTATTTGTAAACAACTCATTCCATTAAAGTATAAAGGCGTTGAAATCTACCAGTATAAAATATAGCTTCTTCCTAAACAATATCGTATAGTGTTTACTTTGTTGCCATAACTAAGTTGTTTTTAAACAAATGAGGCTTAAGTTTTAGTGTTGTTTCAGATGTTGCCAAAAATGTCATTTTTAATTGATATTTTAAAAATAGTTAGTGGGGTTGGGGAGATGGCTCATTGGTTAAGAGCACTCTCTGCTCTTCCAGAGGACCTGGGTTCAATTCCCAGCATGCACATGACAGCTGACAACTGTCTGTAATTTCAGTTCCAGGGGACCCAACACCCTCACAGAGACATGCATGTAGGCAAAACACCAGTAAAGTAAAAAATTTTAAAAAACATTAAAAAATGATTATGGTGTTAGTAAATGGGATTCTTGTGCAGTAACTGCTCTTACCTGCTGAGCCATCTTCCCAGCCCAATAAACAATATTTTTAAAAACTAATGTATTATATTTGTTGAGACATGGTCTCATGTATGGCAGTTTAGCCCTGAACTCACTTCGAAGCTAACCGTGACCTTGAACTTATACTTCTTTTGCTGCTATCTCAAGTGCTGAGGTGGTAGGAATGTATCGCAACGTTCAGGCTCCCTTGTGCTGAGGGGTTTGTGCAAACACTGTCAACTGACCAGCATCCCAAGGCCAGCAGGGTGGCATATGCTGTAATCTCAGCACTGCAGGATAACAGGTTGTAGACCATCCTGGATTTCACAGCACGACTTTGTATCAAAAAGAAAAAAGAAAATTGTTTAATGCAATTTAAATATATTTTAAAGATTTAAAATATATGCTGAAATAGATGTTTCTTTCTGTATTTTTCAGATTATGAATGTCTTGTTCATATTCCAGGCACTCATTAATGTTTAATTCCTTTTGGAAGTTAATTGCAAAAAGAAATCTATGTAATGTGCTGCTATTAGATGTAAGATTATACACTTTATAATAGGAATCCTGTGGATGATAACAACCATGAGTAGTGAATTTAGTGCTTCTAACTTTTCCTTGGAAAATACATTGTGTTTCCTGCTTGTTTCATGTGTTTTAGATTTAGATTATTTGAAAAGAGAATGGAGACTAAAACATATAATATGTGAGGAAATCATTGAAAACACGTGGCCCAAGAGGATTGGTTATATACTATTTCATGGAAGAGTCCCAAGGATAGATAAGCTCCAGAGGCTTGTTCTCCTTCTAGGCAATCAAGTCTGGGTCTGGGTGTGCTCAGCACCTGTTGTACCACTGTAAATGTATCCCCAGTCGAGCTTGTTTCTCTTACAAGGTATTTGGCATGTTGAACCTGACACATGGTAGCTAGTGTTCTTTGGGCACATATGATACTATGTATTATGATTATTATGTAGAGTGGTGCTGTCAGTCTTAAGTGTTATAGAATGTTTGATGTTTGCAGTAATAGAAATTTCAAATACATTGAGGACTATTGGTTATCTCATGTAACTACAGGTAGCAATTTCTGTGCCTGAAATATCTTTGTGTATATGTGAATATAAAAGATATATTTCCTTCTTTCTTCTGTCTTTTCCCTCCCTCCTTCCCTTTCTTCCTCTCCTTCACTCCCTTCTTTCATTCCTTGCTTGCTTCTCCCCTCATTCTCTGTCTCTCTCTGTCTCTCTGTCTCTGTCTCTCTGTCTCTCTCTCTCTCTGCATTCACTGTCTTGAATTTGAACTTGTTTTCCTGCCTCAGCCTCTTGAGTGCACTACCACACTTGGATTTTCTTTTCCTTCTTATCGTGATAGGGAACAAACTTGGAGCCTCCAACATGCAAGGCAAAGGAGCTCTCCTTAAGCCACACCGTCAACCCCATGTTTCTTCTTTCCAGTCTCTTCCTCTTCCCTTCCTTCTCCTTTTCTCCCTCTTCTCTTTCCCTCTTTTCCCTTCTTCCCCTGTCTTCCGTCTTTCCCTCCATTCCCCTCTCCCTCCCTTCCTTCTTTCTTCCCTCTTCTCTTTCCCTCTTCTCCTTCCTTCCCTCCCCACCTCTCTTTCTTCAGCAGGTTCTTGGCTGTGTAGTCTTAGTCTGGAACTTGTTATCATTTTCATTTCAGCCTTCTATGTGTGAGTTACAGGTATGCATCACAGTGTCTGCCTTCAATAGGGTATATTTCTAGAAATGAGTGTATATTTATAGTTTTGGTTTTTTCCTTTTCTCAATTTTATTAAGATATAATCAAAAGCACATATTTAAAGTACATAGTTTTATTAGTTTTGAAATGTACATACACTTATGAAACCATCATATTATTTTATGATCTGTGTCTAGCTGGGTATGATGGTGCATACCTTTAATCCCAGCAACTTGTAGGTCGAGGAAAGTGGTGAGTTCAAGACCAGACTGGTCTGCATAGCTCTGGGCCAGCCAGAGCTATGTAGTGAGAACCTATCTTAAAGAAAGAAAGAAAGAAAGAGAGAAAGAGAAGAAGAGAGAAAGAGAGAGAAGAGAAGGAAGGAAGGAAGGAAGGAAGGAAGGAAGGAAGGAAGGAAGAAAGGAAAAGAAAAAGAAAAAAAAATTCTATATCCTTCTTGTCTGCATTCTTCCCTCTGCCCCCATCCCTAGGTAACGACTGGCTTGTTTTCTTCCATAATAGATTATGACTTTATGTAAATTACACTAAGGACAAACCACAGTCTGAACTCGTTGTGTATGTTGCTTTGTGTGGCAGCAGTTGGTTCCTCTGCACTGCAGACTAGCGTTTCATCACGTACCACATTATGTACCATACTTCATGTATCCATTTGCCAGGTGATGGATGTTTGGCACGCTTCTGATTGTCTATGTCAAGGGTTTCTCTGAACTTATTTTTTTAGAAGCTTTTGTGGTTTTTTGCCCTTGGGTGAGTATGTAGGAGACTGACTAGGTTATGTAGCATGCATGTTTAATTTTTAAAAATTTTATAGTTTTGGATTTTTTGTATATTATGTATATAAGTTTCACATATCTTGTAAGGCTAAAAGATTTTCTCTTCTGCAAGAATATCTAGTTGACTTAGCACCATCTATTGAAATGATTCTTATTTTTCCATTAGTTTGTTTAAGTATTTTAAAAAGCAGTTAACAGTGCAGTGTGGTGCTACAAGCCTGGAATCCCAGCTCTAGGGAGACAGGCAGGAGGATCACAAGATCCAGGTCAGATAGCCTGGGCTACACAATGAGTCTCAGGCCAGCCTGGGCTATATACTTAAGGAGAATCTTTTTTCAGAAAAAAAAAAAAAAAAAAAAAACAAAAAAAAAAACAAAAGGAAAAACAATTAGTCAAATGTGGCTGTGTTTCTGAGTCCAGTTCTTACTGATTTATGTGCAACTTTGCAGTATTCACAAAGTGCGCTGAGTACCAAAATGTTGTAATAAATCTTGCAGTCAGGCACTGATTCCTTTATTCTTTTTATTACAAATGTTTCTTTGATTTTTCTATGACCTTATCCCTTTTATTATACAAGTTTCTTTGATTATTCTATGCCCTTAGAATTTGCATATAAATTTTGAACCACTTGGTAACTTAAAAAAAAAAAAGCTTCCTAGAGTATTGATTGCAATTGCATTAAATTTGGGGAAAACTGCCATTTAAAAATGACTGGATGTACTAATCTGTGATGTGGTAATGCCGTCTCAGTTATTTAGGTCTTTGCTCTCAGACAGCAGTGGTCGGTAGTTTCCACTGTAGCGGGGTTACCTATCTTTCATTACATTTTTTTTTCCCTAGGTATTTTTTGGTTTTACTGGGTGGTTTTTTTTTTTTTTTTTTCTTTCTAGATATTTGCTACTAATATAAGAATTCAGCTTTTCTATACTAATTTTATATACTACAGTTTTGCTAACATTCATTCTGGCAGTTGGCTTGTAGATTTCCTTAGGATTTTCAGTATAAAGCAATCATACCATTTATAAATATGACAGGATTTTGTTTATCTATTTCAAAGTATATTTAGTTAGGATTTTTTTTCTTTGAGTGGGGGTTGAGATAGGGTTTTGTGTCCTAGGCTGGCCTCAGATTTTCTGTGCAGTTGAGGATAATATTGAATGTTTGATTCTCTTGCCTCCATCTTCCATGATTGCGATTGCAGGCGTGTGCCAGCATGCAGGCCATTGTTTATATTACTGTGAGCTACAACCTCTAGCTTAGTGCTGAATGTGGGTGGTAAGAATGGACGTTACCTTGTTCTTTATCTTTGGTGTGGGGAGGAAATGAGTCTTTCGCTGTTCAGTCTGGTGATCGTTGCTTGTGTGATATTCGCAGGCCTGGGAAGATCTGCACATTCTTGCTTTCCACGGAGTGCCTGCCTCATGGGAGGACTGCTTCGCACAGGCTAAGTCCTCAACATGGAAACAACAGTCTTTAAATTTTCCTTAGATTTATTTATTTTGTGTGCATAAATGTTTTGCCTGCATATGTGTGCACCATGTGCATGCCTGTGGATGGTTGCAAGCCAACATGTGGGTGATAGGAACTGAATCTGGGTCCTATGAAAGAACAGCAAGTACTTTTAATGGCTCAGACATCTTTCCAGCCCTGAAACTCTGTTGTAAAAGTCTACTCTTGAGCTGAACAGTGGTGGTGCATGCCTTTAATCCCAGCACTCAGGAGGCAGAGGCAAAGGCAGAGGCAGTCCATTGTGAGTTCATTGTCAGCCTGGTCTACAGATGGAGTTCCAGGGTAGCTGGGGCTACACAGAGAAACCCTGTCTTGAAAAACAAACAGAAAAAAGTAACATGGGAAGTAATCGAGGAAGACACTTGAAGTAACTTCTGGCCTCCACACATATATTTACATAAATGAATATGTATATATATACAGGGAAATACAGGGAACAGCTCTGTTCAATTGCCCTCTAAACAGAGAGAGTGGAGGTAGAGGGTGGAGGGGGAAGAAAAGAGGGAGGGAGGAGGGTGAGGGGGAGGTGGTGATACAGGAAAAGTTATATCCAAAAAGCTTAAAATAGAATTTCTTCAGTTTGGAATATTCTGCTTGGTAATTTCTCGTGCTTTTGGAATATACGGTGTTGTATATGAAACTGTGAACTTTTACAGCATATAACTCAAAAAAGGAATTGCTAAAGAGATTGGATGTTCAGAAGGTATACCCAGAGGTTTCTTTAAATTACATTCTTAGATTTCAGAGCATCTTAAAGATTGTTTACCAATAGGGCTCATGGCTCTGTATATTCCAGGACTTACTCAGAGAATCTTCACTGACAATGCCTCGCCTTCTTCTGATTGGCTATGCATGACACAATGTACATCAACCTGGAGGATTGATTATGTGTTAATCAAGACTGGGTTTACGGTATTGCCTTAGGACCAGGCACAATGTATTCTCGACCATGGAGTTGCTATCTCCCTGAGAGAGGCACGTTGCAGGAGGAGAACCTTACTGGTTTTGAGGTTTTCTAGTTCTTGAGAAAGAGGACGGTTTAACCCAGGCCAGCGGCTGTCTTGTTTTATTCTGTTCTCTTCTTAGGCAGCAAAAACTTCACAGAACTGTGGCTGGACTAGAAGTCAGGCCAATTGGGAACATCTAAGAAATGAAAAAGGGGAGGTATGCTGAGTGAGTGTATTCCTTTATGAATGAGCATTATGAATGAGTATTCATGATAAGAGCATAGTCTTGTCAAGGATCAAGCTCTAGTTCCTCTTCAGGCTGCAGTGGGGCTGAACCTGCTCCCCACAGAGACCCCATGCTGAGAGTAGCTAACTTGTGATATTCCAGCAGCTTCTTGCTGCTTCTGCAGACTCTGGGCCCATTGGCAGATTCTCTCAGTTTCTTCTCATTCAAACTGCCCTTGCTGATTCGTGAATGGTGTTTGCAAGTGGATTGAGCTACCGATGATGATTCCTGTGAACTGAACTGCTATTATCCTGACAGTACAGATTTGAATCACTCCAAAGAACTATTTCTAAACAGATCCACATCCTCCTTTGCCCATATAACCTTTCATTTCCACTACCTCTGGTGGGTGTCGGGCTCTAGGGAGGTTAAAGTGTTTAAGAACCCTTACTAATGTAGGTTTTGGAAAATCTAAGCCAACAAAGTTTCCTGGCTTCTTGATTTTCTTCTATTTCTTGTCACTTGATCCTGGTGCCTAACTTTAAATGTCCTTTCATTTAGCACTTTCTGTGTGCTAGAACTTGATGCTGCAGAGGTGAACAAAAAGATAGTCTTTCCCTGAGGTATTATTGATAGGGAAGGTAGAGATGCCATGGTTGTGATAAGTGCTGTTGGAGCCATCTGTGGGTTGTCGTTTAAGTAATAGGAGAGCAAGGCGTTTAAGTCATTCCCAAACATTGTGTATACTTTCTCCTAAAACTCCCCTTCAAGTTACGGATTTTATCATGTTCCCTCTGTGCCACAATCTATATTCTTCTCCTCTTGGACTGTTTTAGATGTCTCCTGTATGAGGCTACTCTGTTTCAGTTATAACCTGTACACTCAGCTTGATGGCCCCACTGTCCCCTAACCCCAAACTGAGAAAACGGAAAGTTGCCTTCCTACTTAGAAAACCCATGTGAATAACCGTGATATTTCCTGCTTAATCGTTATCAGTGTTTTTTTACATCCTCCATCAGCTCTCTCCAAACATTTTAAGTAGGGGGTAATGAGATGGCTCAGCAGGTAAGGGAGTCTGCCAAGGACCTAAGTTCAATTCTGCTGGAAAGGGAGAACTCCTCCAAGCTATTTTCTGATCTCTATACATGTGCATGCTGTCTGTCTCTCTCTGTCTCTGTCTCTCTCTCTCACACACAGATACACACACACTTTTAAGTCACCTTTACAACAGGGGGCTAGTTTTTATACCCAATTTGTATAGAGATGTGATTAGAAGTGTTGTTTTAAATTTTTCATTGAAATTTTGTAATATATTCTGTGTTTGTATTAAAACAAAAATTATTTACCTTCCATATTCTTTTTCTCCTACTCCAGCCTCTGAATAAAACTGACAGTTTAGGAAGATGTGCACATCATTCTGGAGTGTAGTGATTTTTCAACTGTTACTGAGACTCTCAATTTTCTGAGAAATTGTTTGGAGTAGCAGATCTTTATCATCATCCATTCAGCCAGAGAGCATCACATTATCTGTGTTACATGTCAGGTTTCTGGGTAACACTTGGTGTGGAGGAAAGCTCCTGCACTAAAGAAATGTTTGGGAAATGCTGTTTTAACTCTGACCATAAGCTTCCAACTCCTTAGTTTATCTTGTGAAGGTCTCCTGGTTTGCCCCTGCCTACTACGTTTCACCTTATCTATCCCCCTAGCTCCCAGAGCCTTTTTTAGAGATTGAAACCAGTGAAATTCATTTTGTTTGACCCTAGAGTGTTACTTTGCATAGAATTTAAATGAAAAAACAAAACAAACTGTAGTTGCTACCATATAAAAATCAGAGATAGATAAAAATGTTAATTTCTGCCGTTTCTTGAAAAGATAAGTCCACATTGAACCCATATGTTTTGCAACATGAAATTAATGAATACTGGTTATCACCACTACAGCCAACTCTAGTAGACTAGCTTGAGGAGTCTTAAAGAGTGTTTTTAATGTTATAATTATATATTTTAATACTTCTTGTTTATTGTGAACCTGAAGGAATCTAAAATTCCCTGAGAGCTTACGATATAGACATGCCTGTAGGGGATTATCTGGATTATATTAATAGGTGTTTCCAGACCCTTCTTAATCGTGGGGACACCATCTATGGGTTGGATCCTGACTGAATGAAAAGGAGAAAGTGAGCTGAGCTCTTTCATTCACTGCCTCAGACAGTGTGACCAGCTGCTTCAAGCTCCTGCTGCCTTGACTTCTCCTCCATGAGAACTGGACCCTGAACGGCGTGCTAAAACAAATCAGCTCTTTCCCCTTGAGTTGCGTTTGTGTGGTATTTTATCATGGCAACAAGAAAAGCCTGGTCTACAGAGTGAGTCCAGGACAGCCAGGGCTACACAGAGAAACCCTGTCTTGAAAAACCTAAAAAAAAAAGAAAAAGCAAAGCAAAGAAATGAGGATATTCATTCTACTGATTCCTGTTTCTATTGATTTGTACATGTATATATGTTAAGTGTGTATTCCATCACTGAGCATAGCTCAACTAAATCTTGAAAATTTGCTGCTTTTATTTCTTGAGATTATAATTACATAAAATTTCCCTTCTCTTTCCTCCCTCCAAATTCTCCCATATACCCCTCCTTGCTCTCTTTCAAATTCATGACCACAGTTTTCATTAATTGTTGTTGTGTGTACATATGTTTACATCTACACATATATATCCCTAACATAATCTTTTCAGGGCTGATAATATGATATTGAATAACCAAGTGTTGTGCTCTTTCTGGAGAAGACTGTTTCTCACACTCTCAGCGTTCCTTAGTTGCCTATGGCTCTTTGTATAGGCTTGAGTCTCCTTGGACTTTTCCTGTTGACTTTGGCATTTTTATTGGTGTCATTCTTGTTCAACTCATGGTTGAGAAGTCATGTTGGTGAGACTTTTTACATACCCAGGAGACACAATTTCACAGCAAACCCCCTGACTCTTCTTGTTCTTATATAGTCTTTTTTTTTTTTTTTAAACCTTTTTATTAGTTCCTTGTAACCTTAGCATCATACACCCTGATCTCACACATCTCCCCTCCTCTTGTATCTACTCTCTACCCTTGCAACCTCCCCTCAGGGGAAAAAAATCTCATGAAAGCTTTAGTTGTGTCACAGTGTGTCCCACAGTATACCCTTTTGTCTACACTTCTTTGCTTGCAAATGTTTATTGCAGTGACTCTGTTACAAATCCTCTGGCTTCTGCTATTCTATCAATACTGGAACCTCACTGTCATGGAGATCCTGTAGTTTTGGATCTATAGGACTGGCTTCTTTATGCACTCCAGCAGTTTATTGATATGATAGGTATTGGGATGAGTCAATTCAAAGCCCTGGATCTGGGTCTCAGCGGTGTCTGAGTTGCTCAGTCTGCCAGCTCTCCTTCACCCGCACCACTGTGGTGGGCTCACTGTCAACCCCACAACCCTGGCCAGCTCTACCCTCTGCCCAGGTGAGGTGCAGAGCCTGCTGTCCTGAGCGTTGCAGCTGGTGAGGGGCATTGCTAGTTCTTCTATTCTCATGACCCCCAAGGCCAGCTCTCCCTCCTGCCATAAATGCTGAGGGATGAGGGAGGGAGCCAAGAAGCAGGGCTAGCTCTCCTATGCTTATTCCCTCAGGGGCTGGCTTACCTCATGCCCAGGGCCAGCTTTACTGTGCTGCCCAGGCAAGGTTCAGGGCCTGATCTCCTGAGTGCTGCAGCTTGTGAGAGGCAGGGCCAACTCTCCTGTTCTCATGACCTCAGGGCTGGGTCTCCTACCTGTTGCAGGTAGTAAGGGGCAAGTGAGGAGGAGGTTATCTCTCTCTCATCCACACCACCATTCAGGAGTTGAGTGGCAGGGCCAACTCTTCCACACTCATATCCTTAGGGCCCACTCTCCCGAGTACTCCAGCTGGCTAGAGGCAGGGTCACGTTTCCTGCTTTCACTCCGTCAGAACCAGCTCTTCTACCCAGGTCACAGGCAGGGCCAGTTCTGCACAGCTCTCAGATATCAACATGTCTCTGACTTTTTTGTTTTTTTTTTTTTCGAGACAGGGTTTCTCTGTATAGCCCTGGCTGTCCTGGAACTCACTCTGTAGACCAGGCTGGCCTCGAACTCAGAAATCTGCCTCCCAAGTGCTGGGATTAAAGGCGTGCGCCACCATTGCCCGGCTGGTAACATACCTCTCCTACTGAAGGGCCTCAGACCCAGACTCTCCCCTTCCCCCAAGCACAGACCAGGACCCACCTGGTCCCAGGGTGCATCACTGTCTAGTCACATCAGACTGTTCCTTATTACCCCCTAGTTCTGTCTCTTCATCGTGCACACATACTTCTGTTTCTCTCTCTTCCATTTCTCTACCACTTACTTGTTCCTGTTACTGGCACACAGGGTCTCTGTCTAGGGTTGTCTCAGGAGTGGGAATGCTCTGCTCCCACTTGGGTGTATGACACTGGTTAGCGGTCATCTCAGGGATGATTTGCCACCCCCCCCTGCTTTTGTGCTAGACTGGTGGTTGTCTTGGACTAGCTCCCTCTCTGGGCTCCATAGCGCCAATGTTGTTCCTTACCCAGTCCTTCAGTAGTGGCCCATGCGAGGGTCATCTGTCTCAGGCTCCCTCCTGCCAAGGCTCTTAGTTCCAAGTGGGGTTCTTCTAGTCTGGCTTCTTCTCCCCTGGGAGCTTGTCCTGGCCTGTCCCTGGACTGGTGGTTGTCTCAAGTTTGCTTTCTGTCCGGCCTCCCATTACCTGACTGATAGTCTTCTTGGGCTTGCTTTTTTCAGGGACTGTTAGGCTACTAATCAGTCAGTTGTTCACCGGTCAAAACACTGAGCACAGGCACAGCCTCTCTCCTCTCTGCCTCCTACTGATGCACATGTGACACAGCAGCCACACCTGCAATGCCTCTAAGGGCAGTTGGTTTTACAATCTTTCTTCCCCATCTTCTGCAGTGTTCTCTGGGCCTTAGGTTTTGGGAGTCATTGTATAGATGTATCCACTAGGACTGGGCTCCACAACTCTGCATTTTAGGAATTTGAAAATTATTAATTCTTTGATGAGAAAGTATAAGATCAATTATCTCAAAAGGGAGACTTTTCTATTCCATTCTTTACCACATGAAATGATTTATTGCAGATATCCTTAACCTTGGCTGTATAATCAGGCCCAAGTTAAATAAATTAGAATTTTAAGTAACACCGCTTTATGCATAACACTTTTCTAATCGGTGACTGAATGATAAAATCATCTTTCCTTAGCTTAAATTTTATATTGATCCTAAAAAAAGAAAATGTTTTTATTACTCAAACAATCATCCTGTACTTATTTAAATTTTATTTTGGAGATTATAATGTTACTTTGAAGGAAATAAGTCTTCTAGTTAGATATTTAAGTAATAAGATTGGACAGGCATGCACAGTGGTGCATGTTTGTAATACTAACACTTGAGAGAATTCGAAGTTTGAGGGCAGCCTGAGCTTTGTAGCCAGACTCTCATTTTAAAACAAAAACAAGGAAAACAAAAATTGAAATGAATTTGGGCAGATATATCGAGAGAAACTGAAATGTGAAAAATTAAAATTGTATACAGTTTTTATATGATTAAATACTATGTGTATTGTGATGAGTGTAATAAGCCTAGGCATTAATGACGTGATCCGGCCACATTCACCTGAAGTCTGCACACATGGAGTCAAGGTGCTTATTTGCCTTTGCTTTTCTTCAGTTCTGAATCCTGAGATTCAGAGTTAGCTACTGTATGTCCTCTATAAAAGGCGGATGCTTTTCCTCTCAGTAGACATGGAGGAGACCAGACTTTGGGTAGCTCTTCCTGAATCACTCTGTGGAAAAGTAGTTCACTGAACTCCCTGCAGGGACTCATGAATGTGCTGTTTTCTCTGAGACATCTTTGCAACACAGGATTTCTTGAAGTTCTGTTACTTTTAACTTACTAAGATCTCTAATATTTTTAGTCTTTGTATTTAGTAACATGTTTCCAGTGTGAAGCAAACACACAGGTGAAATTTTTCACTTATAATTGTGTAATTTTCTGAGTAGTAAAACCGAAGGAACGTTAGACATAATTATACAGAGTGGCTTTGTTGGTAAGCACCTGATCCAGCTCTTATTTCTATGAAAGTGTCATATTTCAGTGACCGTGGGATCTAAGTTTTAGGCAGCTGGACAGCAGGGGAAGGAAAAGTGACTCTTGTGACTGGAGAAAGTACATTGTGCTCTCCTGGACCAGACTAGGTTCTTTCTCAGAGGATAATGGATTCCACACTGGTGACTCAGCCTCCTGTGGTCTTACCAGGACCGGGTACATTATTGGTTTTCATCATGGCAGACTAGGCATTCTCATACCAAGAAGTTGCAGTTGGAAAATAACTAGCCATTTCCACATGGTGGTTGTAAGAGAAGACTTTCCCTCCACTCTTTTGCCCTATTATATACATTTTTATTGCTAGATAAACTATAACTTCTTTGGAAATGGTTATAATGTGTTGTTACTTTTCGGGGCAAGATTGTGCCAGACAATGAAGCTAAGTGTATTTTAAGAGTGGGAGAGATTCCCTGTTACAAAAGTTTTCCACACAGCAGGTTCTAGGACTAGTCTTAGTCAGATTGTACACTGGGCTCCCAGTCAGCTGACTGATCTTTAAATCAGAAAACCAAATACAAGTTTTGGATCCATCCAAGCCAAACATTTCAGAATAAACTGAAAGTAGGAACTGTGGGTGCTGGAGACACAGCTCAGTGTAACAGTACTTGCCTAGTGTGTGTAAGGCCTTGGGTTTGATCTCTAACACTCACATAGACACGTGCACACACAGATACACACACACACACACACACACACACACACACATAAAGGTACATGCACAGAGATAAGCATACGTAGAAACATAGTCAGACACATAGAGACACAGAGACAGACACTCAGCCATGCACACAGATACACTCAGTCACATAGGTTCATAGACACAGACATACTCAGACACAGGTATACACACACGCACACACAGAGAGAAACAGATTTCTTAGTAAAAACCACTCACCTTAATAACTGAGGAAGAGCCAGCACCTCCTGCTTTTAGAGTGTTTCCTTTTTAGGTTTATAAATTGTTAATCAAATGAGTGACTGAATTTAGTGTGTGTGCATATGTGTGTGAGCACACACTTGCCACGCTGGTGTGTGAAGGTCAGAGTGCTGCCTGTAATTCTCGAGCTTAGGTCACCGAGCTTGCCATCAAGTGCTCTTAATTGCTGAACCATCTCTCTGGCTCAAATTCTTTATTTTAAGACAATTAGCAGAGTGCTAACTGTCATAGTAAGTATGGTTTATTTTATTTCTATACTTAGTGGATTTAGGTATTGTCAAATAGTTGAAACAAACTTTATTTTATGGGTTTTTTCTTCTTTATCATTGGGAGTTGAACCTTGTGCATACTATGCAAGTGCTTTCTCTAATACTGAACCCAGCCTGGGGTAAATTTCTTTCTAAAGTTGTATTTTCCTTTTATATACTTTAATGAACACTACTCATGTGGAATGTGTTTATCATTACAGAGTGATCTTTGCCCTGCGAATCAGAACTCTTTGGTTATTGAATGTCACTCTTAGTAAAAATTTCATGGCTGTTTCCCTTTATTAATCCTCATTTTATAAATAGTTTTATGTGTATTATTTAACCTACTTTTGTGCAGCAATTTTTTTCTATCAGATAATATCTTGACTGAGATAAAATGATCTAATATTTGAACTCATATTAGGGTCTCATCATATAGGCCAGGCTGGCCTGGAATTCTATGTAGACCAGGCTATCCTCATATTCACAGAATACCTGCTTCTTTCTGAGTGTTGGGATTAAAGAAACTACCATGCCTGACCCCATAAATTGTGTTTTAAAAAATCATGTATTTATATTTTCACCCTTTCCTGTATTTTCTTGATTTTATCTTTAAGTATTTTTTTCTTTTCCTGTTATAGTAATCATCTACTTTCATGTTACAAAACAGATTATTGCTGTAATTTGAGCCAGTAACTTGAAGTTTGGAAGACCAAAATTTGTTTAGAAATGTTGTAATTAGCTGGGCCTGGTGGTGTAGGACTGTCATCTTAGCTACTTGGAAAACTGAGGCAGGAGAATGACAAGTTCAGTGCTTGCCCTGGGATACAGAGTAAGTTCAATACCAATCTGGGCGGCTTGGTTAAATCCTGTGTTAAACCAAAAAGTAAAATCAGAGGGCTGGCGGGATTGCTCAGTGGGTAAGGGCTCTTGCCTCCAAACCTGATAATCTGAGTTTGATCCCCAGAAGCCTCATGGCGGAAGGAGAGAACCAACTTGAGGATATTGTTCTTAGGCTTCCACACTTGTGCCATGCCATGCTGTGTACATATGCCTGCATTTACACATATACACACATACAAAGAAATTAAAGATTTAAAGTAATTATTTTTTAAAGGTTAATAAACAAGGGTTGAGGCTATATATAGCTCAGTGTGGAATGCTTGCCTGGTGTACATGAGGTTTAATCACCAGTAAAACACACACATGCACATGCACACACACACACACACACATTTGTGTTACACATCTTAGCAAGTCTCATCTTCATGACTTTTAAAAAGTGCTTTTTTCAGTAGTGTCTAATGGGCTTTAGATAGCTTCAAGTGAGTCAGCAAGACAATGAGTGAAAGTGTTTTCAGGGACTCTATGGTAAAAGGGTTCTATGTATTATGGTATGTTTTTAAAAAACTCTTCTTTGTGCCTCACCAAAATTAAATTGTGACCACCACTTGGACGGAAAGTTTTCTGAACTGCACAAGATTGTATACATACAAAGTTAAAGAAGAAAACACAGAGGCTGGGAGGTAGCCTGGTGTAAAGTACATACCCAGCAGGGGCAAGGCCTTGAACTCAGTCCCCAGTGTAAGCAGGGCATGAGGGGAGTTGATACCCAAAGATCCAAGAAGAGAAAACTCAACATTTTTTCCTGCAGTGCATTTTGCAATTGATTTCTCCACTGCTGTATAGAGGTGGCTTATTGCTGTGTATGGATGTCATACAGTCCAAAGGCACCTCATAAATCATATAGTTGGTAACTTATTTTAATAGATCAGATTACAGATTTTTTTTCCTTTTAGGAGTTTTGGTATTGGAATTTTAGGAATTCAGAGTGGTTCCCCACTTCTCCCGTTTAAATGAAATTATTAAGGTTAAGACATTTATATCTAGGAGTTAGGCTGTGCAGTTCTTGTCGTGTTTTCCCTAACGTTCAAACAAGCACACTTGCTTATCTATCACTTGTTTTTAATTTGATTTACGGATGGAATGGCCATTACAACATGTCTGTAGCTACAACCTGTGTCATTTAAAATGATAAATGAGTTTATTTTCCAGTGTGAGTAGACATTTTAATTTCTTAGGAATTAAGGTTTTTGGGTTGGAGGAGATCTGAGAGCATCTATTCCAAGCTCTTATTTTATAGATGAATAAAGTAGGTACCAAGGCATTAAGTGATTGGTCTAAATTTCTGTGTCTCTAAGCTGTTTTGTATGTTGGAATGCTGTGACTTAGTAATGATAGAGACCGTAATTAATGCATCTAACTTCAGTGTTACTTGGCAAACTCCCAGCTTATTAATGTGTCGGTTGTACCTTGTGCTTTCATTAATGTCAAGTAGTGAAAACTCAGAATTTATGGTGAGTTGTAATTCAGCAGTCATTTTTCTAAAACCTGTCATTATCTGTAATTTAGAAACACAATGACCAGGAAGTAGTATTAGTATAAGCATAGTTTTATAAGTTCATATTAATCCATCCGGTAGAGCATAACATTTTAACATACCTTTCAGAGGCACAGTGATAGGAAAAAGTGATCGAGTTGCTTATTGTCAAAACAAAGAAGTGCTTTAGAAATGGCTACTTAAGAAGCTGCTTTGCTGCATGAAAACTTAAGCTCTGAGAGATGCAGTGACATGGCTTATCTTCCAGTGACAACTGCTGACTGTCTGGGTTTACATCTAATGCAGGTGGTATGAGCTATGATTCTCAACTTGTTGCTTGGCGTGGAAAATGGTTATTTTGCTGGTTATACACAGTACTATCTTTTATGACTTAACCTGTTTTATGAGTAAGACCCAACTTATTCTCTCTTTTAGTGTAACTTGATAGTTGTTAGTGTCATGGTGTGCATGTGGACCTAGTGTATAAGTATATTAAAAATAGTTTATGTATAAATATTATTTACAGCAATAATCTTCAAGTTCAAAATAAAGAACAAAATCAAATGCTTAAGTTGTACAGTGTTGTCGTAAGTGTCTTTGCCTAGAGCATCCATTAGTCTTGAGATCGTTCCCTTGTTTACAACTTTCCATTTATGTCTACAGTAATTTGAGCCTTTGCTAAGGAAGCTTCTGCTATTAGCTGGTCAGGTAGTAGAGCTGGCTGTCTTTTGACTCTACTCTATCCACTAGCTGTCAGGTAGGTTAATAAATAGAGAAAGTTTATCTGAAGAGTGTAGAAGTTAATGGCTGTTTTGCTTGGAACCCAGACTCCTGGTCACTTGTTTTATGTTGAATTACTGACTGTGAGGAGGACATTAACCCAAGCCTTAGATGAAAGCTTTGATGAAAGATGAAAGTAAGGAAGATTTGACACAGATTCAGGAAGTGAAGTGTAACTTGATTCATCACATTTGGCCTTTGGTTTTTTTCTTGTTGTTGTTTGTTTGTTTATTTTTGTTTTTGTTTTTTAAAGACAAGGTCTTATGTAGCCTAGGCTTGCCTCAGACTCTTGGCAGTTCTTCTGCCTCAGCTTCCCAAATGCTGGGTTTACAGGTATGATCACTATTCTCTGATCACATTTGGAATTTTGTTGGTTATATGAAGAATGAAAATGTGAAGATTTAGTAAAAATCTTTCTGGAATAGGGCAGAGGATATATAGATAGATGAATAAGCAAATCTGTTAGTAGCAGTGATCAGTGAACTGATTTCCAAGCTGGCTATAAACACAAGTGTAACGAGGAATGAACTACACATAGAGAAAGAAAGTACACATGATAGATCTGCTCATAGATCACAGGGAATGGAAGGGTGACTAAAGATTGGCAGTGCTGGCTCAGAAAGTCTTACCAGTGTTTGGGAATGTAACCAAACAGGCTGATAACCTCCAGTGCTGGAGAAGAGAATGGTGAGAAACTGAAACGCAAGAAAATGTTTAAACAATTAAAAAATTACATGATTATCTAAAAATGATCATTGGAAAACAGATACAATCAGTATTTTAGTGCTCATGCTGGCTATTTATGATTCCTTTGAACATAAAAATGCTAGACTTCTTGTTGATCTGAGATGTTGCATGCTGTTTAGTTTTAAACATTTAATTTTTAATATGATATAAGCAGAGATTAGAGATAATCTTCACTAAATATACAATCCTTATAATCTGTCTCTACAATTTGGAATATATATATATATTCCTGACATATAAAAGTAAAGCTATAATTTAAAAATAATTTTTAAAAATGAATTTCATGTTCCAATTTCATTTTTATTGTCTAATTCTTTTTTAACCTTTGTTGTGTGTTTGTGTATGGGTGAATGTACATGTCCCATGGTATAATTGTTGAAGTCAGAGGACAATTTGTAAGAATTGATTTTTTTTTCCTTCTATCATGTGGATTTCAGGATTGAACTTAGATCATGAAGTTTTGCAGTGATCACCCATTAACTGCTGATACATCTTGTTTGGACCTTATTTTAAATTATTTCTTTTATTTATTTTTTTGTCTTAACTGTGTATATGTAGTGCATGTGTGTATATGCAAATGAGTGCATATACTATGGAGACCAGAGGTTGATATAGGCTATCTTCCTCAATCATTTTTTTGAGACAAAATGTCACTGAACCCAGTACTCCCTGATTGGCTAGTAAACCTCACTGTAGACAATTTAATTAATGTAATAGGGGCTCATTGCCTAAATAATCCACTACTTCCTCTTCCCCTCATGTTCAGTATCTCATTTCCCAAAATCTTTTTGAAAAATGCTCATATATAGGACAACCAGTAGGCTAATGAATATTTAATGCTATTCATTATATGACTTTAGATTTATTACATGGGAGTTTTATTAATATAGTTTAATAATCTCATTATTAAAAACAGTGAGTTGGGTAGATATTTGTTAGAACTTCATATATAATTGAAAACTTGAAACAAAATGAGAGAATAAATATTCTCTGAGAAATAGGAGGTAGAGTATCCTAACAAGTACAAGGGCCTAAATTCCATCTCAGCACCACCAAGATGAACAACCAAAATCCAATGAGAAAAGTGGGTAGTGTGGCAAGTGCCTGGAGTCTTAGTACTCCTGAGTCTGAGACAGGAAGATTGCTATGTAAGAAGTTTAAGGGCAGCCTGGGCTACATAGTGAGTTTCTGGCCAGTCTGTGGAATGGTATGAGGAACTTGAACTTCCCTCGCCTTGAAAAAGTTAAAAAGTAATAAGAAAGAGATGCTTTCAGATAATGTGAAGGAAATATGTTCAGTAGTAAAAACTGTTTCTAAGTAAATCAAGTTCCAGAGTTTCTGTTTTAATGTGTAAGCTTGTGTTCAGAGCATTGTTTCTTTTACATGAACATTTAAACTACAGTAACAATCAGGACAATGGTTTCCATATGCTTCTGGAGGTGTTAACAGTGCACTTTTAGATTGGAAGTGCAATATAACCTGCACTTCATTCTGGAAGGTGAGTAAAAGATCATGTCACAGTAATATTTACAAGTAACCCCATGCATTGTGGATTTGTAACTTCAGTTTTATGAGTTTCTGGAAGCTGCAAATCATTTCTCCACAAAGTGTAGTCTGGCATGTGTTCTCAGTCTGGCCCAGTGTTTCCCTCACAGTTTATTCCTATAGACTCTTGTAGGGAGAATTCAGCCCATCGTGGGACTCAATTTTAAGAGATTTAGGATTTCTAAAACAATGAGGATGTTTGGGGAAGTAATAAAACCCAAGTAGTAATTTCATCTGTGTGACACTTTAGGTTTTCCTAGTTATCTTGAAGGCAAGAACAATCGAATGTTTAATACTGAGCTCGAGTGTGTGTGTGTGTTTGCATGAGTAGGGACACAGATGTTGGTGCTATTTTATACTGTACATGGATGCTAGAGGCTGATGTTGAATGTCTTTCTCAATTGCTCTGTACCTCATGTATTAAGGCAAGGTCTCAGTTGAACCCAGAGCTTTCTGACTCAACTACTGGAGCTAGCTAGCTTCCTTTAGGGGTTCTGTCTCTGCCTCCCAGACACTGGGGCTGCAAGAGTGCCACATCCATGCCCAAGTGATACTTATGAGGGGTGACGTGAATTTAGGTCCTCACACCTGGGTGCTTTACCCAGCAAGCATCACCTCAGCCTCCTCATTGGTTGATTGAAAAGCTTTGTTTGACTTGTTAACGTTTTGTCTTGGTCTTTACAAATGGTGTGACCTACTGAAAGATAAAGGACAATTGCAGTAGTTTTCAAGATATACCTGCACAGGATTTTGGTAACTTTTTGAAGTAACAAATCTTTTAAATGGAGTTATGGTAAGAAGGGAATTAGAACATTCTAGGAAGGTTTATAAAACTACTACTATTTCTGTAGAAATGTTTGGTGCGTCACAGGTATAGTGCTGAAGGCTCTTGTGTTCATTGTCTCAGTATTTTTTTTTAAAAAGATATATTTTTATTAGTAGTATTAATTATTATTCTGCCTCTTTCCCCCTTTTATTGAAGTAGATTCTTTTCTCACATAATATACCTTGATTACAGTTTTCCTCTCCCTACTCTTTCCAGTTCCTCCTCACCTTCCCTTCCATCTGGATTCACTCCCTTTCTGTCTCTCATTAGAAAACAAACAGGCTTGTAAGGGATAATAATGAAATAAAATAAAACATAATAAAATGCAATAAGATGAAGCAAGAATCTAACACATCAGAGTTGAACAAGATGAATGAGGAAAAGAGCCCACGAGGAGGCACAAGAATCAGAGACCCACTTGTTTGCACTCTCAGGGATCCTACAGAACACTAAACTGGAAGCCATAATATAAACGACAGGACCTGAGGAAAAAAGATGGCGAAACAGAGCTGCACCCTCAGCTGCAGCACAGAGAACCAGAAGTATGTATGTGGATACTAGCTTTAAGTCAATCATAACCAAACTACAGTCCTTAGAACCATGGAGGTTAGGCTCAGGGTAAGGGATGGGGAGGAGAGACAGGTAGATTCATTAGAAAATGGAAACAGAATAAATATGGATGGATGGGTGGGCTGGAATGGGAGAACCAAGTTGGGAGGGGGACAAGAGAATGGATGAAGGAGGGAATATGGAAGAGACAGCTAAAATTAGGGCCATTTGAGGGACAGTAATGGAGACCTAATGCAGTAGAGACTGCTTAGAGTTCATACATATATGAAGCTGACCTAATGAAATCAAATAGTGGGGGAGACAGAGCTCCAAAGGAAGCTTCGAAGACTGGACTGGTTACAGCTAATTGAATTATTGACCCAAGGAATTCCCATGGGAATCTCTAAACAACCCAGATTTGGGTATAGGTCTTTTCTAGTTCCATCAATTTACCGTAGAATTTTATTACTTCATTGTTTTAAATGACTGAGTAATACTCTATTGTTTTCTTTACCCATACTTTTTTTGAGGGATGTTTGTTTAGGTTGTTTCCAGTTTCTGGCTATTATAAATGAAGCTGCTATGAACATAGTTGAGCAAATTGTCTTATGTGATAGGAGGAAACAGTTTTTCGGTGTATGCCCAAGAACGTATAACTAAATCTTAGTGGAGATCAATTTCCATCTTCCTGGTGATCCCACCCACTGACTTCCATAGTGCTGTATAAGGTTCCACCTCCACCAGCATGAATGGAAGAGTGTCCTCCTTATTCCACACCCTCACCAGCATGAGCTGCCATTTATTTTATTCAAATTAGCCATTCTGACAGGTTAAGATGAGATCTCAGAGTAGTTTTTTTTGTTTGTTTTTGTTTTTCGAGACAGGGTTTCTCTATATAGCCCTGGCTGTCCTGGAACTCACTCTGTAGACCAGGCTGGCCTCAAACTCAGAAATCCATCTGCCTCTGCCTCCCAAGTGCTGGGATTAAAGGCATGCGCCACCACCACCCGGCTATCTCAGAGTAGTTTTGATTTGTGTTTCCCTGATGGCTAAAGGATGTCAAACATTTCTTGTTTCTCAGTTGTTTGAGTTTCTTCTATTGAGAATTGTCTGTTTAGACCTTATTTTTTGAATTGGGTTTTGTTTTCTTGATAAGTAGGTTTTTGTTTATTTAAGTTCTTTATGTATTTTGGATATTAGCCTTCTATCAGACATATTGTGGGTAAAAATCTTTTTCCCATTCTGTGGGCTGCCACTTTGTTCAGATGGCAGTGTCCCTTGCTGTGCAGAAATTTCTCAGTTTCATGAGGTCCTATTTATTAGTTGTTGATTTTAGTACCAGTACTAATAATGTTATGTTTAAAAAGTCTTTTCCTTTATCAGGTTTAGTGTATCTGACTTTATGTTGAGGTCTTTGATCCATTTGGATTGAGTTTTGTAATGGGTGATAAATATGGACCCATTAGAATTCTTTTTACATGCAGCAGTGTGCATTGCTGACGATGCTGTCTTTTTTTCCAGTGTGTATTTCTGACTTCCTTATACAAAGCAGATGTCCATAGGTATGTGGATTTATGTCTGGGTCTTCAATTCAATTCCATTGATCAACATGTCTGTTTTTGTGCCAATACTACACTGTTTTTATTGCAATAGCTCTGTAGTACAACTTGAAATTGGAGATTGTGATACTCCAGAAGTTCTTTTATTATGCAGAATTATTTTAGCTATTCTGTATTTTTGAATTTTCATACAAAGCTGAATATTGCCCTTTCAAGATCTTTCAAGAAGAATTGTGTTGGAATTTTAATGGGGATTGTATTGAATCTGTAGATTGCTTTTGGTAGGTTGGTCATTTTTACATTAATCCTACTGATCCATGAGCATGGGAGATTTTCCCATCTTCCGTTGTCTTGTCCAGTTTTTTCTTCATTATCTTGACGTTTTTGTCATACAAGTCTCTCACTTTGAGGCTGTTGTGAAAGGTACTGTTTCCCTGATTTCTGTCTCAGTACATTTGTCATTTGAATAGAGGAGGAGCATTGATATTTGTGTGTTAATTTTATGTCCAGCTACTTTACTAAAAGGGTCTATCAGCTGTAGGAGTTTCCCAGTAGAATTTTTAGGGTCACTTATATATACTGTTATTATCATCTGCAAATATACTCTGACTTCTTCCTTTCCAGTTTGTATCTCCTTGATCTCCTTCAGTTGTCTTATTGCTCTAGCTAAGGCTTTAAGTAGGTATGGAGAGAGTGGACAATCTTATCCTGTTCTTGGTTTTAGTGGAATTGCTTTGAGTTTCTCTCGATTTATAGTATGTTGCCTATGGACTTGCTGTAAACTGCTTTTATTATGTTGAGGTATGTCCCTTGTATCCCTAATCTTGAAGAGATTGCTGGATTTTGTCAAAGGCCTTTTCTGCATCTAATGAGATGATTATGTGGGTTTTCCTTTTCAGTCTGTCTATATTATGGGTTACATTTATCTATTTATATATGTTGAACCATCCCTGTAACTTTGGGATGAAGCTACTTGATCTTGCTGGATGGTCTTTTTGATGTATTGAATTTTACTTGCACATATTTTATCACTAATTTTGCTATGTTCATAAAGGAAGTTGGTCTGTTAAAGTCTTTCTTGGTTGGGTCTTTGTGTGATTTGGGTATCAGGGTAACTGTGACCTCCTAAAGTTGAATTGATCAGAGTTCCTTCTGTTTCTGTTTTGTGGAATAATTAAGGAATGTAAGCATTAACTCTTCTTTAAAAGTCTGGTAGAATTCTGTGCTGAAAACGTCTGGCCTTGGGCTTTTTTTTGGTTGGGAGACTTTTTGTTTTTGTTTTTTGAGACAGGGTTTCTCTGTATAGCCCTGGCTGTCCTGGAACTCACTCTGTAGACCAGGCTGGCCACGAACTCAGAAATCAGCCTGCTTCTGCCTCCCAAGCACTGGAATTAAAGGTGTGCGTCACCACTGCTCAGCTAGGTTGGGAAACTTTTAATAACTGCTTAGTGATATGTATTGAGAAAATTATTTATTTATTTTATGTTTTCCAGTTTGGTAGAATGCAGGTTTTTAAAGTATGTCCTATGTTTCTCTGAATTTTCTTGTTGTCTATTGTTATGTCCCCTTTTCATTTCTAATTTTGTTAACTTGGATACTCTTTCCACCTTTTAGTTAATTTGGATAAGGGTTTGTCAACCTTATTTATGTTTTTCAAAGAATCAACTTTTTGTTTCATTGATTGTTTGCATTGTCTTTTGTTTTTCTTTTACTGACTTCAGCCTGGAGTGACCATCCCCTACCATCCACTCCTTCTGGGTGTGAGTGATTTCTTTTTGTAGAGTCTCCAGGTGAGCTGTTAAATTGTTACTAAGAGTTCTCTCCAATATTTTTTTCTTATATAGGCACTTAGTGCTATGAACTTGTGTCCTAGAAATACCTTCATTGTGTCCCATATGTTGGAGTATGTTGTATATTCATTTTCATTGAATTTTAGAAAGTCTTTTATTTCTTTCGTAGTTTCTGTCTTGACCTAGAGGTTATTTAGTAGAGAGTTAGCTGTTCACTTTTCATGAGTTTGTCAGCTTTCTGTTGTTTCCTTTATAGGTATCTAGCTTTAATCTGTGGTGGCCTGTTAGGATGCAGGGTGCTATTCTGATTTTCTTGTATCTGTTGAGACTTGCTTTGTGTCAGAATATATGGTCAGTTTTGGAGAAAGTTCCATGATGTGCTAAGAAAAATGTATATTTTTTTTGTTTTGGGTAAAATGCTCTGTAAATGTCTGTTAGGTCTATTTGGTTTGTTATCAGTTAGCTCTAGCATTTCTCTGTCTGGATGGTTTTTGTCTGTTGATGAGTGAGGAGTATTAAAGTCTCCCACTCTCAGTGTATGAGGGTCAAAACGTGATTTGAGCTGTAGTAGTGTTACTTTTTATGAACTTTACTGTCCTGTGTTTTGTGCATAAATGTTAAAATTCAAATGTCCTCTTGGTAGATTTTTCCTTTCATGAGTATGTAATGTCTTTCCCTATCTTTTCTGATTAGTTTTGACTTGATGTCTGTTTTGATAAAATGTATCCGCTTGTTCTTAGGTCCTCCATGCTGTGTTTCCAGCTTGTTCTTAGGTCCGTCCGTTGGCTGGGGTTATCCCAGCTTGTTCTTAGTCGTCCTTGCTGGGGTTATCCCAGCATTGTTCCTTAGGTCGTCGTTGGCTGGAATATATGTGTTTCTTCTCCTTCCTCTATTCCAATTTGTAGACTTAGATTTTTCAAAACCTACTTTAATTATGGTTCTTTAATGCTTCAACCTTCCTTCTAACTCACCACCCACCAGAGGTAGGGGAAAAGAAAAGTTATAGGAAACAGATTTGTGGACCTGTTTATAAATAATTCTTTAGGGTGATTCCAATTTTTGGTGTCAGTAATACAGTCCAGTAGCAAAACACCAAACTGGAGTCATCAGCGGCAGTCCAGTCCACTTGGCAAACACCAAACATGAATCAGTAGCAGTGGCTTGATCCAGAAGGAATCGTAAGGATCCACTGATAAGAATGAGTCCATGGAAGCAACAAGAAGCTGCAGGAATACCACCAGTTCTTTGGTGCATTTCTCTCTACAAAATCACCGACATGCGACATGCGAAGATCAGCGAAGAAAACAAGGTGAACCTGTAGGAGGAGCTAAGGTGGGAGGAGTTAGAGGAAGAGGAAAAGGAAGAGGAGGAGTTAGGAGAGAAAGAGATAAAAGGAAGAGGAGGAGTTAGGAGACAGGAGAGGAGAACGAGAGATGTAGGAGCGATGGAGGCGGATGTTCATGTGTCTGTAGCAGTCAAAGGTAGTTGGTATATCTAGGTTGGGTATTGGGTTACACTTCTGATTGTATGTTACTCATCATTGCCAATAAAACTTGATTAATCTATAGGAATTAGAGTCCATTCTCTTACTGGTCCGCTGGATGGCGGAATGGTCTGGCAATGCCGCTTGCGGAGACAGCGTGGAAGATTGGCAGAGCCATCTCTCATGCTGGCATCTAGTGGGTGGCAGGGCTGGTGTTTCTGGCGGCCAGTTCTAGCTGCAGCACGCATGTGTCCTCAGGCCGAGAAACATGGTGGCTGGGCTAGGTAGAGCGGCTGCAGCTTAGATGGTCGGTCTGAGCCAGAGGCCGATTTAAATAATTACTGCAACATGAACCAATGCAGTAGTGTCGTCAGCGAAGACCAGCATCAGCAAAGCCGAATGATTACCAGTAAGGAGTTGCAAGGTGAACCATTGCAATAGTGTTGTCCACAGTGTGTCGGGTTATACTTATATTCTTTCCAAACATCCTATGTCCTCTGAAGTATCCACTCCATCAAAACATCACATGCCCTTTCCCCAGGCAACTTCCAGAAACACAGTAGTGTGTCAGTTCTCAGAAAACATCCTCCAATGTGTCTGCCTCACAAACATCCTCTCATAAGAAGACAGTTTCCAGGCTGGAGAGATGGCTCAGTGGTTAAGAGTACTGACTGCTCTTCCAGAGGTCCTGAGTTCAATTCCCAGTAACCACATGGTGACTCGCAATCATCTGTAACAGAATCTGAAGCCCTCTTCTGATGTCTGAAGACAGCTACAGTGTACTCAAATACATAAAATAAATAGATGCTTTAAAAAAAAAAAAAAAGAAGAAGACAGATTCCCAAAAAAATCAAATGGCACAACTGAGCCTCCAGCGAAACCAGAAATTCCCACTTCACCTATGTTTCTTATATTTGGTCTTTTCACAGTGTCCCAGAATTCATGGATGTTTTATGCCAGGAGATTTTTAGATTTTACATGTTCTTTGACAGAAGTATCCATGTCTTCTATCATGTCTTCAGTGCCTGAGATTCTCTTTTTCATCTCTTGTATTCTGTTGATGAGGCTTGCCTCTGAGGTTCCTGTTTGAGTCTCTAAGTTGTTTATTATTGTTGTTATTATTGCCTGAGACGGGAATTCTCTATTTAGCTCTGGCTGGCCTGGAACACACTATGTATATAAACCAGATGGGCCTTAAACTCACAGAGGTTCCTCTGCTTCTCTTCCTCTAGAGTGCTGAGATTACAAGTGTAAATCACCGTGCTTGGCTTATCTTTATTCTTATTCACATATATTATGTGTGTGTCTTTGTATTTCTTTTTTTCTTTTCTTTTCTTTTCTTTTTTTGGTTTTTCGAGGCAGGGTTTCTCTGTGTATGTATCCCTGTCTGTTCTGGAACTCACTCTGTAGACCAGGCAGGCCTCGAACTCAGAAATCTGCCTGCCTCTGCCTCCCAAGTGCTGGGATTAAAGGCGTGCGCCACCACTGCCCCGCAGTGTCTTTGTATTTCGCTTGTGTGGGGGAGCCTGAGTATGTGAGAAGAGGGCATTGGATCCTTTGGAGCTGGAATTGTAGGCAGTTGGAGTTGCTGTGAACCGAACTTGGGTACTCTGGAAGAGCTGTAAATGCTCTTAACCACTGAACCACCTCTTTTAACCCTCATTTATTTTTTTCTAATAGCTTTGATTCATGAGTACTTATACATCTCTTCCAGATGAAGCAGTTGAAACTTTGAGACCTTTAGTAACTTGCCTGACGGAATGGAACTAGCAATGGTCTCAACCTGTAGGTCACAACCCTTTTGACAAACCCCTATTTCCAAAAATATTTACGTTATGATTCATAACAGTAACAAAATTATAGTTATGAATTAGCAACACAAATGATTTTACGGTTGGGGTCATCTCAATATGAGGAGCTTTTAAAAGGTTGCAGCTTGAGAACCACTGAGCTAGGTCTGACTGATAAGGAAGCTCTGCTCTTAAGTCACCATGCTAGCGTTAAATAATTAAATCACTAAGCTGTCATTACTTCTGCTTTTCTCTTCTAAATAGACCAATGGCAAGACTGGGTATTTTTTCCAAAGCATTAATTTAATTCCCATGCTTATATTGTTGAGTTTATATTTTAAAGTTCTTTTCTTTGCATATAAGAATATGTATATAATGTACACAATTTTAGTGAATAATGATAATTCAAGTACGTGCATGCTTACCACCCGGATTGGAAGTTGGATATTAATGATGACTTGGAAGCATGTAGCCTGCCTGTCCTATTCTTCTTTTTCTGAGGAGGGTGACTACCCCTTAAATTTTACTTCATTTCTTTTCTTTTTCAATATGCCACACATTGCTGGATCTTTAAGTAGTGTATTATTTAGCCTTTTAAGTATTGTATTGTATATATGTGTTCTTTTTATTGTGGTTAAAACATAACATTCAATTTCATAATCACTATTAAGTGTGCAGTTTAGTAGTATGTATGTTCTCACTACGGTGCACAGAGCTCTAGAACGGTTCATCTTGCCAAACTGACAGTCTAGGGCAATAGCTCAGTGGTAGAGCCTGTGCCTAGCACTAAAGGTCTAAAGACCTGGTGTTAAAAATGGAAATTCTTTCATAAGATTTTTTTTAAAAAAGATTGGTTTTATGTGCACATGTCTTTGCCTATTTGGATATATGTATGTGTACTGTGTGTATGCTTGGTGCCCACGGAGGCCAGAAGTAGATCTGGGATCCCTTAGAACTGGAGTTTCAGGTGGTTGAACTGCTATGTGGGTGCTGGAAATCCAGCTCTGGTCCTCTGAAAGAGCAGCCAGCCCTCTTAAACACAGAGCCAGCTTTTCAGTCCCAAACTGAAATTCTTTTCCCACTAAACACCTATTCTCTCTTTTCTTTCCCCAAACCTTGACAATGTTTGTTTGTTTGTTTACTTATTTACAGTTTTTTAAAACTGCAGTGCCCCCACCTGGGAACACCATCTCTATTTTGGAAAAAATAATATATTTTAAAGATTTATTTATTTTATGTATATGAGTACTCTGTAGCTGTCTTCAGACACACCAGAAGAGGGCACTCAATCCCATTACAGACAGTTGTAAGCCACCATGTGGTTGCTGGGAATTGAACTCAGGACCTTTGGAAGATTAGCCAGTGCTCTTAACCACTGAACCATCTCTCCAGTCCTTAATTTTTTCAAGATAGGGTTTCATTGTATAGACCTGGAACTCTTTTTGTAGACCAGGCTGGTCTCGAACTTACAGAGATCTGTCTGCCATCAACATGTTCATGTCTCAATTTGATGTCTTTTTTTTTTTTTTTAAATAAATGTACTAAGTCCATTTTGTGTTTGGACTGTCTAGCATAGGAGGGAGGCCACAGTCCTAATGAAGACTGACTGTTCCTCAGCAGCCATCAACTGTCACTAGCTAGCTACACAGATAGGGGTGGGAGCTTGTGATCCTTTACGATTTTTATTTATTTTATAGCACTAAGATTGTTGTTCTAAGATATATGTATGAATAGAATTGTTAGATTATAAGTCACATGAATATTTGGTGACAGGAAGAAGTACGAAAACATTTCCCATTGAGGTTGTATAGTTTCCACTTTTCTGTAATTCAGTTTCTCTGTGTGTTTGCCAATATTTGCTGCTGTTACGTTTTTAGGTGGGATTGAACCCAGGGCTTCAAACATGATAGATAAATTTTACTGCAGAGTTATGGCCCAAACTTAGACCTTTGTTTGTTTGTTTGTTTTCCCTCCTTCCCTCCTTCCCTCCCTCCCTCTTTTCCTCCCTCTTTTCTTTCTTTCTTTTTCTTTCTTTCTTTCTTTCTTTCTTTCTTTCTTTCTTTCTTCTTTCTTTCTTTCTTCTTCTTTCTTTCTTTCTTTCTTGATATATTCTCGCTAAGTAGATCAGACTAGTCACAATTTGCTGTGAGTTCAGGATAGTCCTTTATTCAAAATTTCTCTGCCTTTACATCCTTAACGCCAGGATTACAGGTGTATACTATCACACTAGCTCAGAATTTTTGACTTTTTGGAAATTTTAAGATATGAAATACTATTGTGCTGTGGTTTTAAAATATATTTCCCCAATTTTTCACCTTTATATGTTCCTTAATAATTTTTGTCTTTCCTTCTCTAATGCTTTTAAAGGCTAGAATCTGGACACTTCCTAGTCTAGTGCTATTGTGGCCACATTCTTCTTGGATCTACTTGGATTATGATAATCGCTCATGAATTAGTTCACCAACCTCAGAGTGAGTGGTGAAAAAGGCTTTTCTAAAGTGGAGATATTATTTGATACATCAATATGATAAGTATTTTGTCTATCTTATAGCAAAAGTGGAGGAGTTAGCTTTAAATCAGAGTAGGGCTACTTTTTCTACTTTGTGCAAAAGTGATGGTTTGAGAGCTGGGTGATGAGAAGAGGCAGCTGCAGGAGGATTTGGGAGAAGGGGTTTCTAGCAGAGAGGACAGGAGGATGGTACTATGTTGGAAGGAAGGAAGAAGACAGAGTTGGATAGAGGTGAATATGCAGAGTCAGATATAGGATTCATCTTTTAGGATCTTCCAGGGTATATGGAAGACATTTGTAATTTATGCTGTTTAGCACAGCACAGTATTGAGGCATGAACAAGTGCACAAATGAGCCAATTTTCAATTTTAAAGCAGCTGTTACACATAACATTTTTGCTGGTAGCAGAGCTGGAGAGATAGCTCAGTGGTTAAGAGAACTTGCTGGTCTTCTAGAGGCCCTGGGCTCAATTCCTAGTCCCTATGTGGTGGCTCACAACTGTCTTTAACTCTAGTCCCAGGGGATCTCACTAACTCTTCTGGACTCTGGGTGCACCAGGCATACATTTGGTGTATAGACATACATGCAAACAAAACACTCGTACAAAACAAATAATAAGTTAATTTAAGAATTGGGGCTTGGGAGTGAGTGAGGTCTGAAGGGTAATAGTGTGGAAGTAAGGAAGCAGTCAGAGCGCTTCGTGCCTCTCAGGCCATAAGTTGACCGGGGTATAGTGGCAGACTGAGTTTATTAGTGTGAATGTGGGAGAGCAAGAAAAAGAATCCAAGGAAGGAAGCCTCCTATGTTTTTAACTGAAGCAACTGGGCAAATAGCAGTGGTGTTTACTGAGCTGGGAATACTAGGCATAAAACAGAGGAGGATGAAATAGCCAAGAATTCTGTCTTGTTCTTGTTATTCTTAAAACAATTTTTTAGAAAAATGGCTATACTTGCACTAGCTTCTGGCATTTAGAATATCTCTGAGTCCTGGTGCTGAAATCTAGTTTCACAGATTTAACTCAGTCACATTTAAAACTGTTTACATAGAATGTGGTCTTTTAGGGAGGAGGAAGTATGCAAAAGGTGTCAGACTCTGGAGACCAGCATCAGGGTGCAGATCTGAGTTTATTGCTGAGTGCATATACTGTGTTTGAGCCAATCCGAAAGCCCTAAATCCTCAGCTAGTGGTGTCTCACCCCTCAATGAAAGCCCTGCCTGATGAGGTTACTCAGAAGTAGCAGGGTGGAAGCAGGGAGCATCGTCACCTGTTCAAACTTGTGTGAAGACTGGGAAGCAGCCATGGCCCTGGCCTCAGTTTCTTTTTGCTGTCTCACAGGTGTGCCGTGAGCCATCTTGGATCTAATACCATGTACAGCAGTACTTTGAGGACTCACAGGAGCCTGTGACACCTCGCTCTTCATCCCACATTCTCCTTCATAATGTTGACCTCCACACCCCCCACATGACTTTGGGACACAGACTTCCAGGTTGTTTATAGAGAAGTCAGCAAAAGATGTTGAAAAAAATGCAGCTAGGTATGAGGGAAACTGGATAAGTCTGAGGTCACAATCTGTTCCCACCTGCAGGAGTGATCAGTTACATTAATCTTGTTGATAGATTGCTGTAAATATAGTTCTCTGTTAATTAATCATTGGCTTTGGTAAAAATTGATAATATTGGTAAATTCTTGAGAGATATTTGGTGGAGGAGCTGGGAGGTGGCTCAAGCATGAGGACTTGAGTTGGATCCTTACATCCACATCAAATCAGCATGATAGTATGCTTGCTCTCCCAGTGCTAGAGTGGACAGGAGGATCCTTAGGGATCCATGGCCATCAGCCTACTCAACGAGAGTCCTATCTGGAGAATAAGGGGAGGAGAAATGGAGAAAGACACCTGATAGTCCACTAGTCTACACACACAGACACACATATACACCCTACCCCAAATATACACACATACCCCCACCATTACACCACATATACAGCCCCTATTCCCCAACACGTATACACACCCTCTACCCCCCACACCCTAACATTCCCCCCACCACACTATACCACAGACACACACACACATACTCTACACTTACACCCACACCACACCACACCCACAAAGTGTTTCCGTGGAAAGTCAGGAAAGCTGAATTACTTAGAGTGAGTTCAAGGGCTAGCAAGGGAAGGAAGGCAATGAAGACATTGGATAGACAACTCTTCCTTCAGTAAGTTAGCTCTTCATGAGAGCAGAGTGCATTGTGCATGAGAGAGCGAGCAAGCATTGAGTGGTAGCTGGAAAGAAACCATAGAACCAAGGTTTGTTTGTTTGTTTGTTTATTGAATGTATGTGAGTACACTGTAGCTGTCTTCAGACACACCAGAAGGGGGCATTAGACCCAATTACAGATGGTTGTGAGCCACCATGTGGTTGCTGGGAATTGAACTCAGGATTTCTGGAAGAGCAGTTAGTACTCTTAACCACTGAGCCATCTCTCCAGCCCCCTAGAACCAAGGCTTTATGTTTGTTTGGTTTGGTTTTGATGTTAAGGCATACTTATATCAATTAAGAACAGCTCAGTGAGGAAGGCGTTCATAATGCAGGGAAGGGACAATTGCAAAACTAAAGTACTGATGAGAAGGGACTGGCTAGTTACAGTGGGGATGGCTTTTGCATTTTGTGGTGAAGTAGTGCTATTGTTATAGGCATAGAGACAGGTAGATTGATGCAATTAGTAGTCAGAAATAAAGTGAATTTTGTCTGATTACATCTCATATTAATTTATTATGAAGATAGGTCACCGGCTCCTAGTGACATTGCATCAGGAAGTTTATGTATGAGGAGAGAAAAGAAAACATACAATATTTTTCTCAGAGAGTAGGGAAAAATATATTTAGAAAGCATAGAAAGAATGTCTGGTAGTGTTGAATGTATGAATTCAGTCTTAACATTATAGAAGAAGGTGGCTAGACTTCACAGCTTCCAGTGCTCATGGCACAGGTCAGAGACCAGTGGAGTGGAGCAGGAGTAAAGACTGGATATGGTGCTAGATGTGTAAGTTTGTGTAAGCATGAACTTAGGACCAGGAGGGGAGTGCTGTACAGTCATTGTAGGGGAGGTTCTTGGGAAATCAAAGGTCATAGTTAGCACAACTCATCTGAGAAAGAGGAAGACATTTTCAGAGAGTGGAATCTTAGAATCAGAAATCTCAGGGGAGGTGGCTACTGATGTCAAGAGTGAGGGTTGCAGGTGTACACACGGGTGGTGAAGCTATAGGTGAGGAATGGCCAAGAATGCTTGACATCAAGGAGGGCAAGGAAAGGAGTGCTAGGGTATGGCTGGGTCATTTAGGAGGATGTTTGAGTTGCCAGAAAGGACGATGATAACCGTGGGGAATGGGGACATCATAAGGTAGATACACACAGCCGTTGAGGGTGGAGAGTGGGAGTGTTCCATAACCAAGGTAGATGTGGTGAGAAAGACAAGGGGGAGGGGGAGGGAGAGGGAGAGAGATCTTTGATCTTTGTTACATATGAATAAACATATTCATACTGATATTAGAGTGATTGTGACAGAAAGCAAGCACACCACATTTGAAACAGTTTAGGAGCTGTGTAGTATTAAGAAACTGAGATGTGGATGTGGCTCAGGGGTTGAATACTTGCCTAGCATGTGTGAGGCCCTGAATTTGATTGCTAACACAGTATTCCCCATCCCCCAAAGTTAGTAGTCAAGGACATAGCTTTAGGAAATTAGCTCTCTAGGTATGTGTGTGTTTCTCTCTTTTATAATCCCATTGGTTTACATACATTTTGTTTAGGAATGTAGGAAATCACTTGGAGATGATTTTCCCACTTTTTTTATTTTGAAGGATGCACATGAACCCCGATAGAGGCATTTGATTTGGTGTTAGGTGTTTTTGCATACTTTAAGACCTTTTACATTTTCAAATGCTATTTTTATTCATTTATTTATTCGAGTCAGGCTCTCAAGTAGCCCAGGCTGGCCTTGAATTTGCCATATGGCTGAGGCTAGCCCTGAATTCTTGTTTCCTGTTTCCTCCCAAGTACTGGAATTACAAGTGTGTCCCATCATCTCCAGCTCTTTACCTTTGATACAGGATTTTTATTTTATTTGCTTTTTCTAGACAGGGTTTCTCTATGTAACTCTGGCTGTCCTAGAACTCACTCTGTAGACCAGGCTGGCCTTGAACTTAGAGATCTGCCTGCCTTTGCCTCCTGGGATTAAAGGTGAGTGCCACCACTGCCTGGCTTTTGAGACTATATATTGTTCTTACTATGTATTATTAGCTACCCTGAACTTGCTGTATAGACCAGAATGACCTGGAACTCAGAGAAATTCACCTGCTGTGCTTCCTGAGTGCTGAGATTAAAGGTGTGCCACCATGCTGTACATCATGGTTGGAGTATGTAGTGGAAGAGATCTTTTTATTCGTGGTAGCCAAGCAGCATAGAGAGTTAACTGGGAGATGGCTCAGTGGGTAAAGTGCTTGCCATGCAGGCAGAAGATGGAGTCCTGTCTCTAAACTCCTTTCATTAGGCCCATCTCCATGCCTCTTCCGTAGCACTATGCTCTTAGGACGAACATAGACCTTTGGAGGATATTCAAGATTTAAACCGTAGCATGGGCCTAACCTGCCAATAGTGTGCTGGTTTTGATAGTTACTGTTCAATCTTATTATGGCCACATACGCTTAGTGAATTTGGGGTGCAAACCTATAAATAATTGTGCATGGAATATGAATTGACATTAAAATTTCTGGATTCAAGCTTCTACTCTTTCTTCCTTGTTAGGACAAGGAGCTGTGGAAGAGTCAGATAAGTATAATAGAGTCCTGGCTCAAGTCTAGCTCACAATAGGTCTCTGTTCTCAGCTGGTGGTCACTTAATTGCTTCCTAGATGTGTAGTCAGGATAGACATGCATGGTAATTTGTAGAAGACTCCTGTTGGCCTCAGTAGGTAAGAAAACATAACACTATGCCTTCCTTTGCTCTGCCAAGTGCAGCACAGTTCTTTACTGAGTTTACACATTTGTTAGAAAGCTTACACCTTTGTTGGGTATAGATTTGATTGTCTATTGCCAGTTCTACTTTCTGAGCATTTGTAGTGTTTGATCCACCAATGTGGGATCTCGAGTAATGTACTGATTCTTGTCAAGAGTCTTACTTACAGGAAAGGAAAGGATTAAGGCATTGAACCTCAGTTTATAAATCTGTTGGTTCAACTCAGTTTCTGCTTTATTTGCAATCCTTTGATTGATACAGAAGTTACATTCTTAGTCTCATAAAGATGAGTTACAAACCAGGCAGGGTGACACACACCTGTAATCCAGCATGTAAGGGGCAGAAGCAGATGGTGAGTTTGAAGACATCCTGAGTAATGGAGCAAGCCTGTCTCCAAACAGAGGGAAAATTTGAAGTGTCTGATTGGAGGCAATTGTCTGCATCCTCCAGGATCCTCATTAGATAGCTTGAACACATGGCCGTTATATGGAAGGGTATTTGATGTCCTCAACTGATAGGATCCATGGGTCCTTGAACACAGGGATGGAAGCAGGAATGCTCTCACTTGGTACCTTGATACTTCTCATTCATGTAGTTTTAGGCTGTGTGAGTTTAGAGGTCTTGTTTCCATAAGGGGAAATGTCCCATTAGAGAACAGACGCAATGAGGGCTTCTTTAAGGTGTCCCTATTGTTTGGTCACTTGAAGCAACTTGCTTATGGGGGAAGCAAAGGAGTTACCATCCAAGCAAGGGCAATTGACTCTCTTCATTATCATGAGGGGTTCAGGGAAGAATTTGTCTGGCACCCAGGGGAGCCACTGGAATGTCTTTTGGTGTTCCCAAACTGATTACTGCACTAAATATACAAGGATAGCAGCTGCAGCCTACAAAAGGTATAGAACCAGGCATTTAGGGCTTTTAGAGATAAGGGTTTGGGTAAACATAATAGCAAGTTGCCAGGCCAGCAGCTGTTGGCAGAGGATGAGGGGACTTTAGAGTGGGACGATGCCAGTAATGGCCGGGAAATGAACTGCAGCATCGAAGCTGCAGGCTGTTGCCTCTTGGAAAGGTTTCCTGTGGAAAAAGAGAAAGACTCCTTAATAAGCTCTTCTGGTTAAAGGGATCCTTCTCTAAGAGACAAGTATTTTTGGATGGTTTGTCTAAGCATTATCTATAGCATTTTATGATTGATTTGTAGAACCCATATAAAGTCTGAATAATTTACGTAGTGTGGAAAATTGCCTTCCTTTTGTGTCAGGGCTTTTAGTAGTATCGCATAGTTTCACATAGAAGTTAAATTTGAATAAAATGAAATTATTAGTCTTTTTAAAAAAATACTATTTCAAGTTAGGAATTTCTTGCCCCAATGTCATAATTATGTCTTTCAATAATTTTATTAAAATTTAAACTACTCTTTTTTTTTTTTTTGGCTCATATGGAATTTATTTTTTGTATTGAGAAAGATAGCGATTTCCCTCATCTAGAAAGGCAATGGTGTCTCTCGCATTTAACAAGTATATTGCTTCACACGTTGGTTATTATGCTGTTTCTTTCCTGTGTCAAATTCTCAGATATGTATGGGTCCTTTTAAAAAACTGTTAATACACAGTCTCACCATATAGCCCAAGTAATCCTGGGGCTCAGCATTTGTAGCCCAGGTTGGTGTTGAACTCACAATCTTCCTGCCTCAGCCTTCCAAGTGATGGGAGTATAGGTGTGAGCCACCCTGCCAGGCTTTCTTTATGCTTGTAAAACTAAAGTATATTTGTTTCTTGGCATGTGTTGATATTTTGGTATTAAATGAATCCATATACATATTCCTGAAATGTCAATTTTACCTAAAAATAGATGATTGATACTTATTTGTAGGTGTTTTCTAATAAAATAAATAGGGCCATTATAAAGACAAGTAAAATTTTCATCAGTTTTTTAAAAGATAAAATATTGTATTTTGTAGAAACATTGACCTGAGGGAGGGTTGGGGGAACATTTGAGGCTGTGTCTGCAGTCTTTTTGAAAACACAGTCTCCTTTCCCTTTTTAGAGTACTACTGGAAAAAGTGTAGGACTATGTTACAGCAAACTTTTTTATTGTCAAAACATTCTTTTTATTGTTATATTTCTAAATTTTGAGTATAACGATTCTTATTTTTGTTCTGTATACTTTGTATTTTGAAATGTCAGTATTTTGTCTTTAAGGGCATTACATTTCTCAAGACCCAGCTCAGTTCAGTCTATTTCTTCTAGGTACTTTTATATTTGTGACCCTGGTTACTAGAGTGCTTTTGAATTCTGGTTCTGAGTGATTCATTGATTAGTTGTTGTAATGGTTAATATTCACTATGAGCACATTATGTACCTGCTGCATTTCTGACCCTGTAAGCTATGGAAAACTTAACAGTTGAATGATCACGATGGAGGGAAGGTTGCCTGAGTGCTGGAGAAACAACTAGAAGATACTCCTGCTGAAAGCTAATATAGAGCCAGAACCTGTCTCCAGACCTGCCTCTGCTGCCCACAGCTCTGCTGCCCACAGCTCTGCCCAGTCCCCTCCAGATGCGTTCGTTCCTTCTTCTTAAAAATATTACCTTTACGCCTCCTTGAACTTGGGCTCTCCCTCTTTCCTCCCCCGCACCCTCCGTCCCTCTCACCCCCTTTCTCTCTCTGTTCCTTTCCTCTCTTCCCCCTCCCTCTTCTTCTCCCTCCCCTTGCCCCTCTTCTTCTCTCCTTTGTCCTTCCTTCCTATCTTTTTGAAAGGATCTCACTATGTTCCTAAAACTAGTCTCAAACTCCTGAGCTCAAGTGGTCTTCTTGCACCAGCCTCCAAAAGCAGGTGAGACTGTAAGCACATGCTTCCACCTCTGTAAAGTTTTAAAAATGAAACTAAAACTCAGAGCTGAGAAAACTCAGAGCTAACTCATATCTAATAATCCCAGGAATTGAGTGAGAGGCTGAGGCATGAGGATTGCTGTGAGGTCAGCCTGGGCTACATAATGAATTCAAGACCAGCCTAGATTACAGAGTGAGAGATTGTCTTTAAAAACTCCCACATAAAATGAATAAATATAAATTAATTACATAAAACTAACCATTTTAAAATGGAGAATTCAGTGCAGTTTGTACATTTATAGTGTTGTTTACCTCTAATTCCAAAAAGGAAACCCAATATCTGTTAAGCGATTATTTCTTATCCTCATTTCTAGTAACCATCAGTCTGTTTTCTTGCTTATTCTATATCTTGCACAAAACAGGATTATGTAATCTGTGGCCTTTTGTGTCTTACTCCTCTCACTTGGCATGTGTTTTCCAAGGTTCTTTTTCTGGTCGAATGATTCAATTGTGTTTACATACCACGATTTGTTCTCTTCATCTGTTGGTAGACACGTGGGTCTGCCTTCCCTTTGGCTGCTGTGAACACTGCTGTCTGTGAACGTGTCTGCACATGCATTTGTTTGAGCACCTGTTTTAGGGTTTATGCTTAGGAGAAGAATTGCTTGGTCACGAAGTAAATCCTATTCTACTTCTTGATGAACCACCAAGTTGTTTTCCATAACAGGGAAACTCTTTTACATTCCCACTAGTAATGTTTGAGGGATTGGGTTTCTCTATATTCTTTTTTTTTTTTTGGGGTTTTGAGACAGGGTTTCTCTGTGTAGCCCTGGCTATCCTGGAACTCACTCTGTAGACCAGGCTGGTCTCGAACTCAGAAATCCGCCTGCCTCTGCCTCCCAAGTGCTGGGATTAAAGGCGTGCGCCACCACTGCCCGGCTCTCTATATTCTTGCAGACACTTGCTCATTTAAAAAATTATAGTCATCCTTGTACATATAAAATGAAGTCACAGTTAAATTTGCTTTTTCTCTAGTGACTGATCATGGCATTCTTTATGTACCTTTGTTGATTTGTCCATCCGTTTTGGAGATCTGCCTTTTCAATTTTTGCTGTTTTTATTAACTTTTTGTTCCTGAGCTGTCAGATTTCTTCATCTGCTCTGGATAGCAGACCTTCATCTTTGTCCTTCCCATTTTATAGATTGTCATTTTACTTCTGAGTCATATCCTCTGTTGCATAAATAATATATATTTTAAAAAGTTTGCTTTTCAAGATAGAATTTTTCTGCCCTGGCTGTCCTGTAACTCCCTCTGTAGACCAGGCTGGCCTCAAACTCAGAGATCCATCTGCCTCTGCCTCCCGAGTGCTGGCCCTAAAGGTGTGCACCATGCCTGACTCCGGTGAAAATACTTAAAACAAACCAACAAACCAGGTTTAAAAAATTCAATGTGTGCAGGTGGCTGCAGATTCCCTGGTGCTGTAGATGGAGGTGTTTGGAGCTATCTGATGTGCATGTTGGGAACTGAACTCCAGGCTGCTGTAAGAACAGAGCCAGATGCTCTTAATGCTGAACCATTTCTCCAGCCCCTGCTGTACACATTCTTAAATGTTTGATAAAGTTCAGATGGTCTTTTGTTGCTGTGTTTTGATTTTGCTTCAGCATAACTGACATAAGCAGGTGTTTTCTCTTTGGTTTTTGTGGGGTAAAGGCCTGGGTTGGCTGGAGCTGGGAGCAGGAGAGGCTAGAGGTTACACTAATGAAGCCCAAAGAGAGTGGGGGCCGGGCCACCAGAAAGAGGTTAGGCAGGGCTGTGGACTGCCGAATAGGTCGAAGGTTTTGAAGTAGGGTTTTGCTTTATAAACCAGTTTAATATAGGAACTTACTGTGTAGCCTCAGGCTTTCCTAGAGGTCTTTATGTAGATCAGGTTGGTTCAAATTTATGGTGCTTCTACTGCCTCAGCCTCCCAAGTTCTGGGATTTGTAGATGTGGGCACCATTCCTGGCCTTAGTTAAATATTCTTCGTGAAAGAAAATAAAGTCTAACACTAGTAAGTCATTCAAAGGGAATAAGGGAAGGTGTCATCTTGGCCTTAATAAAGATATGAAGACCTTAAATATGTCTTTAAAAGTGTTCATAATAATTGACATTTAGACCTTTTAAGCAATTTTTCAAGTGTTCTGTAAAAATATAAGATTTAGTTAGGCCGGGTGGTGGTGGCGCACGCCTTTAATCCTAGCACTTGGGAGCAGAGGCAGGCGGATTTCTGAGTTTGAGGCCAGCCTGGTCTACAGAGTGAGTTCCAGGACAGCCCGAGCTACACAGAGAAACCCTGTCTCAAAAAACCAAAAAAAAAAAAAAAAAAAGATTTAGTTAGAAAGAATTTCCAGGAATGTTGCAGGCAAGCAGTTGCCCACATACTGCTGACCTGGTGGTTCTGCTGCTGGAGAAAGACAACCAACAATTATCAGCTTTCTGTGTTCTTTTTGTATGTCTAGTTTCCATGCCTGTAACTATAAATACATAGGAAAAGATGTGCCCAAAATAACAAAATCAGCAGTGTGTTAGAGACAACGTATAGGGAAGAATGGATTGAAGCTTTTCTCTGTATGCTTTATGTTGTTCAGACATTAAGGACATGCCTTTTGCAGATAAAATCAGAAGCAGACAGGCTGGGAGTGTAGTTCAGAGCCTGCACTTAACATGCACAGGGCCTGGTTTCAATCTCTATTCCCCAAATAAATAAGTAAATAAGAAAATAGGTAAAACAAAATCAAACAAAACAGTATGGCAATTCTAAAGTGTAGCTTGTTGGGGCTAGAAAGATAACTCAGTGGTCAAGAGCATGCAGTGGACCTAGGTTCAGTTTCCAGTACCCACATGGTATCTCACAACTGTCCGTGACTCCAGTTTCCAGGAGACTTAACACCTTCTGACCTGCACGAGAACCAGTCATGCATGTAATGCACACACATACATGCAGGCAAAACATGAAAAGGTAGTTTGTTTTTCTACACTTTTCTGAGGGGTGTGTCTGTGTGTGTGTGTGTGTGTGTGTGTGTGTGTGTGTGTGTACATAGGAAATTGAACCCAGGGCCCCATTTATCCTAGCACACATTTGAACATTGAGCTACCACATAGCAATACTGTTCCAATTATTTTGTCTTTAAAACAGATTTTTAAATTAGTTAAATTAAATTAGTTTTTAAATTAGCTGACAATTTTATTTTCACATTTTATAATGCAAGTGACAGCTTCACCTTTGTATCCCACTTCTCTCTTTCAAAACTATTCTCTTGCTAGGAAGGGGATGTCTTTTTTAAATCATGAAGCTAAAACCAATCAGGCTCTGAGATCTCCTGGTGAAGCAGAACAAGTAATACCAAACTAATAAGGAACCCATCTGCTCTAAATCTGTCTAGCTGGGTCATGCCAGTCCCAGTGGGCACTGTCATAGGGCTAATGGGAGGTCCTATTCCAGGAGCCAGTCCCTTGGGCATCATCCCAGGAGGAGGAGGGTCTGTCGTTGGCATCATGGGAGGGTCCATCATGTGGGATGAGGTACCATACCAGGGTAAGAAGGACCAGAGACTGGGAGGAAGCAGGATCATGGTCCTTGCAAAAAGGAGCAGAGATGGAGCTGGAGGTATCTTTAGTTGTTGAAATGCAGCTATTTTGTCAGTCAGGCTCCTGGCCTGCTCTTCCATCTATTCCTGGTAGTAGTCTTTCACATTCTCTTAGTGTTTCCTACTACTGTAGTAAAGTGTCTTTCTCACTGATAAAGCATCATGAGTAAGGTATATATTTGTGGTGACTTGAATAAGAATGTCCCCATAGGCTCATAGATACAAATGCTTGATCACCAGAGAGTGGCACTATTTGAAAGGATTGGGAGGTATGGCCTTGGTGGAGGAAGTGTGAAATGGGCTTTCTTTGAGATTTCAAAAGCCCAAGCCAAGGCTAGCATCTCTCTCTTGGTCAGCAGATCAGTATATAGCTCTCAGTTATTTCTCCAGCACCATTTCTGCTTGTGTGCCACCATGATGATAATGGACTAAACCTCTGAATTTGTAATAAGCCCCAATGAAATGCTTTCTTTATAAGACTTACCTTGACCAAGGTGTCTCTTCAAAGTAGAGTCAGAACATTGACTAAGATGGCATTGCAGTAGTCGCATCAAAACTTGGGCATGTTGCTCTGCATGGGAAATGATTAAAGCAGATTTTTTAAAAGTGGAAATGTACAATTGATAAGAAACAAATAATATATGTTTAATATATAAAAACACTATAAGAAATAGTTATTATTTGTTTTTGTTTGTGTGAGTTTATATATGTATATGTTTAGTATGGTGTATGTATGTGTATTGTATGCATATGGGTGTGTGGGTACATGTACCACTCTGCTTGCTTGGAGATCAGAGGATAATAGTGGGTGTCCTGTTTTGTCATTCTCCACTCAATTCCTTTGAGATGGTATCTCATTGACCCTGGAGCTAGGTGGTAGCCAGCAAGCCTCATCAGCCCTCACCTCTGCTCCCCACAGCACTAGAGTTACAGAATCCTGTGTGCCTATGCCCAACTTTTTACTTGGGTGTGAACTCAGGTCTTCATGTTTGTATTAAAGCAAGTGCTCCTACCTATTGATCCATTTTTCAGCCCTAAATATGAATATTTTAGAAATATTAAGATACTTAACATCTATTCTGAATAACTGAACTACTAATTAAATCTAGTCTTCAATACCTGGAAATATAGAAATTTTGAGGCTTTGTACTTTTTAAATATTTCATATAATTCCTTCCTTATAAACATCTATAATTGGTTAAAATATGTCCATTTTTAACTTCTGTAGTTGAGGTTTCTTCTGACCCAAGATATACTAGAAATGAAATATTCCTTCACCTCTAAATTCATAGTGTTTTTTCCTAAGGCTTTGTTGATCTTGGAAATGATTGCTATGCTCTGTGAAATTTTTGTCATTAAGATCTTAAAATTTATATTACACAGAGGGGATGGGGAGGGAGAGAGAAAAGGAAAGGGAGAGAGAAAGAGAAGGGTGTGTGGGGGGTGTTGGATGTTTTTCTCAGTTGCCCGCCACTTTATATTTTGAGATGAGGTCTCTGGTTGAATCTAGAGCTCACATATTAGCTAGGCAGTTTTATTAGGTAGTGTCAAAGCATCCTCTGTCTGCCTCCTCAGTAAGGGGATTACAGTAGTGCGCCACCACGCCCAGCCTTTATGTGGCTGCTGGAAGCCCAAACTCATGTCTTCATGCAAATACTCTACTGACTGAGCTATATTGCCCCCATTTTGGTATTTTGAGTTGGGAGTGCTCAGAGCATTTTGGACGGGCCATGACAGTACATAGGGAAGCCTTGGCATTCCTCATTTCTTCTGTGGTCCTCTTTCCTTTTAGTACCTCATTCAATCTGTGTCCTCTTTACAGTTCTATAGCTGGTGTCTTCTCAGTATCTATGTCTGAAAAGTAATTGCCACATACAAATGCTATTCCAAAGCTTTATTTTCTATAAAATTGTAAGCATCGATGAAAATTTTATCCCCAGTCCTCAATCCTACCTTGAAGGGCAGACTTGTAGATTTGAACTGTACCTTAAATATTATGTTTCCTTTCTTTCTTTCCTTCTTTCTGAGAATTTCATCCATGAATACCATGTTTACATCATTTCCCTCCCTCTGCTCCCTACTCCAATACTTCCCATCTCCCCCAGGTCCCTTTCACTTTCATGACCCTTCTTGTTTAACTATTATTATTATTACTATTGCTACTATTGCTACATGTGTTCTTTCTTTATAGGTGTGAGAGTTGTGTGGACTTACTGTTTGTAAGAGGAGCTGGAAACTGTCCTGAGTGTGGTACTCCGCTGAGAAAGAGCAACTTCAGGGTACAGCTCTTTGAAGATCCCACTGTTGACAAGGAGGTTGAAATTCGGAAAAAAGTACTAAAGATGTAAGTGTTATTGTCAAGGGATTTGGCCAGCAAAGAAAACATCAACAGTTATTTCAGTAGTCATTATTATTATTTGCTTATGTAATTTTGAACAAATTGGCAAGTAACAAAGTAGTTATAAAATCATCTATATACTTGTTTTACAAAATTTGTTGAGTTTATAGAGAACTGTGTAATATTTAACCTTTGTTAAAGAAAAGCCTTCTTGATATTTTTACAGTTTATTCATTCGCTATTTATTACTTAATTGTCAAATAAATATCTGTTTTATGTATTAGCAGTAATTAAGACATGATGTATAAAAATAGTTATAAACCTTGTTCTCATGGCTTACTAATAAAGTAGCATAGGCTGTTAAAGAGACAGAAATTAAAGCAGCAAACAAAACAAATTTACTATAAAGACTAAAGAGGTAGTAACATATAAGTGTCAGTTTGAAGCTTATTTCAACACTTAAATATTATCTCTACTTTTTTTGGCATGCACGTGGGTATATTTTTATGATTTGTTAGTAGTTTTGAGTTTCTTTTTTTTTTGCCCTTTTGTTATAAGGTACTTTAATATTTTAAAATTAATACATTTCCTTAAGATTTTCTTTTTGTGTTTGGTTTTGGAGGATTGGACCCAATGCCTTGAGTACTCTGAGCATGTGTCCTGCCTCTGAGCCTCACGTCTAGTCCATACCTCACTTCTTAAGTTTTAAAAATGGTTTGTTTTGTTTTTAAATTATCTGTATTGTGAGTGGGTATCTGTGTGTGGATTCGCACATAAGAATGTTGGTATTCTGGGAGCCAGAGGTGTTGGTGTTGGATCTACCAGGAGCTGGAGTAACAGGCAGTTGTAATCTACCAGATGGTGTGCTGGGAACTGAACTCTGGTCTTCTGCAAGAGTAGTACAGGTTCTTTTTCTTTATTTTTTTTTCATGTCATTAGTTTATTTACAATCTTATCTAGTGTGAGAATTCAAGAGTTTAAGCCACTTTTTAGAGATCACACCTCTTAAATATTTTTCATTATCTATTAAAAGGATGAATTAAACATCCTTGTTTCTTCAGTTCCTTGGTGCCATACTGTAGAGAAAGGTGCAGCAAATCCAGATGCAAGCACGCAGTCCTCATAGTCAGCAGCTGCCACGTTTTCTACTGAAAGTGGCAGATTCTTCCTGGAGCCCTCCACAGAGTGCCTGGGATGGGCCATGGAGGCGGTGGGTTTCTGATGCCCTGCCCAACATGGTGTTGCCAGAAGTTCAATGAGGGGCGAAGAGAAAGAAGGCAGAAGAAATGGCCCAGCATCAAGTTTCCTTTCTTCACGACCTTGCTTGTCCCAAGCGTAATACAGGCTCTTAGCCATTGAGCACCTCTCTGGCCCCTCTCAGTTCTTATTTTTGGGGGAATACATTTTACTAATGGTTTAGTGACATCTTGTTAGATGGTGAATTTGTAATCCTTTTATCAGTGTATTACTTCAAGGAGCCATTTTTTATCTTTAACTTTTCCAGTTTTGTTATTATTCACAGATACATTAAAACACCCTCCTCATCCCCACCCCGTACGGTTTTTCTGTGTAACCCTTGCTGTCTTGGAATTCACTCTGTAGACCAGGCTGGCCTCGAACTCACAGAGATCCACCTGCCTCTACTTCCTAGGTCTGGGATTAAAGACGTGCGCAACCACTAGCTGGCAGACCTAATGTTTTTTAGGTCATATTATCATGAAAAAAATGAGAGTTCTTTTTTTAATTGAGCGTCAGTTTTCTGGAAATAATGGCTCTATAATAAATAAGTAATATAATTTACAGTGATATGTCTTGCTTAAGTTCATTTCCAAATCCCTGAAGTAGGTCATTAAATCTTTTTGCTTAAAAGTCTTTTAAGAATTGTACATGTGATACGATTCTCTTCTGAGTCTACATTTTCTCTGTCATCATAAGAATTTTAAGAATAGTGTTTTTGGGTTGCATGCATAGCTCAGTGGAAGAACACCTGCCTTTGTGAACGGAAATCAACCTTCCACACCCTACAAAAGAATCAGAAAAACAAAAGAAAACAAAGCCAACAAAAACCCCTCCTCAGCGGGGTGGGGAGGAGGTATGGGATGTGGGACAGTCGGAGGGTGGATGGGGAGGAGATTAAAATTTGTAGTTTAAAATAAATAAATTAATTTAAAAAAAAAAAAAAAAAGGAAACTCCTCGGCAAACTTAGCTTTCATTCTTGGTTTAGTTTTAGACCTGGCATCAAGAATACATTGTTTATGTAGTAAGCAGTCTTTTTCTATACATTATTCTTGAATTAGGTAAAGATGAGCAAGCTGATTATATAAAATGGTTTACAATGATTTGTAATACTTCAATATTTTTCTTCTCTGTAGATACAATAAAAGGGAAGAAGATTTTCCTAGTTTAAGAGAGTATAATGATTTTCTGGAAGAAGTGGAGGAAATCGGTATGTTTTAATTTGATGTGTTAGCCTTGAGATCTTGTGCTGTTCTCTCTTAGATTCCTAGACAATGTCTCACACACAGGATTTTGATATACTAGTGGTTGCCAATGTTCACAGGTTACTTTTTTTGTAGTTGAATTATATTTGTGAAATTTAAATCATACTAAAGGGCATTCTTGATTAATTTTATTGTGGAGAAATTATTACTGGAGTAGCATTCTTTAGCTGGGACGGGGTGTGTGCGTGTACCAGCTCTACCCAAGCATGTAGCAACAGGAAGTGCTTTGATTGACTTTGTAGGTGGGTGTTCTTTCAACTCTGTCTGTGATAGTGAGATAAAACGCTCACTGTCATTTATGCTGTTGTGTAGCAGTAGGTTGGTAAGACTTTGAAGCAGTTGACTGTTGAGTGTTTGACTAGTCAGGGTTTGTTTTTCAAGGCAGAAGTTAGAATAGTCGTAGTGCTTCTTTTCAGTTTGATTAGTCATAAGGTATTTTTCTCACAAAAGTATATTGTTTCTGCTTGCTTCCCTCTCTTTCAGTGTTGGGCTAGGATTGATGCTTGTTTCATTTTTGCTAAAGACTGTTTTAGAACTGCTAAAAGGTATGGAAGTTATGAAATATTGATTAAAAAAATTACGCTTTTAAAGTGTGATAATTAGAGTTGGTGAGCTGACTCAGCAGGTAAGGGTGCTTGCCATTAAGTATGCATGAAGACTTGAGGTCTCTCTCAGGACCCCCCAAAGTGGAAGGAGAATACCAACTCCCCAAATTTTCCTTTGGCCACCACATATGTGCACTAAACAAATAAATGTAAAGCACACATTCAGTAAGTAAAAATAAAACAAAAAGTTGCTATATTTATTACAGAGTACAGGTTTGGGAAGGATAAAAGGGAATAGCCTATGAAAATGAGGCTGAAACTGTGAGCGTCAAAGAGCCATCTTTTTATTCTCCCAATTTATAACTTTATTATTAAAATATGATAAAAAGAATCATTAAAAGTATTTATATATAAAAGATTATAAATTCAAATTCTTTAGAATTAGTATTAATTTTTAAAAATTTCCTTTTAAAGTCCAAGTTATTATGTCTCAGTAGGAGCATGTACAGAGAATAGTTTAATTTTTTTTCTCATCTATTTTAGTACCTTAGAACTGATGCTTTTTCATTTTAATGTACTTGTTTGTGCTTTGTGTATATTAGCAGCCATGAGTCCCTGAGGATTTGACTAAGAAGATGGTAGAATTGTGAATGCCAATGAGGGGCAGCATTAGGACACAGACTGAGAAGATGCTGTGGTGTGGGACAAGCAGAACAGCCATCACAAAGAAAGTTTCCATATACATTAAAGATGGTGTGATTAGTGTGGTTAGAAACCCTGGCATACAAGAAAGGCAAAAGACGGTATAGCACTTACAGGCAAGTTGAATATACTGTTATAGTTCCAGCCAAGTATCCTAGGAAGCTGAAGGCACTGGGGCCAGGTTTAAGGATTAAACAACCAGGGACCTTGATTTTTTTCATGAGGTTCTGGGTGAGCCTAATTATGTTTTGTTTGTTTGTGTCTATGAGTTGAACTAATTAATTTCAAAGAATTGGCAATTTGGGGTCCATATGTAAAACAAGGTTTGTGTTTAGAAGTAGGCACTAGTATAAACAGGACAGAGTAAGCTTGGATAGAATGACTAGTCAGCTATGTAATATTTTCTTTTCTTTGAGATGGAGTCTCACTATCTGATAACTGTTATGTATGTCAAGTTGGCTTTGAACTTGCAAGGCAGAGTCTGAGATTATAGGCATGTACCATCATACCTGGCCTATAATATTTTTCTATGTATATGTATGTTGGTATATATACCCATGCATATGCACATGAAGACCAGAGGTAAGTGATGGATATCTTTCTCTGTCAGTCTCTACCTTACTCCTTAAGACAGGGTTTCTTGATGAATGTGGAGCTCACCTATTGGCTAGACTGATTGGTGAGCAAATCCCAGGAATTTCCTGTCTCTGAATCTCAGTGCTGGGGTTACAGGTATCTGCTACTGTGCCTTGGTTTCTATGTGGGTGCTGGGGATCCAAACTTAGGCTCTTGTGCTTGTATAGCAAGGAGTTAGCCAATGAGCCACCGTCTTACCCTGTATCACCAGGTACAGAAACTGTCCGTGCATTTGATTTGAAAATGATTATCCTATTATATGTATTTTATGAGGGTGTGTCTTTAAAATATGTAGAAACTCTGAACCAATATTCAGTTAGTTGTCGCATAGGAGCTTCTTATGCTTCCCTGTCCTTCCGCAGGCTGTGCTGACTCAAGCCTCAGTAATGATGCCAAATGCTTTCCACTAAAAGCTGCTCTCAAGTGTGTCTCTGCTCTGCTCTCCAGCTCAGTAATACACCATAAATGATTTGTACCAGTGATCAAGCTTTCTCAGGCCAATTGTGCTCATTATATTATGCAATTTATTCCAGAATTATGTAACTATACTTTTGTTTCCCTTAAAAAAAATAGAAACAGCACTGTAGGTAGTAGTTATGATTTATATGAGAAGAAGCCGAACTCCAAATAAAGACTGGACTTTATTCAATTAGAGAGTGACTGCTTGTATTAGTTTCTTTTTTATTGTTGAGATGACACTCGATGACCAAGGCAACTTATGAAAGACAGAGTTTAATTGGGTTACAGTCCATGGTGATAGAGTCAAGGCATGGAGGGAGGAGCAGCAGCCAAGAGCTTGTATCTCGATTTACACACAGGAGATAGAGCACACTGGAAATGATTTGAGTCCTTTGAAACCTCAAAGCCTGCTCCCAGTGACACAGCTCCTCTAACAAGGTCACAGTCCTTCCTCATCCTTTCCAAACAGTGCCACCAACTGGGGACCAAGTTGAGGCTCAAACATATGAGCCTATGAGGGCCATTCTTACTCAAACCTCCACACTGGTATATTAGTCAGGATTCCCTAAAGGAACAGAATCAATAGAATAAAAATTATATTAATTCATTGTATGTATTTATGTATGTATGTATGTTTGTATGTATATGCTATAATTAAATTAGTTTTCACTGAAATAGTAACAGTAGCTGTCTCACATCTGAAAGGCTACAAAACTTGTAGTTGCTTGGTTCTTGAGATTGGACCGTCTTCTACAGTCAGAGACCCCCCATGATGGTTTCACAGAGGAGAAGCTAACAGCTCAGGAGTTGCTCAGTCCATGAGGGTGATGTGCCTCAGTAGTCCCTATCTGCTGTGAAGACAAAGAGGGTTGGTAGAGCCACTGCTTCTCAGTCAGTGATAGAAGCCTGGAGATGCTGGTTCTGATAGCAACAAAGGAACTGCCATCACCAGCAGCACCAGGGTAAATTCATGTGGTAGAAAAAGGGAGACCAAGCAAGCAAAAAGCAAGTAAGTTTCCTTTTTGTCTGGCTGCTACCAGAAGGTTTACTTTGTATGACTTTTCCACTTCCGTTTAGGTAATCAGTACAACTTCTCAGGTGAGGCTCCAAACTCATGTTTCTATCATAGCAAACTGACATGAAAACTGTCACAAGTGCATATTTATAGTATGTGTTGTTCAATTGAAATATTCTTGAGGGAGGAGGTGAGGAGGAAAGCACAGGGGCAGAGAGGAGAAAAGAAGAGGAAGAAGAGAAGAGGACTTAGCATATTAAAAGGCTTCACCAGAGCAAAGGAGATGACAAAATAAAGATAGTCCACAAAAGAGCGTAATGCTCCCATTAACTACTTTAGTAGTTCCTTTTCTATTGCTGTGGTAAAATACCATGGCCTAGGTAACTTTTACAAGAGAAAGTTTATTTGGCTTACTGTCCCAGGGGAATAAAGGTCCATCATCCTCATCCTCATGACGGTAGAGAAGCGTGATCGGAAGCAACAAGCATGGTGGCTTGAGCAGAAGAAGCTGAGGACCTCCATCTTGAACCACAAGCTTGAAGCAGAGAGGACGTACATGAGGAGTGGCCAGGGTTTTAAACTCTGAATGCCTGCCTCCAGTGTTGTGCTTGTTCCCAGGCAGCACCGCCATCTGGGACCAAGCATCCATATGTCTGAGGTTGTGGGGACCATCAACCATCACATCTCTGAAATCCATATGAACCTTTAATAACTCTATGGCAAGAATGCAAATAACCTTATTAACAAGTAGACATCACTAAAACAAAAAAGCAGACAAATAGGTATAATAGGTATATGCAACTATCCTCAACATCACTAATTATCAGGGAAATGCAAATTCAAGTCACAACTAGATATCACCTGTTACAAAAAAAGAGCATGTGATATGATAGGTTTGCTAATCAGATTTCGGTAGTAGTATTGTACCCTATACTTATATCCAGTTATTGTTTGTTAAAAAGGCTGGAGGGACAGTTCAGTGGTTAAGAGCATGGCTGCTCTTCAGAGGACCCAGGTTTGAGTCTCAGCACTCAGGTGGCATCACACAGCTGTCTGTAACTCTAATCCCAGGACATCTTAAGCCTCGGCTCTAAGGCCATCAGGCATACACGTGTTGTACAGACATGCATGTAAGCAAAACACCCATGTTTCTCAGTGTATCCTTGGCTGTCCTGGAGCTAGCTCTGTAGACTAAGCTGGCCTTGAACTCACAGAGATCTGCTTGTCTATGCCTCCAGAGTGCTGGAATTAAGGGTGTGTGCCACTACTGCCTGGCTAAAACACCCATACTTATTAAAGAAATACATACATTTTCAAGAGGTATATATGGAATGGGAAACTGTGCATACTTGGCTGTCAGTAAGTTGTAGTCAGTGGCTCGTTGGGAGGCAGTAGTGGTGGCCAGAGTAAGGAGGACCTTTAGAGAGAATATTCACTCTCTGATTTGGCATCGGAAGTGAGTTAGGAAAAATAGACAGAGGACTTGGAGAATGACCTTGGACACTTCTGTCCAGTGGTGCTAATCAAGACAATGCAAGTTGGAGGGCTGGGACAGTTGGCCAAGTGCCTGCGCTGTAACCATAAAGACCCGAGTTTGACCCTTGGGACCCAGGTGAGAAGATCAGCTGTGCTGGCTTGTGCTGTAATCCCAGCACTAAGGAGGCAGAGACAGCAGGTCCACAGGCTTGAGGCCTAACAGCCTAGGCCAGTGAAGCACCTTGTCTCAAGAAGTAAGGTGAATGCCAGGTGGTGATGGTGCGCTCCTTTGATCTCAGCACTCAGGAGGCAGAGGCAGGTGAATCTCTGCCAGTTTGATGCCAGCTTGGTCTGCAGAACAAGTTCCAGGACAGCCAGGACTACACAGAGAAACCCTATCTCTGGGGAGAAAAAAAAAGATACAAGGATGGTATCCGCATTAACAAATGATACCTAAGCTTGTCCTTTGTCCTCCACATCCATGCACACATATGTGTGTCAGCACTCTCTACACAACCCTTCCCCCAACAAAAGGCGATGCAAGTTGTAAAGAAATCACATTTTTATTGGTTTGTCTTGTTATACAGAGAGTCTGCAGGAGTGAGGGTTGGAATAAAGGTATTAGTTGGGGTCAGTCACTTGGTTGTGTAGCGTTGTTCTGGTGGTTACTGCAGGAACAAAGCTCTTTCAGAATCTTGTCTCTGTTGCTGTCTACTTTTGTTTTATTTGTCCTTTCAGAGACACTTTGTCTGTATTGACTTTTGCTGCTCCCCAGAAGACAGAATGTTAGTTTAATAGACACCTACTGATGACCACAGTAAGCTTCATACAGACTATAACTTTCAAAATTCTAAAAGAGACAGGCACTTTTAATCCTCTTCTATATGGAGAACAAGCTCAAAGAGCTCAAGTAGTGTGCACAAGTTCATATGGCTAGTGAATAGTTTACCTAGTAGACTTCTGGCTCACAGTGCTTTGAAAATATGTGATAGGCCTAATGAGTAGTTAGTAGTCTATGTCTGGAATATGGAGTACTGAGAAATAGTCAGAGATAAGAGAGTAGCAAATAGGTTTTGGCCTGGTGTGGTAGCTATACATGCAATTCTAGAACCCAAAGACAGGCAAATTGGTCATGAGTTATAGGCCAGCCTGGGTTACAAAGGAAACTCTGTCATAAAACAAACACATCAAAAAGACCTCATACCAGTTACTAGCCCATCTCCAATAAGGAAGTTGTCTAGAGCTGTTTTTGACAGGTGTAAAAGAGCTTTGACTTTGGTTGTGTAGTAGAGGTGGAGATGCTTACACATACACTAGAGGTTTAGAGACAGGTTAGCTCAGTGTCTGAGGAGGCAGAAAATGGGGAGGAAGACATTCTGTTATATAAATGTCAGTATGCATTCCTTGAATAGCACATACATTAAAAATTAAAATGTACAATTTTGAACGATGGCATCAAAAACTTACAATAGAAGGTACACGTGAAGATGAGTTTTCTTGTGACAGTAACAGCAGGCCCTGCTCTGTGGGCATGACAATATGCACATAGAACTTTGTGTTCCTCGCCCAAGGATTGTCTCAAACATTGGTTCTTAGCTTCATAATAAGCAGATTATTCTTTGAATGCAGAAAATACTTACTTTAAAAGGATGAGAAAGCCCAAAGGGCTTTAATTGTAAATTCTGAATGTCAAAAGACTTTAAAATTGTACTTAAATAACGTTAAATCTTCCAGAAAATATAATAGGTTTTTTGTTTGCATTTAATTCTTGATTAGAGTCAGGTCAACATCTGAGCTTCAGCAGCAAACAGATAGAGGGTCAAATGGTTGTTCTATAGAGAGTTAGCTTCTGTCCCTTCTCTGAGGCTCTCATGACATTGGGTTCGCTGTGGCATAAAGAAGCTTGTTTCATCTAAGAAGTTTTTGTGTTTGTAATTCATTTTTATTATCTGTGATCATGATTTACGTCTACTATGTTGCTAATAATACGTTTATTTTCTAAGTGAAAATGAAATAAACATAATCTGTTTTACTTTTATTGGGATTTATTGTGATATTTGTAATTATAAAAGAAATGAATTTCATCTAGCTGTATACATTTCACTTAGATTTGAAGTTTACTAGTTTTTTTTTTTTTTAATTAGATCTAACAGCAAGTTTAAATCACTAGTAAGTGAACACTCTAGTGGGTCTAACAAGTCATGTACATTGGAAAAACTATATAGGGTAGAAAGTGGACAAGTCGAAGAGACTGGTAAGAAGTAATGTTTTTTTTGGCATTCACAGAAGGAGAATTGTCCGTGCAAAGTGAGGTGAAGGAAGAGCTGGTGATTCAGAAAGAGATGGTGGGGATCAGATCTTGATATTGATGATGTTCTCTGTGTGTAGATTTTAAAGCGATAGTCTTAGATATGTGGAGCTTCTATAGGGGGAAAATAGTCAGCTGGGCAAGCATGTGCAGAAACACATTTGTTATTCATAAAAATTCAGATTTGGGGATTTGCCTACAGTACAGTCCTGGTTCTAGTGATTAGTAGCCATATGCCTTGGCTGAGCTATTTGTTAGTTTTAGACCACGTCTGCACCTGGTAGATGGATCGTGGGTGAAGGGCCTGCTGCAAGCCTGATGACCCAGGTTCCACTCCTGTAAACCACGTGTTGGGCGAAGAGAACTGACACCTGCAAATTGTCTTCTGACCTTCGCATGCTCTGTAGAGTGCCTATGCGTGTGCATGCAGACACGCGCACGCTCACACACACGTGTAATAAATGAAAAGATACAACCTTATACCTGCCATGTATGAATTAGGCTAAGTGAGATAATTTGATCAAGTGCCAATATTACATATTCCATACACATTTGCAATATAGGTAAGTTAGTCTTTTATTTTTATTAAGTTTAGGTTTGTGTGGATGGTCATGTTGCGCCCCTAGATGTACCACATAAGTGCCAGTGTCTGTGGAGGGCAGAGTAGCAGATACTCCTGGAGGTAGAGTCAGAGGTAGTCGAGTGACTCAATGAGGTAAGTAGATAATTAAAAGAGACAAATACAACCATAAAGACTGTTAATCCCATGAGTAAGATGTCAAAATGCCATATCTTTGGCTTTTATAGTCACCTTAGGATTTATATTAAAACTATTAAAATTCATGGCGTTGTTTCCTTTTTGTTACAGTTTTCAATTTGACCAACAATGTGGATTTGGAGAACACAAAAAAGAAAATGGAAATATATCAAAAAGAAAACAAAGATGTCATTCAGAAAAATAAATTAAAGCTGGTTGGTTGCTAAGTATTTTCTTCTTTTGTATGAGTAACATCTTTTATATAATATTTAAGAAGATTTTATTAGTTCTTTGAGCATTTCATATAATGTGTTCCAATCATATTCATCCCCACTCTTTTCATCTCTTCCTTAGTTTACTCCACCCTTCTCTACACACCCATCTTTGTGTACTTCAAAAAAAAGTATTTCAAAAGAAATTTGTGCTGCTCAAATATTCTTGTATGTGTGGTCTTTTATCAGAGAGTGGTTCACTTTCCAGGAGCGAGACTCTCAGAGAAAGTTCTTTGTTTCTCTCAGGGCAGCTGTTGATTGCCGATAGCTCTATGGCAGAGGTGGGATTGTGTGCCCAACTTCCTTTCCATGCTGGGATTTGGTCTAGCTTGAGCTGCTCTGATGTGTTCAGAAGACATCATTGTTTTTATAGTCATCTTCTGCTTCAGGCTTGCAGACTCTTCCTGCTGCCTCTTCTCCATTGATCCCTCAGCCTTAGGAGGAGAGTTGCAGAATGTATGTTCCCTTTAGGACTGAGCAGTCTTCACTCTCTTAGTTTTTGCACCCTGGCCAGTTGTGGATCACTGTTAATCACCATCAAGTTTAAATTCAAGTTTCTCAAATTAGGGTTAATAGATACATTGATCTATGGGTATAACACTAAATCATTAAGAGATGCCTTAACATTATATCCATTTAGTGGCATAATAGTAGTAGATTCTCACTTAGGGCCTATTACCTGTCTAGCCACAAGTTTAACAATGGTGCCAAATAAGGATTTCATCTTATGGAGCAGGACTTTTAAACCCAATGAGAAAGTGGTTGTTGACGAATGATGTCTGTGTCACTATTGCATAGTGGGCATATCTCTAGAGCAGCTGTGACCTGGTGATGATGACTTTTCTCTTTGGTAACATGCAGAGAGCACCGTCCAGCACCACGCAGGCTAGGTCGTAGGGATAAAGTGTCTACTTCCATGCTGGCCTGATTTTACCAGGTTCTAGGACTCTCCTTCTGTCTGTCAAATTATGGAAGATAACCAGTAGTATTGATTATAGCCTGTATTATTTGGAGGTCTGCGGGACCTCACTGGCCAATAATTCTAAAAGAAGTAACTCATACCTGGAATTGGGGTTTTATTTTCTAATCTCTCATGTTTATTAGGGGCATTGTTGTTCTGTTATAGCATAACTAATTTTAACTTGTTATATATATTTTATATTTTAGAAAGCTTTTGTTGTTGTAGTAGTAGTATGTTTCCATTTATCTTTTGTGAAAGGTCTTTAGTGTTTTTGTTCCTCTCCATTATACTTCCTTTACCCTCCCCTTTCACTCCCAGTTTAACTATTCCTAGTCCATTATTTCATTTTAACTCTTTATATCAGAGTAGTCTCACTCAGCTCTCTGGAAAGCCCCTCCCCATTAGTATGGGCATTGCAAATGTGACACACATCTGAAGATTCAAAGCTAACACCCACAGATGAGAGTGTGACATCTCTGTAGGATTGGAGTACCTCACCAAAAATAAAGTCATATTTATTAGTACCAGAATGTGGATCTTTAATCTCTCTATAATTTTACTTGTAGTCCAAGGAACACTTATTACCATATCAATAGTGTCATTACTACATACACTGTGTATGCTATATCCACACTTGATGTGCTTAATTGGAGATACTCCAATGACATGGAGTTATATCTTCTTATGTTTGCTCTTACTAATCCTTCTGGATAAAGCTGGATTCCCTTCTTAACTGGGAAGCTTGTGTTAAGTACATTGACTTATGTGATGGGCTTAGGAATTGGTAAAATGATGAGGAGAAATGCTCACAATACTTAGCAGCTGACTTAGTAGGACAGAGAAGAGAGTGAGCTGAAATGGTTTTGAAAATTAGTTCACGTGGGGTGTGGGTCTGCTCCTCAGAATCCAGTGGACCTTGTTTAATTTTGCACATAATAAGGCTATAGTATTGGAGTGCAGCTCCTTTTTCTCCTTGAAGACTTGGTGTTTTGTTGAAGGAAGAATTTGCCTAATACAGGAATTAAGAAAATCCATGTTAAGTTCTATAATTACATGACTTGAAATTGTCTATAATAATTATAAATTAACTCAAGCCCACCCCTGCTCCAGTATTAACTAGTAATTCCATTTTTGCTTTGGGCTTAGTGTATTTGGTTTGGTGTTTGTCCTTCCCTGGGGTGGTATATACTCACATAAAATAACAAGTGTCCTAAGCTGTTCTGTATAGGCTTGTTAACATTATTAAAGCATACATGATTAATTTGCTTTATGCTTCTAGTAAATAAAGTAGAAGACTGTGGTATAGGTTTGCTATTGGCTGGTAAATTCATTCCATTTCTTATGGAAATGTTTGTTTAGACTCGAGAGCAGGAGGAATTGGAAGAAGCATTGGAGGTAGAACGCCAAGAAAGTGAACAGCGACGACTGTTTATACAAAAGGAAGAGGAGCTGCAGCAGATTCTGAAAAGGAAGAACAAGCAGACCTTTTTAGATGAGCTGGTCAGTATAATGTAATTACCACTTAAAAATTCATCTTCCTGTGGATTTTGCAGAATAATGGCATTTAATAGCAATTCAGAGTGTTCCTGCTCTAGTTTACTTTCAGTTTTTTCCCAATACATTTAAATATTTTAAATTTTATTTATTATTATTGTGCACAAGGATGGTACTGGGTGGAGAACATGTGCCTGCCATGATGTGTATATGGAGGTCAGAGGACAGTGGTGTTGAGTTGGTCCTCTTCAACCTTTTCCTGGGTTCTGAACTCAGGTAGTTGGGCTTACGAGGCAAGTCAGAGCCTTTACTTGCTGAGCAAGCTTTACTTTTGCTTCTGATAGTTATTGGTGAATGGTAAGATACATTCCCTCAGCTTCTCATCTCGTATAATATTTTGCTTACAATTCTGTGAGTTACTTGATTATGGTGGCACTCACCTTTAATCCCAGCACTCAGGAGGCTGAGGCGGGTGAATCTTTGTGTGTGAGTTCGAGGCTAGCCTAGTCTACAGAGTGAGTTCCAGGATATCCAGGGATACATTGTAAAACATCTATGTAAGATATCTAAACAAAACAATGAAGTAATTCAAGTGGGTTTTTGAAATCCTGTCCTCTGCAGATGTGCTTGCTGCCCGTGGCTTCTGTAGTTGTGTAGCTGGACATGTTCACAGTGTCTCAGAGCTGTAGGAGCAGTAGCCTAGGGGCGGTGGCTAGAAGGCTTGGCTAGGAAACCGGCACAGCACACCTACCGGTCAGTGACAGAGCCTGCGCCATCTCAGGGCATGGGGTCAGAGTCTGCTGCTCTGTGGGCCGATGGTGACCACTTCATCTATAGTGTCGGCTTTAAAACATGAGCGTGTTTCTAGAGTTTGGTATAGACTACCTTAACTGGATTCCCAATTCTACTCCAAAGAGAGGTCAGTGATAGAGTCATGGCAGTGACTTTAATTGTAATTTTTATTATAGTCACACGCTCCCTTTTACATCGTTCCAACTTCTATAAAGGATTTAAAGTGATTAATCCTAAGGGATGAAGATGCTTGTGGACCTTAAAGAAGGCTGTCAAAGTGAAGCTCTGCTGTATTATACCCCTACCCTTTCCATCTTCCTCTTCTTCTATCTTCCTCCTCTTTCTCCTCCTCCATCCTCCTCGCCCCTCTCCCAACTCTCCTTTTCTTCTGTACCTTCCCCTCTCTCTTCCTTCTTCCCTTCTCAGCTTTTGTCTATATTCATTTCACTTTCAGATGAGAGATTAACATAACTGACATAAATATAAATAATACTTATTAGATATGTCCCTAAGCTTACTAAAACATTGTTTTTATAGCATTTTCTCTTAATAGTTTCCTAACAAGCTGGTTTTGAATGTGTTGATTATGTGTTGGAATATAGTGACTGCATATCATATTTTTGCATGAAAAATAACATATTTGGATGAAATGTTATTAGAATATTAGTACTTTCTAGCAGTTATCTCTGTATTCAACTTTGTTAACAAATAGCCATAGTGACTATTATCCGAGATGTAGTTCGTAGAATTCATACTTTATTATTGATACTAGTGACATCACAAGCTGGAAAATGTTCCTTTCTGGGAAAGCCTTTCTGCATTGCCCCCTTTTTATGCTGTCTTCATATATTCATTTTTCATGAGGCATTTCTTGATTATTGATATGCTTCTAGTCTTAATTGCTGTGTTGTTAATTCTATGATAGAATAAATGTAAATGCATTTTCTATTATGCCTTTGTTCAAAAAGCATTTTAAGCTAGTTAACCCCAGGCAAAATAAAAAGCAAGGTTACATCTTAAATTAGATGTAGGTGAGAAAATAACTAGAGGATTATTTAGACAGAAAGTGCTCATCTTAAATGCCGGTCTAGGGCTGGACAGATGCCCTAGCAGGTAAAGGTACTTGCTGCCAAGCCTGACAACCAGCGTTCAAGCCTTACAACCCACCTGGTGGAAGGAGAGAACTGATTTTCACAAGTTGTTCTCTGACCTCCACATGTGCTCCTAGTGTGCACATACGCACTCAGATGAAATAAATAAAAATGCTGTGAAAACCCTCCCTACTTTCAATGCGTAGAACAAATTTGCTTCTAAACTCAAGTCTGCAGCATCTGAGCCAGAAGAAGGTGTGCTTCAGCCAATGTAATCATGCTCCAGCAGTCTCCCATTAGTCCTTTGTAGCTGTTGGACCTCCAGGCACTGAGTCTTGCTGCCTCACTGAGCTGTGTTGAGCTCCCCTCAAATGCAGTGGGGCATGACGTAAGACGCTCTTTCCAGTGTAGTACATTGTGTGTGATCTGGAGCTTATACTGGTTCTTGTGAGTTCCCTCCTCGCTTCCTGTTTTCTTCACCTGCAAGTCATTACTACACATATTTTCCTCACTATTTAGACAATGTAACAGGGTAGTTAAATAATTCTTGGTAATTCACTGTATTCATTACTACAATTAATCAGTATTAATAGTTTATAGAATAACACTGCAGTTAGTTTTTTGATTTCAACTTTTAAATTTTTTTATAGATTATTTCAATCTTTATTAAAAATTTTTGTTACTTTCAATCCTTGACTAACTAAATTCATTAAGTTTATTTTATCTTGATTGGTCTATATTGATGAAGTGAAAATATATTTTTGTATGTGTTTTCTTGTTAGATTTTTATTAAAAAGGAAAGCTAGCATTGGCATCTATAAGTATGTCGAAAAGGTTTAGCGTTTGAAATGTTCTCTGAACAAAACTTAATGCAAGGACGACTTATTGGAATTCTTTTCTTTCTTTCTTTTTCTGAGTTTGGTCTTTATTCCCAAAGTCACTTTTTAACCTTCTGAAAAGCACTGGCAGCACATTATACTGTATGTGACAGGGTTTAATGTTACGGTCTGAATGTTTATGGCTTTGCATTTGCCATAATGTTGGCTAAAAGTCCATTTATTTTAATCCTAACTGTAAATTCAATTTTTTAATAGTTTGGAAAAAGATTTTTAATCAGGTTCTGTGTTATTAAATCTTTTTATATTCCTATTTGAAAATTCTGTTCCATTTATGTCTTAAATTTTATGAGTTAATGCTGTTGTCAAATGCAGTAGCTGATTCTTATTAGGAATATTGTTTGCCAGATGGCTTACTTAAAGTCAGTTAAAATAATCTTTAAAAATGGTCATTATAAAGCTTTTAATGAGTATTACAGGCAGTCTTATTAAAATTTCTTTAAATATTAAACAGTGTGCCTTTAGGCAATTATATGGTCTCTGCAGCCTTCCCAGGTGAAGTGTGATCCTCAGAACAGAGAAGTAACCCCAGCCGGACCTGCATGCCCTGTATTCCCCGGAGCACGCTTCACAGGCTTGTTCTGCTCCAGAGACATGCTTGTCACCACAACCCATGCTTCCTTCTTTTTTAACACTCATAAAGGCCTTCAGGCCACAAAATTTTGAGTGCTAAAATAGAAGTGATAGGTTTAAAGTAAATTCTGTGGCTTGATATTAAAGTTTGATTCTTAGAATGCTTAATTTTTATAAAATTTCAGCTATCAGCACATTTAAACATTCTGTTCTTTTAGTGTGAATGGGATCCTAAGATTATAATAAACTTGTTTTGATTAGCAACATATTTAAAGTGAACACATTGTATTGCTTTTATATATTTTTTAAAACCTATGTGTATGTGTGTGTCTTTGTATGAATGGGTTAGCTGCCTAATGTAGGCACTGGGTTCCCTGAAAGAGCAGCAAGCACCTTAGCTGCTGAGTCCTATCTCCAGCCCCATTGTCTTACTTTTATATATGCAGTTTTGCTTTGTAGAATAAATATCAGTTATGTATCAGTATTTGCACTCATCTCAAATATTATAAATTAGAAGCAATTATTTAACTTTTAAAAATGATTTATTATTTATGTGTATGTATGTGTATCTGTTTATGGGTATATGCATGGGAGTTCAGATTCTCTCAAAAGCCAAAGGAGGGCTTTGGGTTCCTTGGAACTGGAATTATAGGCAGTTGTGAGCAGCCTGGAGTGGGTGCTGGGAAGCAAACATAGGTTTTTAGGCTAGGCAGAGATTTCAGTCATTATGTGCTCACACTTTTAAATGAAAAATGTTTAGCTCTAAAAGTTAGATCCCCTGGATGAACAGCAAGTGCTTTTAACCATTGAATCATCATCTCTCCAGCCCTTGATAGGACTTTACTCCATTAATTAATTGTGTATACATGTGAGAGCCTGTTTGTGGAGTTGGTGTATTACTGCCTTTATATGTGTTCTGGAGGGTCAAACTCAGCTCTTTAGGCTTTTTTGCAAGCATTTTGACCTGTCCATCTATCTTCCTAACCCAATAGTTTAACTTTTTAGCCAAGAATATTTCTTTTTTTATTTTTTTTTTACTTTGTGCACATGAAAAGATATATTTAAAAGATACTTTTGGCTATAGCCCATTTAAAGTCTTCTTATATGTTACTGTTGATTACAAAATGATTACAGAATGCCTAATGGAGATCTAAACTTGTCGCAGGAATGCCCAGCAATGCAGTACAAGTGCTTTATTGTGAATTAGAAACGAAGGTACTGAAGACTATTGTTATGTTGTTGCCTATTCACCTTTATTCTTGCTAAACCCAGGTTTAGGATTTATTTTATGAAGAAAAATTGGGTATTAATATGTTTTCATTTTCATGATACTGCTTTTGCAAAAATACTTTTGTTATAAAGTAATTTTGGGTTTGTGTTCTAAGATAGTAGCTCATGTAGTCCAGGCTGGCCTTGAACTCACCATGTAGGCAAGGCTGGCCTAGACCTCCATTTTTTCCCTATTCGGTATTTCAGCCTGTACCACCATGCCCTTCTAGGTTATAAAATTCTTAATGTTCTTGTGGAAGGAGAGAATCAACTCCTGCACGTTTACTTTGACCTCTGCACATGCTCTTTAACATGTGTGTCACACACACACACACACACACACACACACACACAACACGGAGAAATAAAGAAATGCAGTTATAAAAAGTTGCCATTGATGCGCATGTTTATCCTCAGTTCTGCTCAGTTGTTTGTTCTGCTTCTGTGCTGAGACTTTAAAAGTCACTTTAATTGTACTAATCAGCCACATTCGTGCCTAAAATGACTGATGGGTCAGAGGTGGAGAAAATGAGACTCAGTGGTAATGTCTGCCTTATATTATGGGATGTCAGTGGAGGAGCTTCTTAAGGATTAAAATCTGGGCGACTGCTATGTTTAATGCTCAATACCCTGCTTTGTGGTGGCTCCGTGGTGTGAACCTAGAGTTTCAGATATTCTAGGCACAGCACTGCGTCACTGAGCTACGTCCCTTTCTCTACGTTTTATTTTTAGATGACCTCAATACATTGCCCAGGCTGGCCTTATACTTGCTGTGTAGCCTTTCCCATATAACCTGAGTGTACGAAGTAGAAGAGTGGTGGGGTTTGTTCTGTTTGGGTTATTCTTTTATCTTTGTTTCCACATATGGAGTATATACTCTTGTACTCTTTCTCTGCATGTGTTTCTGGGTTCTTACTTAACTGACAGCTCTGAAAGGTAGAAGTCTAGTATCATTTAGTTTAGACCTTAGCTTCACAGCATCTCAAGCATGTAATTGCTCAACAGAATAAATAACAGTCTCCATGTTAGGATCATGTTAGGATAAGCAATTTGCTGCTCAAAATATGAGCATATACAGATTTGTATCAACAGTGGTCCTGGGTAGTATTGATGTATGATACTAAATGTTTTTCATTTTGTTACTTGATTAAAATTTGATTTAAAATTTAAAAATAAAGATAAAATAAACAAATTCACATGTGGTGGTACTTAAAATAGTTCCCCTGTGGGAAACAGAGCAAGGATTATTTGCAAATGGCCTCAGGTGAAATCCAGCGGGAAGCATTTCAGATGGTCTGAACTCTGGGTGAGGAGAATGTGTCTCAGCTAACCCTCTGGTCTGAGTTACAGCTCTTTCTTCTGTTCTTCTGTAGTTAGCTTTCTTTCTTTAATAAATGGCTTGGTGGCTAGATGAAATAGGACCCTATTATATTCTCTTTAATGTAGTAGATTTTATAAAATTCTTGTTTGCAAGTTATTTTGATTTATAAGTCTACAGCAGCCTTTTCTTATTATGGAATGTTAATATTCTTTTGTAAAGTGTTCTATATAAAGTGAATATTTAGGTCAACATCAAATGCTTATAGAAGAGACATACTTTGAAAGACTTTTTATTCTTTCTGTCTTAAATTTCATATGAACTTTGTTGCAGGAGAGCTCCGCCCTCCCTGTTGCTCTGCTTCTGGCCCAGCATAAGGACAGATCTACCCAACTGGAGATGCAGCGTGAGAAGCCCAGAGCCATGAAGCCAGTGACGTTTTCCACAGGAATTCAAATGGGAAGCCTTGCTTTAATTGTTTACTTGAAAGATAGTTTTCAGGACTATGCTTCTAAGTTCTTTAGTAATTTCTACAGTGAAGTGAATGTTTAGATATTTAAGAACAGGTTATGTTCTGGATTAGATGTCTGGAAACATGGATGCATATTGTATAATGAAAGTGAAAAGTAGTACTTTTCAAATTATGCAAATTGTTTTTCAGAATGATAAGAATTAGTATGGTTGTGTGTGTGTGTGTGTGTGTTACTGGAGATGAGACCTAGGCTCTTGTACATGCTAGGCAAATGCTGCTTCTCTGAGCTACACCCAAGATCTGTTTTTCCTATTTTATAAATTTGTATTGAACACTTCTTCAAAGAAAAGCATATATAAAAATAAAATTAGGGAACTATTTATCTACTGGTATAAAGTAGACCAGTGGATTAATTTATACTTTCCTGCAGACGGTTTTTTCCTACACAAATATGTTTCAAAACTATTTTAAAGCCATTTTTAATGTCTATACTGTTTAAGGGTAAAGTGATTTGAATTAAAACATTATTTAAAGTAGCCATTCAAAAGTAAGGATATGTTGATGAAGTTTTTTGCTGTAGTTGTGTATGAATTATTAGTTTTATTTTTTATAACTTTTTAAATACATGTATTCATTGTGTGTGTGTTTGTGTGTATGTTGTTTGTGTGTGTGTGTGTCAGGGTGCATGTGTGAAGGTCAAAGGACAGCTTGCAGGAGTTGATTCCTTCAGTCATATAGATTCTGGGATTCAGTGTTAGTCATCAAGCTTAGCAGTAAGTCACTGAATCAGTCGCTGGCCTGTGACTTGCTCGTATTGTTATAATAACTTTTATGTGTTTCACACATAAAATAGCTATATTGAGATATGGCTATAATAAAATAATATGGTTTTCAAATGATTAAGTATATTTTAAAAGCTTCATTTCAGTAACATAAAAGTATTATACATGGTGAAATTATAGTTAAAGATTTGGACTGTAAAGTCAAGTTTATCTCCTCACCTGTAACATGACAATAAGTGTTTCATATAACCAAGGATGTTAAAGGAGGGTGGAGGAAATGGCCAGCACCATGCCTGGCTGAGGGGGAGCTCTCAGTAAATGAGGTAGTTACTACCAGTGATAGCGTCAGTTGATTACACAGATGACTATTCTCTTTTATTCCATAACTGTCTGCATCCTGTTGGTATATGTTGAGTTGGATTTAGACATGCATTTAAATTTTGCTTCTAACTTTATTGCTGTATGATCTTGACCAATTTGTCTACCTTCATTCTTTTCATCTATAAAGTCATTTGCTTCTTTTTAAGATTGTTTCGAGGATTAAATAATGTGTTCCTTAACTGCTCCTTGACATTTATATAGTATTCTCTAAGTATGAGACAAATTAATATTCTTCTGTATTCTGTAATATTTTGTGTTTATAGTATATATGAACTATAACATATTCTACTTATGGCTAGTATTTATTAATATATTTGCTATGTAGAATTTTTATATTTTTATTTTTTTTCTTAAATGTTTCACTTTAAAATAGAAAGCTCTACAAATTAAGAATTACAGATCCATAGCTTGTGAATTGGTTTTAATGTTTAGTTACAAAATTTTAACAAATAGAATTTCTTATCTTGTTAGTACTCTGTAATTTTTTTTTTTTTTTTCGAGACAGGGTTTCTCTGTGTAGCCCGGGCTGTCCTGGAACTCACTCTGTAGACCAGGCTGGCCTCGAACTCAGAAATCCGCCTGCCTCTGCAAGGTAGCAGAAGCTAAAAGACTAGTCTAGTCATTTTTTGGATGAAGTCTAGTGTTTAGATGACACAAAGCAGCCACATACCCAGAAAGATCTCCATCTTCTGTTGAAAGCAGAACATTTTGGTAATGCAAGCACAAATGGCACAATAATGTTACCATGTACACTTCTCATTGAAAACAGTACTCTAACTCTAAAACATACAGACTGTTTCTTCTTACCTTTTGCATGTGATAAAACACTACCCTAGTCTTAGTAATTATGTAGCTGTTGCTACTATTTTCCAGTATCTTTCTTTCATTGTGCATATAATTAGAGATGACAGTCCTAAGTAGAAGACACAGAGCTCATTTTAACTTTCTTGCAAGTTCATTTTTTCCCACCTGCCACCTACAGCAACGTGAGTATATCAATGATGGTTTGTCTCTATTTCAGAATTTATCTAGACTCCCCTCCTCCCTTTTCTTCATCTCAGCCATTCTAGGCTGGTTGCTATCAGTTGATCTCTATTCTGAGCATCTTATGGCCTACTCTATAAACCTTTTAGATGGTTCCTCAAATGAATAGATGATAACAAGCAATGTTGAAAAAGTTGATAACTTTTTTGCTTAGTATTTTGTTCTCTTCAATTTACCTAGGGAAAAAAAATACAGAATGTTAGTCAGTTATTCTCTCATATCCAAAAAAGTGACATTTATACCAATAAGTTCATGATGAAAATGAGTTAGCAAGAGGATTCGCAACACCATGAGGAAAGCAACAATACCAACCAACCAGAGCCCCCAGGGTCTAAACCACCAGCCTGGGAGTGCTTAGGGAGGGACCCATGGCTCCAGCTATATATGCAAGGGAGCTATATATAAGGGGGAGAAGAGCTCCTTGGTCCCATGAAGACTGGACGTCGTGGGGGGGGGAGATATTCGAGGGTGGGGAGGTGAGGTATGGGGGAGGGTGGGTGGGGGTACACCAATGTGGAGGCAGGAGGAGGGGGGAAGGGATAGTGAGTTCCTGGGAGGGAGGGAGGGAAATGAGGTAAAGAGAGAACATCTGAAATGTAAATAAAATTTCCAATAAAAAAAAAGAAAGTGAGTTAGCCATGGAAAAATCACTGTAGAGGAGACAGAACCAAGAGAGCCTCTGTAAGAAGTGGCCTTTTTACAAACAAAAGCTCTGTTTACAGAGTGTCGTCCCCCTGCCATGCTTGCTCATTAGAGTCAGTTCAGGGGAACATTCTTCCCATCCTCACTTTTTGAGACATCATCTTAAGTACCCCAAGCTGACCTTGAGCTCTTGATTTAGTGGGAGATGATCTTAAACCAAACTTGGTCTCCACCTCTGCAGTGTTTTGATTGCAGAAGTGAACCACTGCACCAAGCCACACCGAGTTTTTGATGGCCCTATCTAAAGTATTTTTTTTGTTACCCACATACCATTATTTTATACTATTAAAGTCTTTAAATGTTTATTTCTATGTTTGGCACCTAAACTTTGCAATCCTAACACTAAAACGGTGACAGGGTATAGTGCAATGCTCTAGATGAGTGAATGAACATTATACATGATGTAATACTAATGGAGCCCAAAGATACACAAACACTCTGAAGCTTCTTTGTCTTTATGCTTGGGATATCCTTAAAGCTTGTGAAAACACTGACTGTAGTTTAGGAAGAACTAGTTATATTTGGTTTTCTTTGAGACCTCTGAGCGGAAGATGACATTTCACAGCCCTTCTTCCTGTGTTTTAGCTTACATTCTTCTTGCCTCCTCTTCTGCTGTGTTGTCGAGTCTTAGAGGGGATTCTGTAAGTGCCTTACTTATGGCTGAGCACTTGTCTGTCAGTGTCATGCAGTAGGCATGAGTCTACATTCACCACCATTCACTGGAAAGAGGTGCATTTTATTTTAAGGGCTTTGAATGTCCTTGGATTTTGGTAAAATCAATGCCCACAGATAACAAGATACAACTGTACTTGTTAAGGTCAGCTAAAAAAATTTTTGAACAATCACTGATTAACAAATGCATTGTGATGAGCACAACATGAGGAAGGTCTTTGTATGTGTATATATGTGTCCTTGGTGAGATTAGGAAACAGAGCCACAGTCGGCTCACAGTGTCTTCTCAGAGAGATGAAGAAGCTTCAGTCTCAGGTCACCATGCTGTGCTTTCACCTGCTTCCTTGGAGCATGTGGCCATTAAGGCAAGACTTGAGTGTTTTTGCAGATAGGTATCACACCCTGGCTTTGGGTCAGCAGTGTTGAAAAGTGTCATAGAACCAAGTTCTAACGGGCAGATTCCTGAGAGTACCATTCCTGAATTCCTCAAATGGCTTGCTAGTAGAGGTGCCACAGTTTATCTGATCGTCGGGCTAAGAGTGTTCTGTATAGATCTTTCTCTGCCCTCCTTTCCTCCCTCCGTCCTGTTCCCCTTGGTAGAAACTGTATCTTACTTTGAGTTTGTTTTTAATCATTTTTAGCATAGTTGTGGAGAAAAGACTTATTTCTATTTTTATAGTGCCTTCATGTTCTACATGTGCCCCAGAATTTTCATATGGGGACAGAAGACAACCTGCAGGAGTTGCTTCTTTCTCTCTCCACCATGTGAGTTTTGAAGATTGACCTCAGGTCATCAGGGTTGGTGACAAAGCACCTTTACTTGACAGAAGAAGCCTTTGCTTACCGACCCCCAAACACCAAGTTTGATCTGCAAATATATGGATATTTTTCTTTTTTCTTTCATAAATTGCTTCATTTCTCATCTCCCATCCAGCTACTTTTTTGGATTTTTAAAATTGCTTACTTTGTGTGTTGAAATGTATGCTAGTTACTAGATTATAAGTGTCGTGGGGGTAGATGCTTCACATTGTCACTTGGTTTTATGTAACCATAAGAATGTAGTGTTACATATTCATAATCAGTTTTACATATACAAATGCAGGTGATATTAATACAGCCTATGTTGTGTAAAGAAAGCAGTCTTCACTAAGAAGTGTTGTTTAGACTTGAGTTACGAGACATGATGGTGAAGGGACAGAAAATGGGCATGTGAGGGACAAAATGGAACAGAGCCTGAGCTTCCTTAGCAGATGTCCGTCTCAGCTAAGGCAGTAGTTATGGTCTCAGTTGTCCCATCCTGGGAGTTCTGTTAGCCTTGCAGCCTTGCTAGCACTCGGGCTTGTGAGCTTAAAATGATCCTAGTTGCATTGCATGGGTATGACTGGCATCTCAATATGGTTTTGGAATTTCCCCAAGCTAAATGATACTTACAATCTTTTTGCACTTTTTTGGCTTAGTATAATAGGCCCATGCCTAGCAAGAACAGGTATACGTTAGATAGTCACAAATGATGAAGTCAGAATAAGTGATATTTCCATTTCTTAAATATTTATTATTTCCTTGTTTGGAGTCCATCCTATTGTGCTTTTGTTCTTGGCTAGTTACCGTACACAGTAGAACATTAGCTATGTTCTTCCTTTACACCTAACTGTACCTGGTACCTGCCAACCCCCTTCTCTACCTCCCCTCTCTTCAGCTAACCACCCTCTGCATCTATGGATCTGCTACGTAATGTCCTCTAGTTCCATGCTGCCGAGAGACACAATCCCATTTATTGCACAGCTGATATTCCATTATGAATATTTATCATATTTTCTTTTATCCATTTTTCTGTGGGTGGGTGATTAGCTGTCATGGCCATAGGGAAAAGTCCTGCAGTAACAGGCATGCAGAACCTCTTTGACACACTCATCTTCTTACCCTAGGATATTTATCCGGTAGTAGAATTAACATCTGTGTCCATTAGTTTCTTTATAGTGCTTTTCAGGAACTTTCCTGCTGCTTTTGATAATGCCGTGCTGGTTTGCACCCTCACCAGTTGTCTGAGAGCTGCCTTCTTTGCCCATGCCCAGCACTTGTCATTTGATGATAATTGCTCTGCATGGAGGTTGGGCATCTCTTCATGGTTTCGACCTGTAAGCTGATGGTTAGTGCTTCGAGCACTTCTCATCTATATGTTGGTTATTTGTATATTCAAAAGGAATATCTGTCTGTATCATCTCCTCATTTCTAATTGGATCATTTACTACTGGTTTTCATATTGGGTTGACTTTTGTATATTATGGATAGATTAAAGATATTTTTTTCTCACCTTGTTTATGCTATCAGTTTTGTGTTTTGTTTTGCTTTCTAGTTCCTTTCTAGTTCCTTGTATTATTAATTTTGTTATTGTTGTGTGTTTATTTTTTGTTTTGTAGTGACAGGGTTTCTCTATGTAGCCCTGGATGTTCTGGAACTTAAACTCTGTAGACTAGGCTGGCCTTGAACTCAGAGATCCCCCGCCTTTCCCTCCAGAGAGCTGGGGGATTGAGGTGTGTGCTACCATGACCAGCTATATATATTTTTTAAATAAAAGTCTTTTGTGTCTTTTTTCTAGATTCTTTAATAACTTTAAACTTACCTGTTAGTGTGGCTTTTTGCTATATCCCATAGATATCTATATGTTGCATATGTGTTTTTGTTTATTTCAAGAAGTTTTACATTTTCCTTTATTCCTTTCACCGATCCATTGTGCTCAGGAGCACATTGCTTAGCCTTGGTGTCTTTGTAGTTTTTGAAGTTCCTTTGTTAATTTATTAGGGAAGACATATGGTGTGGTTTTCATTGCTTAGATGATGTTGAGACTTGTTTTGTGGCCTAATATAAGAATGTTCATCTACTAAAGCGAAGATTGTGTGTTCTCTAGCTATTGGGGACATTGTTTTGTAAAAGTCTTCTTGCCACTTGCTTTATAGTTCTCTTCTGTCTGGAGAATTTGTCTATTGAAAAGCTGTCACATTGGATTTGATCTGTTGTTTCCTTTGCTGTGAGCTGTCATCGTGCTTTGGTATATCTGGATAGCTTAAATCTATTTTTATTGGGTTTTATCAACTGCATATAAATGAACAAGATTTCATTGGAAAACCTTTAAAACATGTACAAAGAAATAACAGTAGTTTATACAAATTCCCTTAATCTAAGAGATTACTTTCAAGAAAAGCAAAATACTTGACAAAACCTGACGGGCATACTGATAGAAGCCGTTAATGAGGTGAGTGTGTACTCTCACTAGGGCTTCAACTTGTATGATTTTGTCATGTGTTTGAGGCTCCAGTGTGAGCAGGTAATTTAAACATTTCATTACATTTAGACTTGGAGACTAAATTCATCTCATTTGATGCCTTTTCCCTCAAGTCTCATGGCCCTGGGATTCAGTAATCGAGGGTCAGCTTCAACACTGTTTCTAGTGAGAAGTGGAAATCCTACTGAAGGTTCTGTTTAAGGACATGCTGTTTAGTTTATGTTGTGAGGCGTGTTGTACTAGTGTTTAATTCTTTTTCTCCTGCCTTATTTCGAACTCATGGAGTCATTTTCTGTATGTGTGTCAGCTAAAAATAAAGCTTAAAAATAAGGGTGATAGTGATTAGAAGTTTTAGCTTTTCTTAAAGGTCTATGTGATCTTGATTAAACATTTTAATGAATACTGAATGATAATATTTAATACTAGTATGAGATGCCAATGTATTTGACACTGGATTAAGAAGTGCACATTCTCTTTAGATGTTGTGTCAGTAAACATTGGGCATATCATTGCCATGTAATATCTAGAACTCCAGTTCCCAGCTGGAGATTTGATTTGCTGCTTTATTCGTTTAAAAGTGTTACTATGAACTATAGGCAGGCAAAGGCAAGAAGAAGGGGGCAGATGGCAGGGAAGTAAACCAGTAAAGTTCTACAGCCTTGTTTGTTTTGGCTAGTTCTTGTCCTAAGCACATGGAAATACTTTGCACATTTGAGAATTGGTGTCTACGTAAATCATTCATGTAACAGAAACAAATTAGATTATTCTGTTGGGACTTTTCATTTCTGGTGCTTCCTTTGTCATAAGTAAATAAATTTCTTCTTTCAAATCATATTTTTGATAATGTATTTGGAGCATCAAATATACAAATTTAGATTGGGTGGTACAATATATAATATAAATAATTATATATTTACCTAACATTTCCTTGTTATTCATAGTTTTCTGCTATAAAAATAATGTTATTACTAGGAAGAGACAACATATTTACCAAAAGTCAGTGTAGTGAAGCTACATTTACAACTGCCTGGTTCCTAAATTTCTAGTATATAATTTCTTGGTATAATAAGTTTTAAGACCAAAAACAATGTTGTAGTGTTGAGTGCACTTGCTTGTCCATATGCAATATGGGTATTATTAATCTGCCCACCTGTTACAGATATGCTCACTAAGTACAAGGTACAGTGAAAGGCAGACTGAAAGTACAAGCCTCAGGTTATTTGTTTAATTATGTTTTATTTTAGCAGTGTGTCTTTTGTGTCAAACATGTTAAGCTTTGAGAGAGAGACCAGCAAAGACTTGATCCAGGACCATACCTTTTGGACAACTATATTATGTATGGTAGTAGGTTCTGCAATGCTGTGCTGCACTAGATATCTCTTTTCAATGAAGATTATTGGCATTGATAAGGCTTTGTGAAATAATTTTTTATATTACAAATTACTAATTTTAGTTTAGAGACGATAGCCACAGCTATAATTACAATTTCTGTTACAAGCTCAGTCCCTGAAAATGTAAGTGATTTTGCACACTTTTTCTTGTCTATTTCAAGTTGTAGAAAAGTTCCAGTACCCTTTTCTCAAAGGTTGTCAAGCTAGTTCCTTGTGTCTTACATGGTAATGAAGTGTATCTTTCTCATAGGAGCATTTGTGTTGAGAATAGAAAGTAGTGGAGGATAACTGTAGTCTCCTTTTTTCTAGTCTGATAGTACAAGCAGTAGAGCCTGAGCCCCCATTTATAGAAGACAGAGGTCTTATGGCCATAAGGCTTCAGCGTCACATTGGATGGGTTCAGACTCTGGGGCTTCAAGTTAATGTCTATGGGACCTGGACAGATAACATTGGTAATTGTTACACTATACCTTGCAATGTGCTCTTCATGGGACTAAAATAACATACTTAGGTTCTCGAAGAGTGTCCTTTAAATAATCTAAGATGTTGTCAGTTACAAGGTAAACTGCTTCCCACATTTAACAGTTTCTCATAAAGATTAACTTTGTAAAAAGTAAAGAAATTATCAACAACGGTATGGAAGCAAGAGAGTGACTTAGGTGACTAGCTGCATGTGTAAGATCATCTTACACTTTAACATAGGGCTTTTGGAGGTCCAGCGAGGGCACGCCGTGGAAGTGTCACTGTCAAGTCAGAGGCACCCACACCCTGCTACCGGAGAAAAACGTCATTGCATTGTATCTTGTGGCTCAACAAAGGATGGTTGTGAATACTGTATGAATGTTTCTGAGAATGAGAAACCTCTCCTGGGCCTGACAGCACTGGATCTCATGGGCAGGCTCATCTCCTAAGCAGAGACAGATCCTGCCATTTATCACGTCATGCGAGTGTGAGTGTGGGAGACGAAGTATTGGGTATGATCTACCTCTGTACACTTTTAGTGCATCCAGATTCTTACTCTGGATGATAGTATTAATGGTATTGATATAAATGGAGTATGTTCAAAGTCTTCAGAAGATAGTTGGGGAAATTGTTAAAGATTTTCATTTTCTGTGGTGGCAACTTTGCCTCTTTTGGGCAGCCTTGGTCCTATGAATGTGGGAAAAGGGACTGAATTTGTTTTGTCCTGTATGAATTTTAATGATAGACTTGGGTGTGAACTGGGCTCTGAATCTCACGCTGGGTAGTTCTGTTGTTGCACAGGATTCCTGGTGATAACTAGTCAGTTGTTCCAAGTGAATTCTGTCTTATTTTGTTGGTGGTGGAGAAGTTACCAGCTGTGATACTGTGTGTGGTGGGCTTTGGGCTCCCTAAAGTTGAGTTGGAGGCTTCATTGGATTGATAGAGAAAACCTGCGCAGTTTCTTGTTCTCCTGTCACTATGAAGAGACTGGAGGTTTTGCAGACAGGCCAGAAGGTGTGGTGGATCCTTTTCATATCTTACTTGGCATTGCTGGGTTGGAGGATTAAACCTGTTAGTCCTGTCTTTTGAATGCCTGAAGAAGTGTTTCACAGGTGGGTAGTCTAAACTGAGCTGGACTCAGAGGAGAAGGATGTATGCTGCTGTCATCTTAACTGCCATGTTTGAAGCACTTTGCAAACCTAATGGTGATTACTGCTCATACTTGTATATCGTGCTGACTTAGTGATAAATTATGCAAACTGTACATATTCTAAAATACATATTTAGATCTTTTGCAGTGTTCTTGTCTATACCTAAAGTTTATGGTTTTGAAGTCTTCTTAAGAGCAGACTTAAAAAAGCTAGGTTTCATTGATGCCTCCACATGACCTGTTGACCTGTAACAATAGTGATGGAAAACAATTTTGTCAACATTGCTAACTGATCCAAGTGAGTTACATTCATGATTTAAGTAAAAAATGCACAAAATTCAAAAAAATAAACTTGGTTATAGAATCTTAAGCCCTTTAGAGTAGAGAGAAGGAAGAATCTTTTGTTCTTAGTTGTAAATAGACTAACATAAATAATGTCACAATCTTTTATAAACTATTAGTGAGTTCATAAGTTGTTAAAAGGATGATATAAAAATGACATTTTATTAGATAATTGGAATCTAGTGCCTTAAATGAGTTCCAGACAGCGTAATAAGAAACTGTCTGAAAAACAAAAAAAAAACTTAAGATTGTTTAAATATTCTGCCTTAAATTGGGATTTTTACTACGATGGTATAGTCTGGTTAAATGCATAATGAGAGTAACTGCTGCTTGGCAATCGTTAGAACTGCTGAAAACAGAAAAACAGGAATTCAAAGCATGTCAGCGCCTCGGATGACCTCAGGGTTTAGAAAGAGCCTTGTTTTCTTGAGTGAGACACTAGAGTTAGGGAAGCTTCATGAGCCTTGTCCTCTTGTCCTCTGTGGCAGTGCTGACTGAAGCCAGAGCAAGGACACGCGTCTCTGCTGTCAATCATGACTTAGGAAACAGGAAGTCTAGGTCTGCTTTTCTGAGACACTGTGGTTTTATGCCTTAATTAGACACTGGAGAATTTCGTCTGTGTCACATAGATTTTTGTCTCTTATTGTTGAAGGGGATTTTTGTTTTGTAGACTGATGCTTTCAATTGCTAGGCCCAAAATGTACTTAGTAGATTTGTTGGGAGACAAAGAGGGGCATGTTCTGTAGACTGTCTGAGTGTTTTGCTGGTAGGTTGTGAGTCTTTAGCCAGGCACAAGGACAGATGAGAGAATCAAATAAATAATAAATAAATCAAATAAATAGAAGAGAGATCATTAAGAGAGAATCAAACATTGAGAGGGTAGTAAGGCTGTAGACGGTCTTTCTAGCCTGTTGGTTCTCAGAGTCCTTGGCGTCGTCGTTTCTCCACCGCAGGTTACCTGGTTGTCTGTACTCTTCAGGCTCTCATCACAGGGAGCCTGGTCCTGCTCTCTGCTCTCATTATCATGGTGAGGAAATGTTAGTGCTCTGTGTTTGTCTTTTTCTTTTTTAAAAGGAACTTATAAGGATAAAAAGTATAAAGATAATTTCTGTTGATAATTAAAATATACAAGTTTTAAGCAAGACACAAAATAAGCAAACCTTAGTCTGTTTCAAAAAGAACTACTTCATGTATTGCTTAAGAAAAATTATTCTACAAATGCCTTTTAAAAAATATCAATAATGAAGTAACTAAACTCAGATGATTATCAAATAAAATTATACAATTCCATTTCCCTCTCTTACACCTTCCTGAACTCAGGAAGGTTTCCTTGTGGCAGATTCAGGTTGTGGCCTTAGATCAGGGGCCGTACTAGGATTCTTAGTGGCGGAGGGGTGAGCTTCTTGGGAACTTAGGGGTGTCTTGTTGTGGGGACATACAGGTGCTAGATGGGGCTGCAGAGGACAAAATGGGAAAAAGTCAAAGGTTAGGGACTTTAAACTAAGTGCCAGCTATGCTCTTAAGAAAGAGAAAGCAAAGTTTTCTTTGATTTCCTCGGTATTGTTCCCATATCCCAAGACAAAATTAAAGATAATTAATGTACTTTATATGTTGTCAGTCTGGGATCACACTATCATTAGTAATGTTCCTTCTACAGAAAGAAAGGAGGTTTGAACTTCATTATAAACAGCTCCCACCCCTTTGCCTTTTTTGGGGAGGGAGGGATGATAGATTTTTGTTCTGCTGCCCAGGCTGCCTAGGCGGTTTGAACCCAGACTCACTTGAACTATCTAAGCTCTCACCTCGTCGCCACACTGGAAATACTCTAAGCCTGTAACACCATGTCAGGCTATCCTATAAAGCATTCTGTAATGGTTACATTAGATACAGTGATGATTGTCTGCAGTGATTCTATGTGGTGGAATATTGAATGACAGTGGAGGTGCTATGAAAGATCCTCCTCGTGATGGTGATGGTGGTGGTGATGGTGGTGGTGGTGGTGGTGATGGTGATGGTGGTGATGGTGATGTTGATGATGTTGATGTTGATGATGTTGATGATGTTGTTGATGGTGTTGTTGATGACGATGTTGATGATGATGTTGATGATGGTGGTGATGGTGATGTTGATGATGTGGCACTGATAGTGAAGCTCATTTTGTAGGCACTTTGACACAGTTGAATCTTTTTTATTTGATTTAAATTCTTAAATATACTTATAAGCAAAACTGAGGCTTAATAAAAGTCCATGTTCATCTTTGTTCAGAATATACATTTCAAGATATAGGATGACCTTTTGGATTGCATAGGCTCCCCCATCTCTGTCTCTGTCTGCCTGTCGTCTGTCTGTATTGACCCATGTGTGCACATGTGGAGGTCAGCATACATCAGATGTCTTCCTCTAATTGCTCTCCACCTCAGTTTTTGAGACAGTTTGTCACTGTACCTGCAACTGACTGTTTTAGCTAGACTAGCTGGCTCAGAGAGCCCTGGGATTCTTCTGTCTGTCCCCTCCCTCCTCAGTGCTGGGTTCGGTTCCTGGTGCTGTGCATATTACTTATGGAAACACTTCTCCAGTCAAATCCTTTATTTTTAATATTGTATTATTTTAAAGACATTATGTCAATGGGATGCTATAAGCAAGTAGACAGTATACTTGTTCTCTTATTGAAAAGAAGATACAGTGATGAGAAAGCTATGTGGTGTGAAGAATCAAAGCGAGTGGAGGAAAGCTTGTTCCTACAGCCTTATTGGTTGAGGCTTATTGGTCCAGGCCAGTTAGAGATCTGTTTCGAAAAGCGAGTTGGATGGAGTCTGAAGAATGACGCCCAAGGTTGATCTTTTGCCTCCATACATATGCCATGCATGTAGACATGTCCATGAATATACATGATAGCACACACACACACACACACACACACACACAAACTCCTCCAGTTTCTCAGATCAATTTTTGAGTCATTTTATATCATTTCCTCCCTTTCCTTCCTCTCTCCTGTCCTCCCGTGCACCTCCTTTGCTCTCCCCAAACTCATGGCCTCTTTGTCTTCAGTTGTCACACACACATGCACAGATGGAAAACCACTTAAAGTTTAATACTTTTATTTTCAGAGAGACTACATTTTTTTAGAAAAGGTGTTGTTTTGCTTTAGTGAATAACAAATGGTCCTAACTCCTAAATTTTTAATTCCCTTGAGGGAGACACAGTAGAGGTAGACACTGCTTGAGAAAGCCATCCTAAGAACTGAAATAACCAGGGCAAACTAATGAAAGGAGTTTTCTTTTTAGCTGAAGACAAAGTATACTTGGTGCTGTTTATGAATATGCCTATTTTACTTGCTAGTGAACCCCTAATTTCTATAAATGTCCTTAGATTTTCTTAAAACCACAAAATAATTTAATAATAAATTATTTAAAAATGTATTCCGAAAAGCAGTACAGGTATTTTCCAGTCTGTATACTTTGTATTAATGAAAATATGAGAAATATTACAATGAGGAAGTGCCCACTTAACTCAGTGTCCCTCAGAGTCTAAAGTGTTCGGCAGCTGAGAGGCTGGTTTGAACTTGACTTTCAGGATAGAACACTTCTGCCAGTATGGGAGGTTTGCTTGTTTGTCCTTTATTTTTCAGCAAGGCTAGATCAATTATCAAGTGCTGAAGAATTAATTTAAACAGTACGGTAATTCCTGTCATTAGAGATACTTCTTAGAAATTCCTGTGTCCCTAGAGAATGATCAGCTGTGGGCTCTGAGGAGCAGGAGCCTGCTGAGGAGGATGCAGGCTAAAGCAGAGAGTGTCTGTGAAAGGCCCGCAGGAGAGCCAAGTGCGAAGGGAAGGCTGGGGAATGGAAAGGTTTTGGTTTTTAAAAGACCAGTGAGTGATGTGAGATTAAAAGCAGTAACAAACAAACCTATTTTCTTATGGTGTAGTCTGTAAGCACAGGGTTGGAATAGTGAGTTTATCGCCTTTACCTTGTAATGGTAGCAAGGTAGGTAATTGTTTGAGGGTCTGAGGGTTAAGAGTGCTGTTGCTTAAATGTATGTTAACTGACTAATTTTCACAACCTTTAGTACATAGCTTTGTGTGCTAGCGCTTTTCCCAGTGTAAAATGGATCTTAATATATCCTACAATTAGTGACAAATAAGAAACTTTGTAATTAAGAGACGGCCTGTTTATTTAAGAGCCTTCAAAGGTTGTAAAAGATTATACTTGGCTATATGTGAAGGATAAATGTTGTGAAATAGTGCCCCTCAGTTCCCCTTTTATAATAAATCTCAGCTGTGTATTCAGCAAAAGGGCTCAGTGCCAAAGAGAACAGGTTCAACTTGTCTGTGAGGATTTGCACTGCAGCAGAACGTACAGCTGCTCTGTAGAGGTCACAGTGGAGGTCAGTGTGGCTTGAAAACCCTGCAGAACCTAGTGTCGCTTGCTGTTTGAGACTCAGTGTTAACTTCAAGCATTAAAAGTGGAGTTAGACCATAAGAGTAAGTATAAGTACTGAGTACAGTTCTCAGTCCGTTTCCAAATGGCCTTCATGGGCACCTTGTGACAGATCTTCTTAAAGACGCTCAGAGTACTCTTACCATATTTCCCTGATGTAGAAAAAGGGTTTCGTTTGCTAATTCTAATTGTGTTTAGTGGGATGACATATTGTGTAAGAACAGGTTTTTATGATGGGGACAAGGGACTGTAGGTGAGTTCCAGTGGGAGATCAGATGCCATGACATGGTGAGAAGGTGCCTGTCTTCACTAAGTCAGCTTTCTCTTGATCTTAATATGATCAGCGGAATCAGAATTTAACGACAGCAGCAGCAAAGAAAATACCATATTACAATACTACCCTAACTCTTTCCCCAAGTATCTTAACATTCATCCGTATGTTTATTGTCTGCCTGCCTGTATGTATGTATCTAAGTTTTTTGGAAGAGGTAATTCAGAAATAGCCTGTGGAGAGGTGGTGAGAGCCAGGCAAGGAAACCTTAGGTTTGATAGAAGGAATTCAGAAAGCCACAGAAGGAAATAAGTAGATGCACAACTAGGCTGAGCTGTGTTTTGCCTAAAGTTTATATCTGAATACTTTTCTTGTTTTGGTGACCATGTTTATTTTCAGTTGTGATTATAGCAAAGCAACAGGCAGCCGTTGCTGTTGGTGGGAGATTAAGTGGTAATCTGTAGAATGTGTTTCAGCAAAGGCAGCTGATTGGCGGCAGCACCTGTCCTAGCAACTGGTCATATGTTAGTGCTTACAAGCGTTAAAATACCAAGCTGTAAAATTTATAAGCACTGAAAGTTAGGTTTTTCATTGCCCTTAGGTTACTGTTTTACTAAGTATACAGTCTTCAATTTATGTTTTTTTTTTTTTTTTGATAAAAGGAAGTCTATAGAATAAAATTAGTTTTATCCCCCAGAATTAAAACAAAAAACAAAACCTAAAGCAAAGCATGTGACAGTCTAGATCCTTTTGCATTTGTGTGAGCCGCACCTATGCTGAGTGATACATAGGCTTTCAGATGGCAACCTGAACGGACTGTGACTCTCATGTGCTCTTTTGTAATCCACAGAGTAAACACGAAGCACTGTCAAAGGTGCAGTGAAATGCAGCTTAAAGAACTGATTAGTCCAGTGGCTCCTTAAAGGCACTTTATGTCAACATTACTCGGAGTTATTCTTCTTAGTTGAAATAGTCTTGTTGATCATATTTCAAAGTGTATACAACTTATAATGATTGACAAGTGATCAGTTTCTGTTGATGACTTCTGTTGGAGGAAGAGATTTTATTTGCTTATTATACAAAGAAAATGAAACATCTAAGAAAAATATATGGATAAAGTTAGAGTTTATGTCTCAGTACAGATGTAGTTTGCCTAAGTCTAAATGTTTTTAGAAATAGATTGTTAAGTATTTTCTGAAAATGACATCTTAGAAAATGAATATATAATTTTCATTTAAAAGAACCTATATATTAATACATAAGTAAGTACTTGTACTTTATGATTAATGGCTATAAATCCATATTTTGGCATATAATTTGTACATGATGATAAATATTTGAAAGTAGAGTTAGTTCTGGTGATCCATGTTACATTATAGCTTCACAGTGTCTACCATGTGCTAAAGATTTGATAAATGAATTAAAATGTTCCTGTGATAGATACATGCTTGTTATCTCTGGCAGTGAAGGGTTTAAAACCTGGGTAGAGGTTTAGAGAGATGGCTCAGCAGTAAAGAGCACTAGCTGCTCTTGCAGAGGACCTGGGTTCAGTTCACAGTGCCTACATGGTGGCTTGTCACAAACACCTTTAATCCCAGCACTCAGGAGGCAGAGGCAGGCAGATCTCTATGTGTATGTCTGGGGGTCATGGAGGCCAGGAAATGGCATTGGCTCTTCTGGAACTGGAGTATACAAATAAAATCTTTTTCTGTAGTGTACGTATTTTTAAAAAAGAAAATCTTGCTAGGCAGTGGTGGTGCATACCTTTAATCCTACCACTTGAGGGACAGAGGCAAGAGACATTTAAAGCTCTGCAGTTGGTTTGAGGCCAGCCTGGTCTGCATTACAAATTCCAGGACATCCAGGGCTACACAGAGAAACCAAGTCTTGAAAACAAACAAACAAACAAACAAACAGACAGACAAAAAAACCAAAAACTTTAAAAAAAAAAAACCCAAACCTAGGTAGATATTAGTTGTTTGTATTGCTGTTGTGATATAATGCCTAACAAAAGAAACTGTATGGTAGCTATTCATTCTGTAGTTCAAAAGACCTTCAATGGAAGCAAGAGATCTGTCATACATTATTTGGGCGGTGAGGTAGAGGATTGAAAGGGCCGTTCAGTCTTGAAACACCTGTTCAGTCTTGAAATAAACACTCCTAATGTATCAAGCAGGAGTATGTTTGACTCAGTGTTTATAGTTTCTTACTATGTTTTTACTGAAATATGTTTTGTTTTGCTTACAGAGTAAAGGTACATGTAAGTAACTTTGCATGAACCAATTTTATATTTTATTGCAATGAGAAATGTTGATACATGTACAAGTTGCCATTGTCACTGGTAACTACTAGTTCACTTTTGGTGTCGAGATAACAATGCTTTCTTGACAATTACTCTTAGAGGGAATAATAGCAAGTCAGCTAAGACACTGTTATGCCTACAAAACTCATTTTGACATTTCTGGCAAATACTGTATTTTTTTTTTTTTTAAACAATTAGCACAGTCTTTTTAAGGAAAGAGGTTTTTGTCTCACTAGATAGTCTCCCTTGATGTTTTTCTTTTCCGGTCTTTTTATAGAAACAGACATGATTTGCTGGACGCTATGTCCTCTTGGCAACAAATTCTAGTCCGGCAGCAAAACAAGCATCAGAGAAGGAATTAAAAACAGTTCTCTCACAACACTGTGTTGTCAGTGCCCAAGGAAAATAAACTTAAAACAACAAAAATAAAGCAAATAAATTGTGTGGGTTCTCTCTTCCCTCCTTCCTTGCTCTCTCCCTTGAGACTAGGTCTTGCTATGTAGTCCTGACCTCCGCAGTGGACGGGCTGACCGTGACCCTCCTGCTCCTACCCGAGTACGCAGCCTACAGGGAGCCACCACCGGACCTTTCACTCCTAAATAAGTTACTTTTTACTTTTGAAACGCTTTCTGTAGTAGTTTACAGTGGTATATAATACATACCCAAAAGGAGAGTTGAGATAGTATTAAGAACATTTTTCTATGTAGTATTTGAACCCTAAATGATGAGTTTTGAGAGTGAACATTACAAACGAATTCATATGACAAAATTTTTTCCTATAGTGGACAGATCGTGATGGCATTTCAGAGCTAATTTGCTAGAAGCATTTTTAAAATCTTGTCTTGGCCAAAAGAAAGTATAATATAGCTCTTTAGGACCATTTGATTGCTAACAGTGAACACAATTAGGCTCAACTAGATGTTAGGAATTTGATGATAGTTTGAAACATGTTTTCAAAATAGGAGCATTGCTGACAAGCTGGCTTAGTGTATACAGGGTGAGACCTCCTTGCATGCTTTGCAGATATATTTTGAGAAGGAACCATTTTGGACTGTTGGCTAACATGTTTTGAAAGATAAAGCATCATAAAGGCAGATTCTAGGAATAAGTCATCATTAGAATGCTTGAAAAGTAGTATTTTTACATTATATTCTACCCATTCTAAAATATTTACCTTGTTTGATGATTTTAGTAGAGATTTGGGAAATACAGAAATAAATGCTTGTTTTTTCTCATTTTTTTAAAATATGTTAACCAGACATATATTCAATTGGAGGAAAATCTTGTTTGTTTTTATGATACTTGGACAGGCAGTGGGTTATTTCTGCTTAATGGTCATGGATTCCTAGCAGGCTACCCTGGTGTTCTGGTCTCCTTCCAACCTCATAGATAACAAAAATGAGATTAAAAGAACTCCAACAGTTTACCTCAGTTTATTCAACTTTAGAGGCAATACCAACATAAGTATGTAGTTCTCTTTCAGTCCTCAGAGCCCTGCCCTTTATTTGTCCTTTGACAGTTACTGTACATTTTGAAAAATAATGAGAAAAAGTCCTTTCTGTGTGCCTGTCAGGGGTGGGGATGGATTGTACCTACCGTGAAATGATGGTTTAGCAGGAAGTTATTACCATGCAGCTGTCACAGTGATGACAGGCTGACATCACCCCAGAGTGACCAGAACAGCAAGCACAGAAATTACTCTGCTTGTTCCTACCTGAACTGCCACAGAAATGTGACTCTAATAAGTAGCTTGTACAGGGTACAAGGCATATTCTTTCAGTTTGCTTGCTTCTTAAGATATTAAAAATCTATGCCAACACATATATGTATATATACATGCACACATATTTAATTTATTAGGACATTTACCAGAATACAAACAATACAGAAATACCTTATTTGATTTTTCTCAAAGACTTTCTGTAGATTTGTCTCTGGAAGTAGGCTTAGAAATAAGGTGACTCAGTGCCCAGGGAGTGAAAAGTTTTTGACCCCAGTTTCATAGCCATGCAACATGCTGTGCCAAGTTTGATAATTTACCATTGTGAGAGGAGCTAGTTAGGAGACCTTCATTGCTGTTGTTCTTTCCTTGTCATTTAAGTAACCCTAACTAATACAAATAGAAACACAGTCTCTGGATTCCCACCCAGGCCTCTGGAGGGGCGGAGCAGGAGGTGTTCCTGTCCTCTGGACAATCTCTCCTAGCCCAGCACTGGTATTTTTAAGACCCAGTATATCAACCCCACTCTTCATATGTTCTTTCCTCTTTCAATCTTATTTGTTCTTGATTTCATTCATTATTTGATGATAAAGATAGCATAGCTTCTCTTGGCTTTATTTTATATTCTTAGCTAACTGTACTGAACGCTCCTACCTGGATTTTAAAATAGAAATACTGATTGATTTGACTGCTTTAAAGTCTTAAAAAATACAATTTTTAAAGACTTTAAAGTCTTAAAAAATAAGTTATATGCTATAACTTACTTAGATTTTATGATTCAATGAATTTTAATTAGTTTACAGAATGCTGCAACAATTTCTGTAAGTCAAACTGAAGATATTCTCATTACCGTAAGAAGGTAACTTATGCTCGTTTGGAATCACAGCACAGTCAGTGCTCCTAGCCTGTAACAATTGTAATGTGCAGTTTGTCTCTGCAGGTTTGTCTTTTCTGGACATTTCCTATACATAAAAGCTATTAGAGTGTGCTGTCCTGCAGTTCATCCATGTTGTAGCACACATCCAAGCTTCACTCCTTAACATTCCTCTGCATATTGTATGACAACCATACTACATTCTGTTTATTCATTCCTGAGTTGATGGTCATTCAGATTATTTTTATTGTTTGGGTATCGAGAGACTGGAGATTCGCTTCAATGGTAAAGAGAACTTACTGCAGGGGACCAGAGTTCAGGTCCCAGCCTCCATATCACAGCTGGTGTTCACAATCAACTGGAGCTCCAGTTCGAGGGGATCTGATACCCTCATCTGGACTTCACGGGCATTTGCACTTATGTGTACCGCAGACACAACATGTAATTAAAACATAACAATAAGTCTTAAACAGCATTTGGAAGCCAGCCTGGTCTACAGAGAGTAAATTCCAGGACAGCCAGGGCTACACTGAGAAATCTTGTCTCAAAAAACCAGAGAGAGAGAGAGAGAGAGAGACAGAGAGAGAGACAGAGAGAGAGACAGAGAGAGACAGAGAGAGAGAAAGAGAGAGAGAGAAGAGACAGAGAGAGAGATAGACACACACAGAGACAGAGACACACACACAGAGACAGAGAGAGACAGAGAGACAGAGAGAGACAGAGAGAGATAGAGACACACACAGAGATAGAGACACACACACAGAGAGAGACACACACACAGAGACAGAAACACACACACAGAGACAGAGACACAGAGAGAAATCCATGGGAGTCTTTCCATTTTCTACTGCCTTCTTCCATTCCTTCAGTGTTATATTATTTCATTGTAGAAGTCTTATTTCACTTCTTTGTTAGATCTTTTCTTATTCATTTATTTTTTGAAACAATTGTGAAGTTGGTTTTCTGATTTCCTTCTTGGCATGTTATTGGTATATAGAAAAGCTACTGATTTCTGTATGTTAATTTTATATCCTGCCACTTGAAAGTATTTATCCTGTTGTCTGATAGGGTTTTCAGAATCTTTTATGTATAAATCTGCAAATAAGGAAACTTTTATCTTCTGTCTTTCCTATTTTTATCTCTTAATTCCTTGTTCTGTTGCTGTAACCAGGTGTCTAAGCATGATACTGAGTAATTGTGGAAAAAGTGGACACACTTGTCTTGTTCCTGAGTTTAGTAGAAATGTCTTCAGTTTTTCCAGTATAAGGTTGGCTCTAGTTTGTCATATCCAGCCTTTATTATGTTGAGATGTGTTCCCTGTGTTTCTTCAGGACTTTTATCACAAAGTTATGTATGTTTGTTTGATTCTGTCAAAATACTTGTTGGTGTCTATTGAGATAATATTGTGATTTCTGTTCTGGAGTTCACTTCTGTGTTGTTAGTTATTTGTATATGCTGAACTGTCCCTGTGTCTATGGGATGCAACCAATTTGAAATGTTTTTTAACCTGATTTGCAGTCATTTAATTGATAGTAAGTTTGCATGTATGTCTTCACCAGGAGAGGAAGGAGATTGATTTAGATGGACTGGGGAACTGGGTGGATGGATTTTAGAATGGTGGATAATCTCAGAACTGATGGATACTCTGGTTGGTGACCTGAGGATGATGATGGACTCTAGAATGGGGTTGGGTGGACCTGAGGACTGGATGGATGGACTCTAGAATGGGGTTGGGTGGACCTGAGGACTGGATGGATGGACTCTAGAATGGGGTCGATAGACTTGAGAACGGGTGAATAGACTTGGAAATGGGGTGGGTAGATGGACTCACTGGGGAGATGCAAAGACAGTCAGGCAAAAGGCAAAAGCTCTCCCCTCAGATCTACTTACATACATGGTAGTGTTGCCAGCATTCAGAGTATGTCTTCCCACTTTTACCTAGTAGAGAAAATGCCTTACAAGTGTAATTAGAGCCTTTCTGCTTAGTTGAATTTTAGATCCAGTCAAAGTGACTGCCGTGATTAGCCATCTTCATGATGTCTGCGGCGTCCACCACGGTCCTGGCACCATATGAGGTCCTCCTGTCTCAGGAGTTGTCTCTCTCTTGCTTGGTGCATACTGAGAGTCACTTAGTTCCCCTGCTGGGTGCTGAGAATAACCCTTCAGGTGCAGCTGGTGCCTGCGCCTGCTTTGGATTCTCTGTCCTTAAAGCTAGCTATGCTGTCCCTGTGATACATATCCAGCCAGGTTAGTTTATATGTAACATATGTATCATAGAGTTGAACTTCCTTAATCTGTTTAACTCTCTTGATAGTTGAGAGTAATATCACACTGCTATAGTAGGAATGTCACAATAACTATTTTGCATTTAGAAAGCCATTAAATGTTTTTGTCACATTATTTGTATGTGTATGTATGTATGTATGTATGTATGTATGTATGTATGTATGCATATGTACACAAGAGTGCCATAGTGCATGTAAAGAGGTCAGAGGACAACTTTTCATTAATTGGTTCTCTCTTTCACCATGTATGTTCTGGAGGTTAAACAAAGGCCATCGGACGTAGAGACAAAGAGCCTTTACCTGCTGAGCCATCTCACCAGCCTTTTGCTATAAAACACCCATTGCCCATTGTTCACTTAAAACCTTGAGTATTTCTTCATATGACTTATTAAGACATGGTCTGAACTTACGTAGATACCAGTTTTTATTTTTATTGTATTTTTCTTGAAAAGATGGATCAAATGTTAGAGAGCCAGTTTGGAAATCATATGTAGATGGCTGAGTGATGTTTGGTTTTGTGCACTTGTGCTCAGATGTGTTCTTTGGGAACTGACGTAGGAGTTCTTTCTTCTCAGAAAAATACCTAGATGTTCAATTGAATTTAGTTTTTATTATAATTTTTTAAAAAGATTTTATTTATTTTATGTATGTGAGTACAGTCACTTTCTTCAGACACACTAGAAAAGGAAAATAATTTTTTTCATATCGTATATGTATATATGTGCATATAGTACTCATTTGGTAAGCTTGACTCTATTGTAAAGAACTAAGACATTTATGTGACAGCAGTTTGCAGAAGTAATTTTATTAGCCCCTTTCCCTTGTTAGAACTTTAAATCAAAACAAATCACTGATTACTAAATATTTCATAATATTTTATAAGAAGTAGAAAATGTAAGGTTGGACTATACTTCTATTTTGCTTAATTCTATTGATAATGAACAATAATACTGATTAATGCAAAAGTTACATTTAATGGTAGCTTTCATTCTTTCATTAAATTATATTAATTATAGAATGTGGTTTGTGATGGTAATCCATTATACTCATAATAATCCTAATAACTATTTTTAATTTTTAAAAGACTTTATCTTCCATATAAAAATATTTGTCTATGTTTCTGTGTGGAAATACACATATGAGTGCAGTGCCTCCAGGGACCAGAAGAGGGCGCGGGATCCTCGGGAACTGGTGTTACAGGTAGTTGTGAGTTGCCCAGTGTGGGTGCTGGGATCTGAACTGTCCTCTATAAGAACAGCGAGTAACCCTCACTGCTGAGCCTTCTCTCTAGTCATCTTTAAAATGACTACAAATGACAGTATGAAAATATTATTAAAATGTATTTTCTTCATTTCTCTTATAGGGTCAACAGATTTCATTAGCACCAATCCAAAAGCTCGAAGAAGCTCTCTATGAATACCAGCCCTTGCAGATAGAGACCTGTGGACCACAAGTTCCTGAGCAGGAACTGTTAGGGAGACTTGGGTAAGCATCAGAAACACTTTCCATGATTCTTAGGGGTTTACTTATAGAACTTAATCCTGTTTCTTAAAATTAAGTAATACTTAATTCTAAGTTAAGTTTTATTCAATATATCGACTCTTCAGTGTCTTCACTAGGTTCTTGAGATCAGGACTGGATTGCAGGTGTTCTCTTTCTGAGGCTGTCTTTGGCAGACATATTTGAAGTGGCCATTTTAGCTTTCCATTTGCTTCTTTGAATCGAAGATTAATTACCTTAGTGTATAATAAGCCAGTGAAAATATGAATTCAGGACTTACCTATAAAACATAGATTTAGTCACTGTCTTCTATCTATGCTGAAACTAGACATTTGAGAACAGAGCCATGAAACATGTTTTCAGTAGGTTCAACATGGGCTTGGACAGTGGCTCAGCGGTTGTAGTGAATGCTGCCTTTTGGAAAATGAACTTGAGATTATGACATTTGTGAGTAATAACGATAGTCTGTCATGGGAGCGAGTGAAGCATATTTACACTTGGGAAGTCTAGACAGACGGTGCTGGATGTAGAGAATCAGTTTTTGGTCTGGTTTTTTTTTTTTTTTTTTTCAGTGTACACTATTGAATAGAAGACTGATTCAGAAATTGTGTTTCTTAACAAAAGAACATAATATGAAAGAAAAAACAATGCATACAATGAGGCCAAGTAATTAAAATTAAAGATTATAGCAACAGAGATAAGAAATAGCAAACATATAATAAAGCCTATATGTGTCCTCAGGATAAAACTAACACCTTTAAGATGATGTATAATATTCTACATATGATTCTTGAGGCTCCAAGGTGGACCTAAAGTAAAAATGGCACAGTACTTGATTATCTACTGTCTTAGTTGGGGTTGTACTGCTATGAGGAGACCATGGCAAGGCAAGTCTTATAAAGGACAACATTTAATTGGGTTGGCTTACAGGTTCAGAGGTTCAGTACATTATTATTAAGGTGGGAGCATGGTGCAGGAGGAGCTGAGAGTTCTATGTCTTCATCTGAAGGCTGCTAAGAGAATACTGACTTCAGGCAGCTAGGACTATGGAATTAAAGCCCACACCCACAGTGACACACCTACCCCAACAAAGCCACATCTACTCCAACAAGGCCACACCTCCAAATAGTGTCACTCCCTGGGCCAAGCAAATACAAACTATCGCATCCACTATTGGGAGCCTCTTAAGGATTGATAAAATTTAGTTCTGTGTTCTCTTAAAGTCCTATGACCTTTAAATATGAAGCCAACAGAATAGAGAATCTAAAACTCCCTTAATACAGTAAATTTATTTATAATTTCCTATATGCTAACAGTTACAGCATGCAGACATAAGGTACACATGCATTTTGTACATGTGTGTGTGCAGCTGTATGTGCACATGTGTGTACATGCGTGTGTGGAGGCCAGAGGTCAACTCTGGTGCTATTCTTCAGAAGCCATCAACTTTGTCTTTTGAGGCAGAATAGCTCACTGGGACTAGGCCTCACTGACTAGGCTAACCTGCACCGCCTCTCCGGTGGGATTACTGTCAGGTAGCACATCTGGACTTTTGCATTGGTTCTAGTGATTGCACTCAGATACCCCTGGATGCATGAAAAGCACTTCAGTCAGAGATATTATCCTTCTAGTCCCAAGAATATTATATTCTATGGCACAGAAAAGTTGCATGAAGTACAGACGTCAGTTTAGAAACGTTTGGCTGAATTACCAACAGCCAGAACTATCGTTTTAATCTTTCTATAGAATCTTTAATGTCTGTAAAGATTAAGTATTTAAAACAGTCCCTCCTCTGTTAAAAGAGTTTTACATTTTCTTATAAATTTGTTATAAAAACTACATTTATGAGATCATAGAAATGATTATAAATAATAGAAGTGCATTGTTAGGTTTATTACATGGAAAATTAAAATGGTTTAGGTTAAAAAACTTTACTTATTGAGATGGCGGGAGGGAGAGAGAGATACTGAGAGAGAGAGAAGGAGAGGGAGGGAGGGAGGGAGGAGAGAGAATATTCCATCCAGAATTCATGGTACCAGGGTGCTCATGTGGAGGTGAGGGGGAGTCAGTTCTCTTTTTCCAGCACATGGGTTTGAATTCAGGTTGTTAGCCTCTGAGCCATCTGAGTGGCCTTAGAGTAGTGGTAAAAGGACAGGAAGGAGAAGAAAGCTTACTGTTGTAACCTCTTATAGCAAAAGAGGAATAAGTAGCTGTATTCAACCTATAGCAGAGTAAACAATAAGTTCATATGCATTGTAACTAGGACAAAGGCGATGGCTCAGCAGTTAAATAGCTAGCTTCATGAGCATGAAGTCTAGATTAGGACTCCTAGACAGCTCATAAATGAATGCAGGTGAGTGTGGTAACCCACTTGAAATTCTAGTCTCAGCTGGTAGACTGACTAATGAGACCAGCTATTTTGGCCAGCTCTGGAGTTGATCTCATGATGAGAGACCCCGCCTCACTGAATACAGTGGAGGAATGATAGTGGATAATTTTTAACAGCAACATTTGACCTCCACATAGATGAACATCTACATGCAAACATACACACACACACACACACACACACACACACACACACACACACACACACACACTATGTGCCCGCATACATGAAAATGGAAAAAGAAAATGCTTAATAGAAGGTAGGAAAAGAAAAATAATAAATGGAAAAAAATAGAAAATAGCCTGACAATAGATATAATCTGGATGATATCATGTGTTAAATGCGTGGCCTAAAGAGCTGGCTCAGCAGTTAGAGCACTTGTTGCTCTTGCAGAGGGCTGTTGTCGGGTTCCCAGTACCCATTGGATTGTGAGCCACGCACCTGTAGATCTATTGTCTACAGACTTTGAACACAAGTGGTATATGTACATACACTTATGTACACACACATGCACATGAGATTAATAAAACAAATCTTATTTTAAAATGTAATATAAATGTGAAATTTTAAATATTATTAACTAGGAAATAGAAATTTCTATAATGCTATAAATGCTGTAGATCTATACTGTCCCCTCTTGTGACCACTGGTCACTTTCTACTGAGCATTTACAATATACATAGTGTGAAGAACTCAATTTAAAACATTGAATTTTATTAAAAGTTAAGAGTTTGAGTTTGTTTTATCTGCCTTTTATTATTCTAATTTTGCAATGACCTCAACTATTATGTTTATGTATTTCTTCTTCCTTATGTTCTCTGGTTTCATGTTAGACCCTTTAAATGACCTATTTTTTTTTTTTAAGTGAGGTAACAGACATAAACAGTAGACTATCTTAAGAAATTGATTGGACAGTTCAATGCTATTAAGTCATTTCATATTGTTGTGTAACCAGTCATCTGTATCATATTTCTAGAACTTTTTGTTTTACAAAACTGAAACTGTATTAGACATGACAGTCTAATCCCCCCTCCTCCCCATTGCCTTTTTGTCTCCTAGATATGATAATTCTAAATAGCTCATAAAGTGGAATTACATAGGATCTCTATGTAATTTTGTAAACTAGGCAGTAGAACTAAGCTCCTATCACAAAGCATCATATCTTCAAATGTGTTCCTAATGAAGAGTGTAGCAGGCCATTTCAGGTTAGATAATGGCATGTAGTATGTTCATACCACCTGTATTCCATCTCTGTGTGGACAGAGAGTGATGTCTGTCTCTGGTTATGATGAATAGTGTGAATGTGAGGCTGGGTGTTCAAATAGGGGCCTGCTTTACTGCTTTTACATAGAGATCCGAAGTAAGGTTGCAGGGCCACTGGATAGTTGACTGTTAGTCTTTGTATGAGGAGCCTCCACACCTTTCTCCATCAAAGCTGAATTGTTTTTCCCTAAGTAGGAATAGAGCACCAATGTTCCATTTTTTTCTTATTTCTACAAACACTTCTGTTTAAATGGTAACTGTAGTAATACATATAGATGGGCACTCATTATAGTTGAGCAGTGTGCGTTTCCTAGGTAACTAGTGATGTTGAGTATTCGGTGGTCATGTATATATCTTCTTAAAAAACATTTTATTATTATCATTATGTGTTCTCACATGTGTATGTGCATGCCTGCTTCTTTATATTTTTCTAGATAGCTGTTTAAAGTAGTATTTATGAAAGGCTGAATCTCAGTTCTTAAATTTATTTTAAATGGATTAGTTCAGGTTTCCATTAGTGAAATAATTAATAGCAAGCTAAAATGCCTAAAGCACTGTCACTTAAAAATAAGGTGTTAACTTAGCAGCTTCATTAAATAATAATTTAAATATGCATATTTCCATGAGTTTTGACAAATGCATATCATGCACTGCCACAATCCCAACAGTGACTGTTTGTGTCATCTGCCATCACTGTGATTGTGGTTTTTCCTAGAAAAAAAGAATTTTAACTGTCGATTATATTTGAAATTCTGCAAGGGAGAGTATGACATGCTATGTATCCTTTGGTCAACGGCTTCACCTGTTGAAAATAATATGCGACTTGCTTGCTCCACAACAGTGTTTTAAGTTTACTTCTTATGCTACTTATTTAAGTTAATGTAGTAGTTTTACAGAGTTTTGCATCTTAAAAAACAAAGAAAAAAACCCAAGCAAACATCAAACATCACAGATTATAGTTTTTGTATGTATTAACATAATTTTAATTGTTGAACTATTTTTAAGCTAGCTTGGGCTCTCCTCTCTCTCTCTCTCTCTCTCTCTCTCTCTCTCTCTCTCTCTCTCTCTCTCTCTCTCTCCTCTCTCTCTCTCATTCCATTCACTCATAGCTGTTTTTGTTGGTATTTGAATTAAAAGTTAACTTACAAATCAATGTGAACCTGTGCTTTAGCTGCTGCTCTGGCTGTAGTCTGGTATGCTTTAAGTCTTTTTATGCAATCATGGAAAAATATGTTTCCGCTTGAAGCAGTTGTCAAACAAGCGTCTTTCATCAACAGTCAGACACAGGGCAGCTGAATGAAGCTGTTTAGTCTAGAGTAAATGCTCACAAGACTGCAAGGTCACTGAGGAAATGTAATTATACAGTCTGCCTCAGAATCATAGTTTTGTAGTTAAGGCTTTAACAATATTAAATCATAATGCTAATTAAAATATGTAATGAGATATATTCTAAAATTAATCTCAGAAAAGCAATTCCAAATACAATAAATTATCACAGTGATATACAGTTGGTTTTATTTTTTTTAATAGGACTCCAAATGAACAAGTTCAATTTACTGTTGAAATTTGCTTATTTATTCTTTCCAAATCACTGTAAAATTTGTTAGACTCTGTAGACCTTATATAAGGTCTCCATTGAAAAATAAAACTTTTTAGTCTTTTCAAGGGTTTTGAGAAACTGAATTTTTAGTATTAACATTGTTTTGTTCCTCATGTGTCTATCACTCAGCAGGTCTTTATGGTGTAATGTAGGAAAGTTATACTTTTGGGTGCCAAGAAAATACCAGGGAACAAAACAGAAGAAAATGCCTCTTAATATTCTGGCCTAAAATAACAATAAAAATACATCCTCAAATCTGTGAGTGGACAGTTTAGCCAGAGTTCTCTAAGTGACAAAAACCCAAATAGAATCCAATGGTATTGAAGATGGAGTCTGCTCTGGGAGTTGGTCATATGATATCAGATACCGTGAGCCGTCTGCGAGAGGAACCAACGTGCCGGTGAGAGAACTCACTGGGTCTTCAGAACTGGGGACAGTGGCAGCTGATGATGTGAGTCTTGTGTGAGGCTGAGAGCCTGAGGATGAGCAGGTGGGCTGCAGTGGACAGGGTGTCCTTTAAGGGAAAGGAAAATCATTGATAAAATGGTAAAATTTGTATCCTGACCACAAGGACTTGCTTTTATATAAAATATTTCAGGGTGGGAGGTTCTTTTTCCTATCTGTATTACTCTGTGTTTGCTTGATGCTGTTTTAGATAATATTTAAAAACCTATTACCAGTCCTAGTTTCTGATTCCTGAATGACATTTTTCTCTTCTTTTCTCTGCCTCCTGTCTCCTAACACCTGCATCTTTGGACAGGTCCTCAGTATGTATTCCATGCTGACCTCAAACTGGGAATCCTCCTGCCTCTGCCTCCTATATGCTCATATCACAGGCTTGCAGCAACACATCCAACTTTTATTCTGCATTTCTGGAGCTCTATAACTTTGCTGTGAAACTGCCATTCTTTCTTAGGAAGGAAGCCTTACTTGTTGAAGGCTTTATCACTCATTTGGTTAAAGGTGTTAAGGCTTGGTGGTGACTCTGTCCTTTTCTTGACTCTGAAAGTGGTTTTTATTTTTACCCAGTCTCATTGTAAGATTCAACTTGCACAGTACTGAGATATTTTTAAATGATGTATGAGGTTTTTAAATAATTATTGTTTGTTTGTCTTGTTTGTTTTGAGACAAGGCCTTCTATAATCCTGAAGGGCTTCCAACTCTCCATGTAGCCAGGACTGACCTTGAACTTCCTGATCCACCTGTTTCCACCTTCCAGGTGATGGAATTGCAGACTTGAGCCGCAGCATCATTTTATGCTTGGGGGATCAAGCTCATAGTGCTATCGTGCTAGGCAAGCAGGCTGCCGGCTGGAGCCACATCCCAACCTGCGTCCATGTTAAAGAGGGATAAACTAGTGAAGGACACCTAGTTAATCAACGTATTGTTTTGTGAAACTCACTTTAGCTGTGTGTATGCAGGTGTGTGTCTGTGTATGCGAACCACACCCACATACAGTGGATTTTCATGTAAAATAAATTGTTATGTGTAGTATGAACAGTTTGGGAAGTGTAGATTTAAACAAGAAGCACAGAGCAAAATCACTGTGTGATTGTTTAGGTTTAGGGGTCTGTATATGAGCACAGGTCAGCACAGTCTCCTGCAGACAGAGGAGCCTCTCACTTCCCACTGTCGTTGGCCTGTACCTGACCTTACAGTGCTCCATGGGACCACCATTTCAATGGAGAAATAGCTCTGCCTACCGTGTGTGTCCAGTGAACCCTTTCTCTATTTTTAAAGTTATTTTATGAATAAGTGAAGAGTGAAAAACCATTTTTGTCAGATAAATTAACAGGGATTTAAATAGCACATCCAGATTGTTATTCCTTATGTTCTTATTTGTTATGTGTATAGCCAAAATTGATAGTACCCTCTGACTTCAGCCAAACTGATTGATAGTCTCATGGGAAAATGAATATTGCATCCTGTATAGGTTAAGTCCAGATTTCAGATATATCTTAATAATTTTGAGGTTTTTATTATACTGGCTTTTTTTGCATTTCTATGTCAAGATGTGGTATGAAACCAGAATTCCAAATATACAAATAAATAGTGTCTAGCTTTTACTATTATCTTTTACTCCTTTTGTGATATCAAAATTTGATACTTTGTAAATTATAAATTGCTTTTAATATGTCTCAAGAGATGACTCCCATCTTTTCTATAATTATAGGAGACCGATTTTTAGGTTGGTGATCATCAGTTAAAAGGATCAATCCAATTAATTGTTTATTCTGATATGGTTTTCTTTATTCCAGAATTGTGCATGTATATGCACTTGCCTGTAGCATCTAGAAATGGTATCAAGTTCCTCTTAGTAAATGCTGATATATATTCCTTTAACAGGGTATATGATTGCCCCTCTTGTCCCCAGTTATTGTGGACTACTACCCATCCTAGATTGTGGCGGTCACTGGGCGGCAGTGTCCCAGGCACTGAGTTTCAGGTTCATTGAGGGTCCTTTTCTCAAAAAATAATGTGCAGACAGTTTTTGTGTGTCCTTTTATTTGGTTACAGTGTGTGTTGTGTGTGTGTGTGTGTGTGTGTGTGTTATTGTTGCTGTGTGGTTGGTTTTGCTTGTTGTTTTGGTTTGGGGTGGATATGTTTTATTTTGTTTTCCTTTTGGGGGGTTTTGTAGTACTGGGTTCTTGTTCGTTTTTTGAGAAAGAACTTAAGTTGGATAGGTAGGGAGGGGGCGAGGACCTGGAAGAACTGGGGCAAGGGAAAAAATATGATCAAAATATATTTAAATTAAAAATTGTTTTAAATAACATATAAAATAAAAAGAAGGCATATTTTAGAAATACTTCAACAGTACAGAACCCAGGTTTACAAGCTCCTTTTGTGTGCCAAGAAATGTTGTAATGACTTAATAGAGATGAAGGCGTTAAAGATCTCAATTACCTCAAGGGAGGGAGGCTCATTTTGTAGCTATAGAAGCTAAACATATATTCTAGAATTCTTTTATTAATCAAAATGGGTTTTGTTTTTTTATATAGCTTTGTGGGTTTAAGTGTTAAGCAGAGCAATACTTAGAATTATATAAATCATTTGGTAAAGCAATTGAATGAGTAAAATGTATATATGTGTGTATGTCAGTCTACTTGTCTGTCTATCTATCTATCTATCTATCTATCCATCCATCCATCCATCCATCCATCCTATCTATCTAGTCTGTCTGTCCGTCTATCTATCTATCTATCTATCTATCTATCTATGTATCTATCTATCTATCTATCTATCTATCTTCTGCAGTATAAACTCATAACTAAATATAACCTGAATCAAAGCTTAAAGCTGTTATGATTTTATTACCACAGTGACCTAAAACAGTGTTGTAACAGCAAAATACTGTGTGTTGCTCTTTTGTAGGAGTGTATACACTGTTATGTTGAAATAGATTTGCCTTTCCTGGAAAAAAAATAAGGCGGTGAATGGTAGAGCAAGGGTCCTAGTGTTAACCTCTGACCTCCACATAGGCACATACAGTTGAATGCATCCATAACATGTGCATAGCCATGCATATAACACATATGTAATCATTAGTAATTCACTGCATTTTTTTAGCTTGAGAAAATTCACCTGTGCCTATCTGAGGTGATTGCTTACGTGCCCATTGTTACCCTCTGTAGCTGCAAAGACTCCATTCGCCATTTGTGTGTCTGGCTTACTTAGTAACAGTGAAGCATCTTCCTTGCCTGTTGCTCTCTGCCATTATTAGCTGAGAACAAGATTCTGAATTAAGTATATTTTCTGAAAGCTTAAGTGAGACTGAAGGTAGTGTGCTTTAATGTTATTTATACCATCTTAGTGCAGTTGTGCATAATTGGGCTATAGTTTTGTCAGGAAACAAGGAATGGTATAATTGTTGTGATTCATTTAACTATTTCATCATCCTTTAAGTGAGTCCATCATGTTGTGGTCCTTACTGTCTTGGCTTCTTTTTGTTTTGTTTTAGCATGGTGGGAAATAATTGAAGTATTTTCTAAGATGATAAAGCTGTGTCAATCTTTAGTAAAAATAAAGTCACAAGGACCCCATAATGTTTCCTTATGTAAATGAAAAGATCCACTCGACTTCATGTGAGTTGAAGATAGAATGAATCTGATTCTCCTTGAAACAGCTTTGAGTAGCTTTATATAGTGTAGCGTAGCCTGTCCTTACCCACGTGATCGAAGGACAAGGAAGGGGAGCTTTTATTAGCATAACCAAGGTAACAGGCCTATCTGTAGACTTGTAAAGTTTCCTGCCAATGACTTGTGATTTTTCCTTCTGACCTCTCAATTCCCTACCAGGAAACCCACTACTATGCTTTCTGAATTATACATTCATTTACACCTTCTAGCATTTTATATAGATAAAATAATAGTAGATGCATGTGGTTTTGTTTGACTTGTTTGAGTCAGTGTAGTGTACTTAGACAGTCATCCATGCTGTGGTGTATATCAGTGACTCACTAGTTTTATTACAAAGTTGCATCCCATTGTTTGTATAGACCACAGCTTGTCTACTTACCTGCTGATGGTATTGGAGTTGCTTTCAAAGTTCTCTGATCTTTTAAATAAGTCTTATAGGAATATTCCTATCGGGATATGCATATTTATTTTCTTTACTTTGGAGTGAATACCTAAGAGTAGAAGATTTTTGTCATTTATAGTTTTTCATTTAATTTTTTAAGAAACTCACCGCTGTTTTCCAAAGGGGTTACATCGTTTTATGTTCATTCTCCCCTTTGGAGTCCCCAGGTCCAGTGACCTCATGCATTGGCACTTGTTGCCGTCCATCTGTTCAAAACCTTAGCTATTTTAATAGATGGGTGATGGTACTGTGTTTAGAAGTTTGTTTCTCTAATGATTGTCGACACTGAAAATCTCTTTGTTTGCTTTGCTTTTCTTGTTTTGTTTCCTCTGATGAAGTGTTTGCTCAGATCTTTTGTTCATTTTGTTGTTGGGTGGGGTTTTTTTTGTTGTTTTTTGGTTTTTGTTTTTGTTTTTGTTTTTGTCTATTCTACATTTAAGATGCCTGATATGATTGTCAAAACTACTTTTTCAGTCTATGGCTTGTCCTTTCATTTCTAAGTGTTCTTTAAAATAGTGTGAGTTTTCATTTTGGTTGAGCTTTATTTTCCTTTTATGGTTTATGCTTTAGGTGTTCTAGCTATGAAGTTTTTCCCTGAATCAAAGTCAAAATAATTTCTCATGTGTTTTCTTTTAGGCCCTTTATTGTTGTCTTGGGTGTAACATCATTTTGATCTGTGATTCCTTCGCAGTTCATTTTTTCTGTGGTGAGAGTTATGCACTGGTTTCTTTCAGTGACATAAGGATGTTGAGTAGATTTGTATGGTTTGTTGAAGACTGTCTTTTCTCCACTGAAGCACATCTGTACCTTAATGAGAAGTGAGCTGACTACGTATATGTGTTTCTTTGATCCAGTGCTTTGTTTGCTGATGATACTGGAATTATGGTATACTGAATATGGATATCAATCCTCCATTTGGGGGATGTTAGGTTTTGTTTGTTCAGCTTCTTCATATAGTTATGCAAATTACTACAAAAGTCTGCTAGAATTAAACAACAGACAGAGGCCTTTTCCAGGCAGGCGGTTCATGCCTGAGACCTCAGGAGGCAGAGACAGGAGGAATTAATGTGTAGTTAGTCAGAGGCTAGCTTGGGCTAGAAAATGAGACTGTCTCTTTGGATTTATAAAGTTAATATAGAGAGCATACACATAGCCTATACCATTTTATACAATAACCTACATCGTTTCCCGCCAAGGTAACAGCTAACCTTGGTATAGTATATTCGTTAGAATTAACCACTATTGATTTATTTTTGTTAACTAAAATTTCTACTTCCTTTAGATTTCCTTAGTTTTACCCAATATTTTTTCTGATCCAGGTTCTTATCAAGGTCTTTCTCACAGGATCTTCTTGGCTTTGACAATGTTTTAGAGGTTACATATGCCTGATGACCTTGACTCTCTGGAGTATATCATGCCTGTATTTTGCAGAATGTCCACTTATAGGCAGTTATCTGCTTTACTCTTCATAATGAGATCAGAGTTATACATGTTCATGAGGCATATCACAGAAATCAGTTACCATTTTTCTCACATCAAAAATAATATGTATATGTGTGTACATGTAACACACACAACACACACATTTAATCCTAGCACTTAAGGCAGAAGCAGACAGATCTCTGTGAGTTCCAGGACAGCCAGAGCTACACATTCAGACCCTGTCTCAAGGAAAACCAAAAAGAGGGGTGGGCATCCATTGTCACTAGGACACCATTACATTTGGTGTCAGCCTTCATCAGCAGGCTGAGGATTTGTTAGTTAGACTTCTCTACTGTGAAGTTATTCTCACCTCCTCCTCCTCCCAGGCTTCAGGAGTCGGGAGTCGTTCTCCAATTTCTTGGTGGTACAGTGTCTCTATTAATTACTTGGAATTGTGTGTGCATATGCCTTGTTGTTCTGTCCTCTTGTCTCTGTGGAGGCCAGAGGTGAGTCTGTCTTTCTCAGTGATTCCCACCTTATCTTTTGAGGCGGAGTCTGTCACCAAACCTGGAACTCACTGATCGAGCTCATTACTCCATGTATCGTCCCAACTCTGTCTCCCACATGTGGGTGAGCGCAGCTTGTACGTGAGTGCTGGCGATCCCAGCTCAGGCCCTTGTGCTTGTACAGCACTACCCACCACTTCTTTTCCTATCCCAGGCTTTGCCTTTATTAGTTAGTTGATTAATTTATTTAAGTGTTTTTGGCCACCAATTACTTAGTATGTTTCTTTCACATTTTGGTTACCATAAGTTGAGATTGTGGGCTGCAGTGACCATTGGCGTCCCTTCATTTCACTGGTGTTTCATGCATTGTATATTTATAAGGAGAGAAGAAACAGAAGTTGCAATCATAGACTGAGTCTTTCTTTGAATTTTGTCTGTTACTAGGTTAAAGTAACAACAGAGCGTGCAATCATTCATTAAATATTCATTTCTTAATTGAAAGGTTAGGATCACAAACTGGGATTTAGTTGTCCATTTTTTCCGGATCTTGAAATATTCATAGTGTTTTAAGAAACACATTCAAGGACAAAGAATCCTTTTAAAATTAGCCATGTAGAAATTATGTTTCCATTTATAAAGAGACTAAAGAAAACTAAACAAGGAACCTGGAGATTGAGCTGGTAGGAGGTTATTAGATATGTGTCATTTGGTGATGCTTTTAACCTTTCAAATATAAAACACACAGACTCTTGACTACAGTACTCAGGGAATTTATGTGTATCATGGTCTGTGATTTTCAACTTGGTCTGTTTCTTTTCTGTCTCCTTATTAACTACGATATAATTCATTTTTAATTTCTGTAAATTATTCTACCATGACTTTTCTATGTAAAGGGAATGCAAGAAACATTAATAAAAACATAAATGGAAACACTAGAAATTCTGAATTTTATATGAGCTATGGGAATTGTCACTAATATTTTTTGGAAATAGATGTTATGAAAGTATGGATTTGAAAGAAGCAGTGAGCACAGTGTGTCAGGACAAGTAAGCTTTTTGTGGTTATCTTGTAATCATAAGACATTGAAATAAGTTCAGTGTTTATTTTCCCACTGAAGGAAATGTAGAGTCATTATTGAAAACTTTGAGATATAAGTAAGTAGGAGGAAAAATAACCTGTGATTTCAATATTGAGCCACTTGCCCCTAATATGTGAAATCATTTGTTATAACTGGTTTCTTTCGTGGGTAACAGTTGCACTCAAACCCTGCTCTGCACTTTATTAATTAAGTAAGCATTTTATGCTTTCCTCCTGGTTTGGGGTCAGCTCTGCCTTAGACTGGGAAGCCAATGTCACCACTTCCCAAACAAGCAACTGGAGAAATACAAACTAGGCATTTCTGCAAAGTTCTAAATCCTCAAAGTAGTTACAATTCTGACTCGAAGGTACTGCTTTTGGGGCGGGGTGGGGAGGCTCTATATAACTAGTTTTAAATGTAAAAACATAAATCCTAAAGAATGGGAGTGGAAAACAGGGATGGTTTTCATTTGGGACAATTTCCTGTGAAATGTGGCTCTAAACAAGACCCATATTTACACAAGTGAACATAGTTTTATTTAGATTGCTATATTCAGCACAGTTTAAAGTGATTTAATTTCACATTTTAGTCATTGGTATTTAATGTTTTCATGGCAAATGTGTCTAATAATAATAGATAAAATTTAAAATATTTTTGAATAATTTTACATTAGAAACACTAGTTAAGTCAACTCTGTAGTAATAAATGTCGGAAAAAAATTAATTATTTTTGCTGCCACTGCAAAATCAATTTTGTAACTCTTCTTTTTAAACTGACTTTTACATTACTGAGTTCTAAACATGACATTTCTGTAACTTGTCAAAAGCAGGTTTTGGTTAATAGATATTTTCAGTGATGTAATGGGAACTTTTGGCAGTGAGTCAGAATATAATGGACTGTGATTAATGTTTTAATAAGTACTTTTCTATTGCTCATGATGTAGAGGAGAAATGGTTTCCTGCTTAAATTGTAGGAGACTAGCAGGTGTGCACAGTGATTTTTTTTTTTTAAATGGAATGTTTTTCTTAGGTTAACATTAATATTTTAATGTAGTTCGATTAAAGTATGTGTGCGTGTGTGTATTCACACACATATATATTCACATGGAAAAGTAAAATTGTTGTGGAAAAATAAAAGTTTGACGATTATAGATGCTCTAATCAACATTTTGGTTTTTGGACTATTCTTTTGTTATGATGCTGTAATTTTGGGTCCATATGATTTGCTCTTAGTTCTCTGTATAAAAAGTAAGGAAATAAAGGATCAGCTTATAAGTACATGGTTACTCTAAGAGAGTTACTCTTGAGGCCAGAAAGATTGATTTCCGAATGTAGTAATGATCACGTTAGACTCTCAGTGGGAATGGCTACTAGTCTAACCTGTAAAATGTCAAGTTCACAAATTTGGGATGTTAAGCCCATAGATTCTGTCAGTTGTAGAGTCTAAGCAAGTGAAGACAAGCTGGGAGAGGTAGTGGTGTGTCATACTTGAGGGCTTGCTTAAAGCTTGCTCTTACTTCTTTTTTTTTTTTTTTTTTGGCGATTTCTGTGCCATAGCTAGTTGCCATAGGTGAGGTGTCTGAGAGCTCAATAGAGTCCACTTGGACATGGGGCTGCAGCATGGCAGATACCTTCTACTGCATGTTTGTGTGTAAAGCTGTGCATTTGTCCAGATGTATGCTTTTCTAGAAGAAGGTTCATGGGTTTCATCAGAATCTCAGAGGGATCCTGACTTTAATTTTTTAAGAAGTCTAGATTAGTGGGTCTTAAACTTTTACGTCTTATAACCATGAAAGCCAGATTGGTGGGCTTTACCTTCAGGGTTTCTGCTGTAGGCAGACTTGTGCGAGCTTCCAGAATGTGTACTTCTGACAGTAACTGGTGTTGATGTTGCAGATGAGGAATCGCTGTAAGCCTCACTGGTGCAGTTTTGGTAAATTGCCATCTTGAATTCTCTGTCTCTGTTCCCTTTTCTTGAGGAAATGTATGGTACTGACCTGGTTTCAGGTTTTCCTATTTTCATATGCAATGTCTGTTTAATTAAAAATGCTTATGTCAGTTGTAAGCCATCTTTTTTTGCTCTATCACTAAATGTGTTTATCCAGTGCACCGTTTAAAGCACTCCATGTTTTTTTATTTGTCTAGTTTTTTAATAGACATTTATCCATTTTCTATTCATTGCTTTTAATATTTCATTTTTAAAATTTAAATATTTTGCTCACATGTATATATGTGTGTGTGGTGTATGTGTGTGTATGTGTACATGTTTACATATTTGGGCACACAAGCATTGGGGTGTGTGTTCAAGATTGACATTGGAAGTCTTGCCAAAATGTTCTTACCTTATTCATTGACGGTAGATGTCTGATTTGACCCAATGGATATGGCTAGCCTAGCAGGTGTAACTCTTGGGATTGTCCATGTCTACTTCTGAGCACTGGGATTACAGGCAGGCCACCACACCCAGAAAGCAGCTGCACTGGTGCTGGGACCTGAACTCTGCTCCTGTTGGCTGCACTGTTGCTAAGGATCCAAACTCGGCTTCTGATGATTGCTCCTTGTTTGCTGCCTTTATAAATTGATTCTTGATAAATTTGTGTGTAGATTGTTCTACTCGTAGAACTTCCTGCATTGAAGGATATATTTACAAGGCCTAGATTAAATCTGATTCTTTATATCTGGTGTTTACACACTAATGAATATAATTACTTACTGTAAAAGTAAGAAATTTGAAAAATAAAATAGTTTGAGAAACCAAGTGTTTTTCTGAACTTGTTCCAGCAGCTTTTGTTGTTTGGTTGGTTTTGAGACAGGACCTTTTTACATAGTGAATGGAGTTCACTCTGTAGACCAGGCTGGCCTCAAATTCACAGAGCTCTAACTGCCTCTGCCTCCTGTGTGTTGGGATTAAAAGTGTGCCCCACTACATTTGGTGATAGGTTTCGGTAGCTTTAGTTTTGTTTTTAATGATGAAAATTTGTTAAGTAAATAAATTTTGTAAACTTAAAACCAGATATTTTAATCTTTGTAATGATAATCAAACTTCAAGTGAGTAATGATACTGTGTTTTTATGTATTTGCTTTAAAGGTGTTTACCATATACATGACAAATAGAGTTTATGTCCTGACTTATAGCACTAGATCTATGTTGATATCAAAAAGTTGTGCTGGGTTGGTTTGTATTTTTGTTTGAATGCGTCAAGCTGTGGTAGAGGTTAAGGTATGATATAATTTCTATTTCTACCTGTAATAAGCAAAATTTATAGAGATTTTTTTAAATTTGAGAAAGAAATGAAATATCCATCAATGAGGCTCTACTAACATGTATTGATTGTATAAGTAAATCACTTTGTTATTTTTATAACATAAGCAATATACTTTGATCCTGTGCCCCATTGCCTTCTCCTGTCCCCTTTTTCAAATCTAGATTTTGCACATGAGTGAAAACATGCAACATTCGTCTCTTGAATCAGACTTGTTTCATTTAATATGAAGATTTTCAGTTCTTTGCAACTTCCTATAAGCATGATTTTGTTCTTCTTTATGGCTAAGTAAAACTCCTTTTTTTGGTCCATTCATCATGCATGACACTTAGACCGACCACATAGCTTGCCTGTGGTGAAGAGTGGGTGTGCCATTATCTCTGACGTTGATAACTTCAGGGCTGTGTCCAGGATCTAGAGAGCTGGTAACTCATGCACACTTGAAATAGAGACATGACTATATTAACTCTTTATGCTGTACTGTGAAATCAATCAGAAAAAAAAAAAATTCTATCTGTCCACAACCATCGCTCAGGGGCTAGAGCAATGTCTTCAGAGTGAAGAGCTTTTGCAGAAGACCTAGATTTGATCCCAACATTCAGATGATGCCACATACTCACTTGTAACTCCATTGCCCTTTCTGGCCTCATAGGGTGCTACGTATGTATGCACATGGTATACATACAAACATGCTGGTACCCACACATATGCATAAAAATAAAAATAAATGTTTTTAAAAGATACTAAGGCCAGGCAATGGTGGCCTGTGCCTTTAATCCCAGCACTTGGGAGGTAGAGGCAGGCAGATCTCTGAATAAGAGGCTAGCTTGGTCTACAGAGTGAGTTCCAGGACAGCCAAGGCTACAATAGGTAAGTAGGTAGGTAGGTAGATAGGAGTAGGTAGGTAGGTAGGTAGGTAGATAGATATAGATAGATAGATAGATAGATAGATAGATAGATAAACACACAACACACACACCACACACACACACCATAAAGAGAAAACAGTAATCTGAATGTGGTCTCAGAAATGTGGTCATCAGTGCTTGGGGATATTGGGTACAGGAAGGAAGGACGATTGAGTGAAAAAATTAACCACTACTTACACTGAAGCAGAAGGTAAATCAAACTCCATCTGTTCTGTCACCTGCCTGTTTCTAGATCACAGAACTGATACACAAATTAGTTCCTATTCATATTCAAATGGTGACTATTGAAATGATGTGTGTATAATGTGGGAGTTATTTTAGTTTGCAAACAGGTTCTGCTGGTAGACAAATATGCTACGTTGGATAGCAACAGAAGTGTGTGTGTGTGTGTGTGTGTGTGGTGTGTGTGGTGGCGGTCGGCGCGCATGCGCTCGAGCGTGCAGCTATGCCAGAGGAGCAGAAGTCTTTGTGCTTACTCAGCAGGGACTTTACTAACTGATCTATCCTCCTAGCCCCCCTCATCTTTTCTTTAATATATTGGAAGTTTCATTGAAATCTGGCTTAATAATTTTCTCTGTGGGTTGTATTTTTGATATTATATCTAAGAATCTTCTACCTTGCTAGAAGATATGATTTTTTATGTTTTCCCCTAGAAGCTTTAGAGTTTTAATTCTTTTTTTTTTTTTTTTTTTTTTTCCGGTTTTTCGAGACAGGGTTTCTCTGTGTAGCCCAGGCTGTCCTGGAACTCACTCTGTAGACCAGGCTGGCCTCAAACTCAGAAATCCGCCTGCCTCTGCCTCCCAAGTGCCGGGACTAAAGGCGTGCGCCACCACCGCCCGCAGAGTTTTAATTCTTAATCTGAGCATCTTGAGAAGGTTGTGTTCGCTTATTTCTTGTGCATATTATGAACTAAACAACCATGATGGTCGTTTGTCCATACAGATGCTTTGTTGGTTTGGGTTTTGTTGCTGTGAAGAGGCACCGTGACCAAGGTAACTCTTATAAAGGCAGATTTAATTAGGGATGGCTTACAGTTTCCGAGGTTCAGTCCATTATCATTGGGGAGCATGACAGTGTGCAGGTGGACGTAGTGCTGGAGGAACCAAGAGTTGTACGGCTTCATCTGAAGGCAGCCAGGCGGCTGAGCACACTGAGCAGACTCGAGCATATATATGAGACCTCAAGACCTCCCCACCACAGGGACACACTTCCTCTAACAAGGCCACACCTCCTATAGTGCCACTCCTTATGAGCCAAGCATTCAAACACAGGAGTGTATGGGGCCAAACCTATTCAAAACGCCACAGATGCCCAGCTGTCCGGTACCATTTCTTGAAAGGATCCCGTTCCTCGCTGAGCTCCCGTAGTGTTTAACCCTCTGGTTCCAAGTAATACTCAGTGCGTGTTAGCAAAGCTGTGAGGTAGGATTCTGAGCTTTTCCTGACCTGGGAAATTGTGCCTTTTCATGTTTAGCTTTAAGCCTATCTTAAATTATAATAATGAATATTCAAATGTATATTAAATCTGAGAAATTTAATAATATTAGGCACTTCTTTTTGTTTGTTTGTTTGTCTTTTATTTGCTTTTTTGAGATAAGATCTGATTATATTGTTGCCCGGGTTGGTCTCTATCTCATGGTTTCAGTAATTCTGTCTTAGTCTCCCAAGTAGCTGGGACTAAACATATGAATCATTGCACCAGACATTTCTAAGTTAAAATGTGAAAATGATAAGGAAACATTTTACATTTTTCTGTCAATTTATAATTAAATCTTGAAGTAAGTTTGAATTTTCAAAAAACTCTGAAACTTGAAAACAGTCTCAAACAACTAAGTATTTTGATGGGAGACACCCACATTCAACCCCAAACAAACAAGCATTCGACCTTTTAATGCCAAAAGGTCTACATTTTGTTTCTTCAAACTTCAAAGTTTTGCATGTAGAGATTAGAAAAATACAGTGTGCTTTGCTAAATCAAAATTGATTTCTAGTTACATTTCCAGGTCAAAAATGAGAGATCAAGGTCATCCTCCTTGAAGGTTGTTTTTAACAATTCTTCTTCTTCTTATTATTCTTATTATTAATTATTATTATTATTAATCTTTTCTAGTTTGTTTGCGACAGATGGTCAGCCTTCCTGAGTCTGTCACCAACTTTGTTTCTTCATTCCATTGCACTCCAACTTACTGCTGCCTGTCACTTCACTTCACCATCTCTCTTCTAGGTATTTAAACTCTGTGTGCATGCATATGTGTGTGTGTCAAAAAGAACCTTGTTTGCTATCACAATCTCTGGGATGAAGTAATACTCTCTGCTCCCTTTTTTCCTATGTCCTAAATCAAAATAGAAATTCTATTGCTACTTTTATAACTAGACTCTGAAAAAATACACTTTATGAGTGGGGAGATTAAAGTTGACATGTCAGGTAGTCAGATTTATGTTTTAGAATGGTATATATGTAAGACATGTTTGAAAGGCCAAGATTTAAGAAAAGAAAGAAAGAAAAAGCTCAAGTAAGAGAAGTCTAAGCTAAGCACAGGCTTGAGAGAATGACCCTAGAGAGTTAAGTGCTTGATCCTAGGACTAAGTAACTGGTTTCAGGGAAAGGCATGGCAAGGAAGATGCCAGGCTTTGTCTTCACTGTCTGCATGGCTCTCAGATGCCTTTTACAGAGACAAGGCTTCCCTTAGTTGTGCACAGTTTCCAGAATGTACTACCAGACACCGTCTTTGTGAGCTAGTACATCAAACATCTGAATGACTGATGCAGCTGCTTGGGCCTGCCTTCTCAGTCAGTTGGGACAAGCGTTGCATTTAGTCTGCTGCCAGAGAACACTTGCAGCTGCTGTATCCTGCTGATGCATCCCCACCACTTGCCACAGCTGCTAGTCTGTACCAAAAATAGGAGATTGGGAGACATATGCCCCCAAAGCTCACTCTTAGCACTGGGTGCAACTCAAGGATTTGATTCATCACATGTTTGTGTGCTCGCGGCAGTCTTCCCATATAACCGTGAACTCATCACCTACTTCACAGAACCCAGCAGACTGTTTATATTTTATATTCAGTTGTTGCAGAAACTGAGTGTTACCAGTACACTGGATAGTTTGTGCTTAACCCTTTGCTATTTCTGGAATATTTGTAGTTCTTATCAATTTTATTGTTCCCAATTTCACACTGTACTGTTACCTTTTCCATTGGTTTCATATTTAATTGTAAATCCCCTCATCCCCAGTGTGATGGTTTGTATATGCTTGGTCCAGAGGCTGACACTATTAGAAAGTGTGGCCCGGTTGGAGTAGGTGTGTCACTGTGGTTGTATACTGTAAGACCCTCACCCTGGCTGCCTGGAAGTCAATCTTCCACTAGCAGCTTTCAGATGAAGATGTAGAACTCTCCGCTCCTCTTGCACCATGCCTGTCTGGATGCTTTCATGTTCCTGCCTTGATAATACTGGACTGAACCTCTGAATCTGTAAGCCAGCCCCAATTAAATGTCTTTTATAAGACTTGCCTTGGTCATGATATCTGTTCACAGCAGTAAAACCTTAAGACACCCAGTATACATGTTTATTTTTGTTTTGTACAAATGCCTTTGGTTTTCCTGTCTGCAAGACTGTTTTCTTCTTTGTTTTTCTTCATCTTGTTTTATGATTCACTGCTGGAGATTTTAGGAGATCAAAAGTTAGTCCCTGGCTCAAATGGTTAAGTTATTGATGAGTAGAGTGAACGCATCATTTGTACTCATTGTCACAATGTGATGGGGGGACTGTCTTGAGTGAATTATCACTGTTTATGCTTGTTGTTGATCTAAAATAAATGTGCCATTTTAATAAAATAGTCAATGGCACAAAATATTTTATTGTGTGAGAAGACCTCAGTGACCTTCTGTCCTGTTTTTGTTTTTATTAATTTATGGAGATTGCTGTGATCTGAACTAGTTTACTAGAGCCAGTCCTGGTCATATTTATGTCTGAAATAATCCATTCCATCATTTGGTGTATTTTCACCGTTGTAAACTTATCTTAGTGTTTAAATCAGAGCTTCATTTTGGAAAGGGTCACTTAGATCCCCAGTAGTTGCCTTTAGGTGGTTGTTCCTTTTTGATGATCAGGAGATTGGCTTTTAGTCACTACTGTTCCTCTTGTTACCGTTGAGACAAGGCCTCACTGTCTAGCCTTAGCTGACTTGGACCTTACTCTGTAGGCCAGGTTGGCCTGAAACTCACATTGATCCACCAGCTTCTGCCTTCCACGTTTGGGAATCAAAGGCATTGTACCACCATTCTGAGCCTTTATCTTTTTCATTATGCTGACCTACCACACTATTTATTAAGTAGAGCATATTAAGTTTTCACAGGAAAGAGACTGCTCTTCATTTCATAGATTCAACTGCAGCTTCCACTTCTGTTTCTTGATTTATTGCTTTTTAAAAGACACATACCTTCAGCTGGAAAAAAATCTTTTTCTTACCAGAAGCATGCAGGCAGTATGCTTATTTCCCCGCTCCCTCCATCCTCCCCACTTTCTCTCCCTTGCCATTTAACATTGAGATTATTATTACTTAAAAAAACAACCACAACAACAAACTTTTATTCACATTTCATTAAAGTTCTGTCTTTAATTCACATTTCATTAAAGTCCTGTGTTTGTTTGCTTGTTTGTTTGTTTTTAAAGACAAAATTTCTCAAGGTAGTTTTATCTGGCCTGGAAACTGCTATGTAGTTCACTCTAATCCCAAATTTACAGAAATCCTCCTGCTTCTGTCCCCCAAGTACTAAGATTAGTGATGACTATAGACCCAAATAAACCCTTTCTTTTATAAGTTGCCTTCATCAGCGTGTCTTGTCACAACAGTATAAAAGTAACTAATACAGGCCCCTGTTATTCCAAATCACCTCACACACACACACACACACACACACACACACACACACACACAAACACATGGGCACAAGTGTGTGCACAGTTTGTTTCCGATCTTGATTTGAAACTTGTTTAGCTTGTGTTGTATCAAGGAGAAAACTCTCTCAGTCAGGTTTGCAGTGAGCTTTGGTTGCAAATAAAGTTCTCATATCCAGACAACAAACCAAAACCCCACAAAATTTACTCATCATAAAACCTAATAGAAATGTCCTATCTCTATAATGAGTAGACTAAGCTAAATAATTATGTTTGTTCTCTTTATGTTGATGGAGATACATTTCCCTGAGTCATTAAAGTAGCATAGATGATCCAATATGGTTGTAAGTTTGATGCCAGAATTATTTTTGGTAGTGATTTTTAACAATAATCACTATTTATATAGTCTAATTATTACATATTTTAAACTTCAACATACTTTAAAAATAGATTGCCTAAGCCTGGGCAGGTGGGTCATTTGGTAAAGTGATTGTCACACAACTTTGATTTCCCCTGTGAAAAAGCTGGCACTATGGCACACTAGTAATCCCAGTTCTGGGACCAGGGGGTGGGACAGGGGGATCCCTGGGACTATCCAGTCTTGCCTGTTGTGAGGTCAGGCTGGTGAGAAACCATGCCTCTAAATGATATGTGGGTGACTCCTAAAGGACATCCAAGATTGACTTTGGTGACCTCTAGTTTCTACATATGCAATTGTGATTGTGTGAGTATGCGCATGTAGAAATACCAATAGGAAAGGAAGACGTCAAATTATCCTGATTGGCAAACAACATAATCCTGTAAACTGGTAAACAGACACATACGAGGGGCGGGGGGGGGGGCAGACAGACAGACAGACAGGAGACACAGAGACACAAAGACCTCTTGAAATTAATTTTTAAAAAGGGTATTTAGAGTCTGGAGAGATGGCTAAGAGTGGTTAAGAACACCCGCTGTTCCTCCAGAGGACTTGGATTCAATTCCCAGCCTCCATGTGGTAGCTTACAACCATCTGTGTCTGCAGTTCCTGGCGCTCTGACACCCTCCTTCTGACTGACCTCCACAGCACCAGGCATGCGCATGTGCACCGAGATAATGCATGCAGGCAAAACACCCACAGGCATTTTTAAAGGGTTTCTCTTTATCAGAAAGGTATGTTTTCTTGTTTGTAACATTGATAGAATTTTTAAAATAGAGCATAATGCTAAATGATAAATATTTATATAAGGAGTAGGCAGGTTTACTGTCTGTCATTTAGTATGAAATCCCTTCCTGTGTTTCCTTTCTAGGAAACAATATAACTATTCAGTCTTAAACTTCTAGTTGCTTTTGTGATCCTTTGGGGCTTCTGTCTTTTTTTTTTTTTTTTTTTTCTTCTTCCTCTGCTTCTGTTTCTTGGTTGAAGCAAGCCTGAGATATGTTGAGGAAGAGCAGAAATCAGTGGTGCAAGCAGACAAGGGTATTTAAACCAAAAGCTTATTTTATAGACTTCAACATATAACAAATGCAGACATCAGGCTCTATAGAAAGTGGGCTTCAGTACAGAAACAGCATGTTATATTTGTCTTGGAGAGTGGAGCCCAGATCTGGGAACTTTTACAAGAGGTGGTGCCCAAAAGTGGTCTAAACGATGTAGACATTGCCAGGTGCTGGGGAAGAAAGTCGTTGTAGCATGAGAGGTGTGCAGTCTCTCAGAAGCTGGGCCTAATAGTCGGCCACGTTCCAGGAACGCAGCGTTATTGCTGGAACATGAAATATTCAAGGGAGAAGAGAAGAGGGATGTTTCAAGAAAGGCTGGAAAACCAGGCTTGGATTTAAGGGATTTCTGTGTCCTACGGGAGGGTTTACTTCCATCTTACTACACAGGTGACAGGGAGCAAACTAATAATGCTGAGCCAGAAGACGAGTGTGAAGTTACTCTTGCAGAGAGGAACCAGTGGCAGGCAGGGCATTCAGGTGTGCATGTGACAAAACTGAAGCCAATGGATAGATTTGCTGACCATGGATGTTTGTGAGAAATTTAACTTTAAACATGTTCCTCGAGTAGTAACTTGAGCTTCAAGAGAAAAAGGATCCCTCCTCTCACAGAGAGGGCCAGCCTGGGCTAAAAGTGTCTTTGAAGCTGCCCTTCTTATTTCTTTGTGCTTTAATAGTACACTTGAAGATGGGAGGTTTTATTCTTTAGAGCTCTCATAAAAAGTCATAAATGATTTGTTATCCAAAATGAATTTACTTCCTACAGAAGAACAGACATGCAGATACCACAGCCATTTTCCTTTCTAGGCCGAATTTTAAGTGATACAAGCATATTAAATCTTAGAGGACTGTGACGATGTTATGTTCCCACTCTATTCCTATCACTGGCATACAGTTTGTTATTAATGAGTTGATTATTAGTAATATGGCAAAGTGGTTTTCTATTAGTGTTTGCATGTATGTAGGCTTTTTTTTTTAATCCCTTTTCCCTCCTCTCTCTAGTTTTACCTTAGATCACTAGTCAATGCATTATTACTGAACAATATTGGTAGGACTTTATACAGCTACTTCTGTAAATTACTATGGGATGCATTAAAATTATCTAATTCAGGTTTTAATCTTAATTCATGAGTTTTGTTTTATGAATCAGTAAGTCTAATTTCAGGCATAAAGTGACATTCTTTAAAGCACACAAGACTCCTGATGTCTTTCAGGATAACATGGCCCTTCAGATGAATGCCCTCCAGTGTCTTCTCCTCAGAAGAGCATTGTTCTTTTTAGGATACTCCTCCTTCAGAGCACTCTCCCTTTTTGGGTTCTCACAATTGCAATAGGTTCATTTGTCCTACATGGCAATGTCCCTGTGCCACCCTGGGTCACATTAAACTGTATGGTTTCAGGAGGAATTATCTTCCATAATCTCCATTGTGGTGAGTATTTGGGCCCTAGCAGTGGCACTGTTGGGGAGGAGGTGGAAACTTTAGGAGTTGGTGCCTGGCTGGAGGAATTAGGTTCTTAGGAATATGCCCTTTGAAGGTTATACACTTTGTCCCTTGTCCCTAGACCCTTCCTTGCTCTCTTATTCTTGTACATCTTATGGTGAACCTACTGTACCCCCAGGGGCTGTGATATTCTGCTTAGCATCAAGTCCAGGAGCAAGAAGCTAAGTGACCATGAGCTGTATTTAAAGATTTTCTCAGTGCTGAGAAAACTACACTGTCCTTGAAATTTCTCTGTATCTTTACTATTATTATTTTTCCTGTTGAATTGACCTCCCTTGGATTACTCTTTGATTTGGGAGCTTACCTGGTATGTGATCCAAGACTTGTTAATGATATCTTTACTCTTACATTATTTTGCTTTTCATCTTGGGCTTAACACAGTTAAGTTCTTTCTCACCTTGGCCTTGTGTTTTGTCCTGCTATCCAGTACTTTTTCCTGAGATAATGTGCTTCTTAAGCAAGTACCTCAAGTTTTATTTCATTATAATAATATTCTTTAAATGTATTATTTTTCAACCTTGAAGTCTAAAATGTACTGAAAGGATCCTGAATCCCTCATGTATTTACACTGTATTTTTAAAGTAATATATTGAGGGTGATACTAATCACAAATACACATTTAATAACAATAGTTGAGGCTGAAGATGGCTCAGCAGTTAAGAGCAGTCACTACTCTTCCAGATGATTTGAGTTCAGTTCCTAGCACATGAGGTAGCTACCAACCATCTGTCACTCTGGTTCCAGGGGGTTCCTGGCCTCTATAGGCACATGAGTACACATGGTCTGTGTAAATAAATACACACACAATCTCTTACAAAGTTTTAAAAGTATAAATTCATTGGGTTTTGGTACTGTCATAGGGCTGTACAGTTACCATCCCGTCTTTGGGCTCCTAGTCCCCAGGAGCGGCCAGCTCGCTCTGTCACTATGGAGTACCCATTTGTTCTGAGTATTCATGTAGATACAATCATGGAGTAGGTACCCTGTGTGTCAGGCCCAGAACTCCATCATTTTCTTAGGAACAAATAATATTTCTTTGTATGACTATGACACAACTTATTGATCTATTACTTTATCGATTGGCATTTGACTATTTATGCCTGTAGACTACTTTGACAAACACTGCTGTAAATGTGCTCGCGCATACAGTTATTTTAGGTGTTTCATTTCTGTTGGTATATGCTGAGATGAAAAATTTTAAAATCATTATAATTCAATTTAAGGTTTGTCAATTTTGTTGATCCCTTTTCTTTTTCTTTTTTTGTTTTGTTTTTTCAAGACAGGGTTTCTCTATGTAGCCCTGACTGTCCTAAAATTCACTTTGTAGACCAAGCTGGCCTCAAACTCACCTGCCTCTGCCTGCCAAGTGCTGGGATTAAAGGTGCACACATACCACTACCACCTGGCAAGAGTAAGTTTTTAAGCATCCACATATTCATGAGTTTTCCTTTATTAATTTCTAGCTTCATTCATTGTGATCGAAAAAGATGCCTTATATGAAGTCAGTCTTGTTTTGTGACTTCACATATGCTGTTTCTTAGAGAGTGGGCCATGCATTCATGCCCTTTCCAGGCTCACCCTCCATGCTTTACTGATGATAATCTGCTCTGCAGATGGCCACACACTGGTTTCTCAATGGCAAAGCCAGGGAGATATGAGGCAGTGGTGAACAGGATACCAGCAGCTTGTCCCAGGCTAATGTGCCCTTGTTTCAGCTTCCTTGGTCATTATAAACAGTATTCATTCCCAGAATGCTGAGCCTTTATGCTTGCCTGTTTTTCAGTGTTACTTTGAGAGGATGGGAGCTGGGAGCCATCTTCACCATTTTTCTGAGATGGCTAGCTTCCCTTCAAATTATTTTATTTTTGTAAGACTACTTGGCATGTGTACTTGTTTGATGAGTTTTTTAAGAGCACACTAAGATTTTGTTGTCTGCAGGTTTGATCTCTTAAACTTGTTTTGTTTAAAACTTCATGCCCATTTTCTAGCTATTCTCCATCTCCTTTCTCTTTTATTCACTAACAGATTTAAAAAGTTTATCTACTATGTCCATGTATATGTATATACATGCATGTGTGCACTGCACGCATACCACAACACATGTATGGAGGTCAGAGGACAACATGTAGGAGTCGGCTCTCTACTCCCATCATCTGTTGTCTAGAAACTGAAGTCGGGTCCTTAGGCTTGCTCTCACGTGCCTTTACTTCCTGATTAGTCCTTCTGGCCATTAATTCACCACTTTTATAGTTTTACATTTATGCTCTGTAACCACAGTTCTGTAATTACATTATGTATAGTTTGACTCAGGCTTCTGTTAGCCTCTCTCTCTCATCAGAAGTGAAGGTATCTTGAGCAAATCATCTTTGAACTTTGACTTTCGGCTTGTAATTGAAAATATTTTCCTTTACTACTTTCATTGATTTCTGGATTCTTATCAAGAGCAAACAAGAACATACATATGAAAATATTTTATAAAGCTAACCCAGTGATCTAATCTTTCCATATACCTTATCAGTGTCTTGTATTTGTTTGTTAGTTAAATATGAGTGAGTTACTGATAGCCGTAAGTAGTAGTAAGATGGCTGAGAGCTTTCTGAACCTGTTCTCTCTTCCACATATTTTCTCTGCATATTTTGGGGAATCACTACAGTCTAAAATGACTGCCTCAAGGAAAGAGTTTCAAAAAAGAGAACAACTAGGGTAAGGCTACATCATTAAACATTTTTAAGTCTTTTGCAATTAACATTACCAATTGTAGTCTTGAACTTTTTATCCCTATAATATTAAAGCGTACATTTAGTCCACTTTCTGTCTTCAAAAATGATGTTTCTGTTATCTTTATACATACGTAAATTTCCGTTTTCTTGGAACAAGACCCAAGGATGTTCTATCAACTATTTGAACTTAAAGTTCTTTTATTGGAAGATACAGTGGTAATGGAGAGACAACGTTTAGTCATATTTGTATGTAATTATTTTCTATTATAGTGTATTATTGCTTTGTAATTACTTTGCAAATTAGAGATATGAAATACTATACAGAAAAATAGATCCCTGTGTATATTAAACCCATGGATAGGTTAAGCCCTGCTAAGCTCTACTTAGTGTGTTGTCTCCATGTGTATTTTAGGTAGTGCTGAACAGTATAGAATTATCTCTGTACTGTAACCACCCAACACTTCACTATCTGATTGTTTTAAACGTTACTATTTGCAGAAATATAAAATTATTCCAGACATGCTTGCCAACTATCTTCTTAAATGCCATCCCAACCCAGTTTTAATGTATTAAGTTTCAGAGATAAGGGATATTAAAAACCATATTAATAACACATATTTTAAAAATTTATATTTATTTATTTATTTATTATTGCGTGTGAGCATCATGGGTTTGTCCGTGCCATGGCACACATGTTCAGGTCTTAGGACAAGTCTCTGCCTAGTTGAGGCAGAGTCCCCCTTGTCCCTGATGCTATGCTGCTTACATGTACATCAGGGTGATCCTTTCTGGGCCAACCCTCATCCTGCTGTCAGAATGCTGGGATCACTCAAACAGAAAGGCTATCACTATGTAGCCTGGATGGCTAAAACTTGCAAAATAGACCAAGATGTCCTTGGAACAAGCTCTGCCTCCCTCTGTCTGCTGAATGATGGGGTCAAAGGCATGCATCACTCCATCAGGCCTTGTATCTGGTTTTTATGTGTGTTCTGGGGGATCTAACTCATATCATCAGGCTTATAGTTAGTGTTTTTACACTCTAAGCCATCTTCCAGGCCAAAACCCATGTTATTTCATATGTTATAGTTAATTTTTTTACATCTCTCTTACTGTGTGCTTGTGTACATGACATGCAAATAATATGTGTGAGTGTATGTGCTTGTATGTGTGCACACTTGTATACATGATGTATTGTGTGTATCATCAGAGGACAACTTCTGGGAATTGGTCCTCTCTGTACCTCGTGGATTCCAGGGCCTGCAGTCGTTCATCAAGGGTAGTGGCAGGCGTCTTTACACGGAGCCACCTTTCTGACTCCATTTGTTGTATTCTTTCCTTTACTGGCCCTAGTGTGGTTGTAGAAACAATAGTAAGCATAGTGGTTTTATTATAGCGCGTACAACGAATTTGTGTTTTCAGATTTAAACTAAAAATTGTCTTGTGATTTTGTAACTCAGTCCCAGAAATACATACAGAAAACTGCAGCAGGTAGCAGGATGTTTCAGTAGACAGGAAGGTTGATTGGGCATGTTAATGTTTTAAAATTACTAAAGATGACAGATATAAAATCTTGTTTAGATATATCTAGAATGCTTAGTTAAACTAGTGAAAATGTATGCCTGTTTTTTAGTTTCCAGGATAAATTGATTTGTTCCACGAAAATGAATCAAAAAAGTTCTAGTAAGCAGGCACTTTAATTTACATTTTTACAACTCACAGTTTTCTATGTGAAATTATCTCTGATTTTCTAACTATACTGAGAATGATCATATGTCATTTTGTAGGAAAAATGAATGACTACAAGGACGTTTCTTACAAGCATAACATTTAAAGAGATTTAACTTTGTTTATCCTGAGGAAATACATGCTTAGAAAAATTTTTACTGTAAGTATGATTGTAACAGTTTCCCAAAGCCAGTAAAATAAAGAAATGGTCAGCTAATGAAAAATTTAGTTGATGCAATTAAGTGAAGACATGACTCAGCTGCAGAGCTGCTATGAAAGCCCTCAGGACTGTCCAAGGCCCAGGCCCAAGTGCTCTCACTGAAGTCATGGCCCTTTCATTTCTTGAACAAGGTGAACTTTAAGAACAAGAGTATTTCCCAACCCACAGCTCCTTACTCTATTTAGAATGTTTTTTGTTTGGGTTCTTTTGTTTGGTTAGTTCGGTTTGTTTGTTTGTTTGTTTTTGATAGATGAGTAGGAATCTCTGGAATTCTTGGTTTTTTAAAGACATGATGTCATTTAGTTCAGGCTGGCCTCCAATCCACTCCATAATCCACTTATCCACTTACTCTTAAAATTCTGATCCTGATGTCTTGGTCTCCCAGGAGCTGGGATTGTAGGCATGAAGCTGATGTCATCCATCTACTCAGTCATAGGAAGCTTTACTATGGTAGAGAAGCAGTGGACAATTTTTATCTCAGTCCAAAGCTCTTTGTTAGGGAAAATAGAGACTTTATATGAAAAATTGTAGTAAAATGTATTTTCCTTGTTTTATTTGGATAATGTTGTCTGTGGGTTTCTTATATAATATATAGCTTTTATTAAGGCAGTTCCCTCTATTACTACTCTCTCTCGGACTTTTATCATAAAGATATGGTGGATTTTGTCAAAGGCTTTTTCAGCATCTCTTACGATGATAATGTGATTTTCGTCTTTAAGTCCGTTTACATTTATTGACTTGAGTACGTTGAATCACCCTTGCATCTCCTGGATAAGCCAACTTGATAGTGGTAGATAACCTTTCTGATGTATGTCTGTGTTCTGTTTGCAAGTACTTCATGGAGCATTTTGAATCTGTGTTCATTGGGGATATTGGCCTGTGGCTTTCTTCTCTTGTTGTCTTTACTTAGTTTGGGGATTCATGTGATCCAACTAGGAGTTTGTGGCTGCTCCTTCTGTTTCTCTCTTTTGAATAGTTTAAGAGAGACTGGGTGTAGCTCTTCGAAAGTCTGGTAGAATTCTATTGTGAATCCATCTGGTCCTGAATTTTTTAGTTGGAGGATTTTATCATCTCATCTCAGTCTCTCCATTTGTTATCTGTGTCTCTTAGGCTTGTTGATAGCTTCTTGTTCTAATTTTCGTGGTTTGGCAGAGTCTAGAAATTTGTCCATTTCTTTTCCAACTTAAAAGAGTACAGATTTTTTAAAAATTCTTTTACAATATCTGAATTTCACTGCTGTCTTTTAAATGTTTCCCTGTTCATTTCTGGTCCTGTCCATTTGAGTCCTCTCTCTGTCTCTCTCTCTCTGTCTCTCTGTCTCTGTCTCTCTCTCTCTCTCTCTGTGTCTCTCTCTGTCTCTCTCTCTCTCTCTCTCTCTCTCTCTCTCTCTCTCTCTCTCTCTTTTGGCCAGTAGGGCCAAGAGTCTGTCATTCATGTTTATGTCCTTGAAGACCCAGCTCCTAGAGTCATTGGTTCTGTGTTCTGTTTTCTTCCTACTTCATGTATTTCAGTTCTGATTTTTATTATTTCTTGGTGTCTACTAGGTTGTGGTTTTGTTTGTCCTTGTTCCTCCAAATTTTTGAATTGTACCATTAAATCCTCCAGGGTTTTTGTTTGTTTGTTTGTTTGTTTGTTTGTTTTTAATGTAGACACTTACAGCTGTAAATTTCCCTGGTAGGGCTACTTTCATTGTGTACCAGAGGTTTTGTTATGTTGCATTTCCATTTTCAGTGTTCTTGTTCCAGGAAATTTTAAATTTTTCTTGATTTCTTTTTTGACCTATTCATCATTCAGTAATGAATTGTTGAATCTCCATGGATATGTGTACTTACTGGAGTGTTTGTTTGTTTGTTTGTTGCTGTCTATTTTTGTTTTAATATGTTATGGTCAGATAGAGTACCAGAAGTTATTTCAGTTTTTCTGAATTTATAAAGATTTGTTTTGTGTCCCAGGATGTTGTCTATTCTATAGAAGCTTTTGTGTGCTGTTGAATAGAATATATACTCTTTGGTGTTTAGCTTGAATATTGTGTAACCCGTTAAGTCTATTTAGTATGATGTCACTTAATTCTGATGATTCTCTATTTTTTGTCTGTTGGAGAAAGTAGGGTATTGAAATCATCTACCATTAATGGATTCATGTTAATCTGTGTCTTTAATTCAACTAGTATATTTTTTATTAAGTTGGGAATGCCTGACTTTGGTAAATATATGTTTAGGATAGTAATGTCTTTTTGGCTAATTGTTCTCTTTATTAGAATAAAGTATCCTTTTATATCTTTACTGTTAAATTTTCAATTTGAAAGTCATTTTGTCAGATATTAGGATTGCATGCCTGCTTACTTCCTGGTCCTGTTTGTTTGACTGAAGTACTTTTGTCTATTCTTATACTCAAGGCCAGAGCCTGTCTTTAAACCTGAATTTCTTGTAGACCACAGATAGATGGATTTTATTTCTTAATTCATTGAGCTGCCCGTATATCTTTTGATTGGAGAATTGGCACTGTTTATTTAAAGTTATTATTAAAAGCTGTTTGTTGATTACAGTAATTGTGTTGTTGAATGTTGGTGGTGTTTGTGCTCTCAATGGTATTTAGTGTTTGAGTAATTTTAGGGTTTTTTTTTTTTTTTTCTCTACAGCTTTTTGGCAATATTCATTCCTGTTTTCAGCCCAAAATATTGCTTCCTGTACTTTCTTTAGGTTTGATTTGTAGAATGTAAGATTTTAGGATGGTTATATCATAGGAAGTTTTTCTTTCTCCTTCAAATGTGGCATACAGTATTTCTGGGACCATTACTTTGTTGGCTGTCATGACCTTTTACGACTTGGAATGCATTTGTCCAGGCTTTCCAAGTTTCCACTGAGAAATCAGCTGTCATTCTGAAGGGTTTTCCTTTACATGTGACTTGTGTGTTTTCTCTTCAGCTTTCAATACTCCTCTTTGTTCTGTATGTTTAGTGTTTTAACTACGGAGACTGTCGCAGAGCGTTTCTTTCCTTTCCTGGTCTTGTCTGTTGATGTGCTTTTGTGTCTGTGTGAGTGTGTCTTGTCTTAGTTTGGGGAAGTTTTCTTCTGTGTTGAAGCTCTGCTCTGTGACTACTCTTACCTGTGCCTGTAGTTAGAAGGCTTGGTCTTTTTACGGTTTCCCGCATCTCTTGTCTGTTCCTTTCCTGTGTTTTAGAAATCTTTTCACGTTCTCTATTTGTTTTGTTTAGATCCTCTGCTTTATCTTTGAGTCCTTGAACTCTGTCTTCGCTTGATTCATCCTACTTATAACAGTTTAGGTTTTAAATTCTGTCTTTATTTCACTTCAGTGTTTTTGATTTCTTTGTTGAATTTCATTTTCAGATCCTGTACTGTCTTCATTGTTCCCATCAGACTCCATTTGAGCTTTCTTGGGCGTCACTCAGGTGTTTAGTCTCTTTGAGATCATTGAGCTGTTTCTTGGTGTCTTCTTTAAACTCCCTGAATTTTTTGATAAGGTTTATGATTATCCCTTAAATTCTCTGTCCTGGGTTCATCCAGGTAATTTTCACTGGCGAGCATTTCTGTAGGACTGGTGGATTGGGTGGAGGGAGGGGTTGATTTTTTGTATTGTTTGTACTTTTGCTAGGAGGTATGGGCATGTGGACCCCTTCTGTTAGTTCTATGTCTGTTGTGGAAAGAGCAAGTTGAGGCAGAACACAGGATGGGCAGGCCAGTTTGGGCCTAGACATTAGATATATCTTAGGTAGAATAAAATCAGATGAGCCCAGAAAGTAGGCTGGCATGAAGGATGTGTGTCCTGGTGTAAGCCTGGATTTGTGAGATACGGAAGATGCATAGAGGGCAAAGTCAGGTAGCTTCACCTGGCCAGACTGTGGCAAAGTATATGCAGGGTCTGGCTGAGCAGGGAGGTGGGATGTTAGGTTAAAGAGGCCTGTAGATTATGGGCAGACACGGAGGGGCCAGGTGGAAGCCTAGCTTTTGGGGCCAGTGCAACAGAGGTGGTCAGACTGGAACCTGAGCTGAATCTGGGGGACACTGAAAAGAGTACAAAGAGGGAGGGATCAGGCAAACTCACTCTGCTAGCCCATAGTAAAGTTTGTAGAGGCTAACTGGGCAGAGAGCTCCATTAACATGTCTTTCAAAAACAGAATTCAAGGAAATAATAGGGTACTTAGTTTTTCTTTTAACCTTTAGAGTAACAAAATAAAGAATGTGCCTTATAATATTTTGAAGCATATTTTATAAAATCAAATTTCTGTAAAATAATAATTTGGATAGTGTCCTAGTTTGCTTTCTGTTGATGTGACAATGATCATGAAAATCAGTTTGGAGAGGAATTGTAACTTTAATTTTTTCAAAACCTATTTTTAATGAAGGTTCTTAAATGCTTTAACCTCTCTTGTAGCCCACCATCCACCAGAGGTAGTGGAAAAGAAAAGATACGGGGAAGTGGACATGTTTAGAAAGTTCTTTGGAGCAACTACTGTCTGTGTTGTCTGGAAATTGGCAGTTCAGTTCACAGGTCAGCAGCGGCAGCTTGATCCACTCGCAAACACTTCATGGATACACTAACAGTCCAGTTTGTTAGAGTTGAGATAGCAATCATGAATCAGCAGCATTGGCACTACCTAGCAGAGACAGCAAGCTTCAACCTCCTCACGAGTTAGCAGGAAGGACCAGGGCCAACAGGAACACCAGAAGTTCTCTGCCGTGCCTCTCTTAGCAAAACAAAGATCATCGAAAACGTGAGACCAACAAGCTTTGTACAGCTAGCTCTGTAAGCAAGCCAAGCGCAGCCTCTGTGACTGTCTGTAGATTCCTTTTTGTACACCCTCCAAATATCCCATGTTCTCCAGGAGTTTTGCCTCAGCATGTGTCTGTCTCAGTTGACATCACTCTGCCAATCAGTCCTAGTCCGAGGAAGCATCAAGAAACAGCAGCACACCACCAGAAGTTTTTCATTCATTTTGTCTCTATGGAGTCCTGACCAATGCAGCTCAACTACACAATGTAAGGTGGACCAGTACATGTGTGTCCTTAGAAAAGAATCCATCACATGTCCTTTCACATGCTTGCCTTAGTAGGACACCCTTTCTCATGTCTCTGCTTCAGCTAAATGTTCCTTCATGTGTTTGCCCCAGGAAAACACCATCTAACTGACTTTCCAAAGAACCTGTAAGTTTCCACTTCAAAGAGAGGGTTTATTTCACCTTCCAGTTTACAAAGGGGAATAGAACAGAAGTTGAGTGCAGGAACCAGAAGGCAGGGTTTGAAACAGATGCTGTGGAGAAGGGAAGCTGCTTACTAGTGTGTTCCCCAGGGCTCACTCAGCCTGCTTTCTTATAGAACCCAGGACCACCTGCCCAGGGAAGGCACCACCCAGAGTGGACTGGGCCGTCCACATCAGGAAAATGCCCCACAAACTTCCCTACACTAATCTGAAGGAGGCATTTTTCTTAGTTGAGGTTCCTCTTCCAACATGATTCTCACTTGTGTCAAGTTGACAAAAAGAACCAGCACAGATGGAAAAGTCACATGGAACTTATTAGAGTGTGTTTCAATATGATATTATAGTAGCATATGCATGGTTTCAAGGCATTTCCAGAAAAAATGTAATCTGGAAACAAAATAGAATACTAAAAATAATGGCATAATTTTTAAAATATGAGGAAAATATTTACACATGAAATTTTTGGTTCAAATGATATTTAGCCAATTAAGTGACTGGTCTGTTTACACACTGTGCTCCAGCAAAGCCTCATCTGGGGCCATTGCTTTCATTAGCACATGATGTCTGATAATAGGCAGAGGCTTCTTTTCCCACAAGTGGTGTTGTGGTTTTACTTTTGGGAGAGCGAGAGTTTTCTATAGGCCTAAGTCTGAAAGCTGTGTCTTCATAAAGCAGCAGCATTGACTTGTTGTGGACCGAGCCAGCCGTCTTGCAGCTTTTCAGATTTTTCCGCTGTCATGGCTGTTTTGGGGTTAGCTGGTCTAGGAGCTCAGTTTACACACTGAGAATAGAGTTTTGCAGGTAAGAGTAAGCACCATTTATTTCATTTTGGCTTGACATTGCCTTTCCTGTTTCCATTGACTTATCTGAGTGGTTGGCATTGTATGAGTCCAGCATATGAAACAGAGCTTTAAGGAGAGGTGCTCTGAGTGGTACCCACGGATGTGCCCAGCCGCGTTTGTCTTTCATTCATCCATGTGTCACATCCTACTGTGCATCTTTTTAGCTTAAATTTTTTTTAACACAGTGAGTTCAGTTTACATGACTGAATACATTTAAACCTAGGTTATTTCAAATACACATTTAAGAAAATGTTTTGAAGGAAGTAATTTTACACTATGTTCCGCCTTATTGAATGTTTTTTTTCTGGGCATCCCCTGATTTCCAGAACCTTGCCTGTCTTCTTTAGTGTTGATGGTCAGCCTGCCCTCCAGTTACTTCTCTTTTCTTCTCCAGCTTCACAGTTTGTGGTGATAGTTGTTTTTGTTGTAATTGTTTTAATATGGCAGCTGTTATCATGGCCATGCTTCTCGTCTTCATCTTTGCTAGCCACAGCCCTGATGTGTTGTTTTAAATTCCAGCTAAAAACGGATGAGCTTTTAAAAATATTTCTATTAATTCCTTGTAAACATCATATTGCATACTCTCCTACTCTCCTAACTCCTCCCTTAGCTCCCGTCATGCCCTCCCCCCTTAATTAGCCCATTGAGTCCAATCTCTGCTGCCTGTGGGTGTGGGGCCATCAGCTGAGCATGGTCTATCTACAGGGGCCACACTCTTAAAACAAAACAATCAGATCAGCCCTCAGACACACCATTAGCAGCCACCAACTGTCATGAGCTCATCAGGTAGGTGTAGGGGTTTATGACCCTTCCCTTCCTTGCAGGAAAGTTGGCTGGCTTTATCTTGTACAGCCTATCACAGCTGCTGAGTTCCTGAGGACATCAGCCCTCTGATGTCAACAGACACCATTTTGCCCTGTTTCTCCATGGCTCCTGGTTCTTAAAATCTTTCTGCTCCTTGTTTGGTGATATTCTCCGAGCTTCTGTGAGAGGGATTATGATGCAGATACACACTTAAGGTTGACCAGTCCACACACGATTATCCTCTGCACTTACCATCGTGGGCTTCAGGGTTAACCACATGCACTGCACAAAGAAACTTCTCAGATGAGGACCAAGAAGTTTACTACTAATCTATGAATATAGAGATACATATTTAAATGGTAGTTTTATACAATGTGCATTTAACAAAATAATAGTAGTAGGTTCACCCTTGAGGCCTGTGACTCCAGGGTCATGGATTCATGGTATAATAGTACCTGGTGTGTGTTTCTTTCTGTGGAGTAGGCCTTAAATCAAATCAGAAAGTAGTTGTTTACTCTCCTAACATTCATGCTATTTCTGTGCCATGAGCGTAATCATCTGTGCGGTCATTATTGTAGTCTTCAGGGTTCACAATTGGCTAAGAGGGTTTAATAACTAACCACACACACCTCACCCCTGAATGTACATGGTACCTCTGGCATTATGAAAGCCAGCCAGAAGTGAGGAATCTTTCTACTCATTCCCAGCTTGATTTTTTTTATAACCAAAGTATCTGACATCTTCAGCAATTAGGACTTGCCCTAAAGTTCTGGTATGCAACCAAAAGCAATGACTCCCTAATTATTTGGAGGGTGGTTCTGGAACACCCTTGATCAACGATTTGAGGGGAAGTATTGTAAATCTGGCACTGGGCTTTTATTTTAGTAAGCCATGGCTTTGGGGAAGAGCATTTCCCCTGTAGGGTAATTCCAGTTGTGTGTGCATGCGCTCCTGTTGTAGGACTCCACATTCAATGTGATTATTCAAATATACTTAGTGTTATTCTCCGCACCCCCGCTCTACTCTCCCATCCCCTCTGCACTTAGCTCTCACGTCCCTCTCGTCCCATTCACCCGTCTTACTCTCAACAGTTTATGACTATGGGATGCATAACATTTACAAATAATCCTGAGCACAGACTAGGTAGGGATAAAGTGATTTATGAATTCAGAAAAGGAAACAACCCATTAAGGGTTTGACTTGAAAGGGTGTTACAAGGTATTTTGAAGATTAGAATACAGAGAATAAAGGAAAATACTGTACTATGTCTGCCATCCAGAATTAATGAATGCTATTTCTACAAGGCTAAAGTCCGTATCCCTCTTCCTTCTGAAGAAAACTAGAGAGCTGAGCCTTGGATTCTGTGTCTCTGGGTGCTCCTGTTCCTGGGTGAGCGTCTCTGGACTCTCTCCTGCCTCTTTGCCCTTCTTGTAGGATTCATGTCCTTACTGAGACAGCTCGTTAATGATGCTTTCCCATCTACTTTATTGTTTTAATTTTTGTTTTTTAGCTCCATTATATTCTGTGTTCTCTGTATCTATTTCACCTCAATAACTTCCATCTATGGATAGCCTGCTTAACCTGCCATTTGAGCTGCTTTTTCCCCCCAAAGATTTCCTATTGATTTTTTTAAATAACTATTTTCTCAATATTGTCCTTTTCTTGCCTTAGGGTATCTATTTCTTCATCTCTTTCGACATTAAATATTCTTTTCTTTCAGATTATTCTCTGACCTGTGCATCTGGTTGGTTAATTGACATTCATATTCATTGTATCTCTGTGTTTGTTTGTTTTTTTTTTTTTTTAACCATGAATGACATTATTTTGTTATTTTTGTGATTCCTGTTTTAGTGGGGATAGTTTTCTGTAGGCCTTTTGTGGTGATATAGAGATCCATGTTTGCTTCTGCCAGAATTCTGTGAGCATCATGGAATCTGGACCATGTTCTTAATTTCTTGGAGGTGAAGTTGCCTCTGGGCTGGTGAGTGCGTATTTTCTAAAGCAAGTTTCACAGAGCAGATAAGAGTGTAGAGAGATAGGTTATATGCAGGGCCAAGGCCAGTTCCAGTTTCTTTCCATGGATTGGTCCTGTCTGCTTGTAGATAGTGGATCACTGGCACATAAAGTCAGCCAGGAAGGAAGTACACCACCCTTCTTTTGACTTCTAGTGTAATTTCTGGTATTAAGATTATTTTACTTGGGGACTGAGAGATAGTTAAAGCTTGTATTGCTTTTGCGAGGACCATTGATGGTGGCTCACAACCACCTGTAACGCCAGCTCCCGGATTAGGACCTTCTTCTGGTACCCGTAGACACTTTGCTCATATGCATACCCTCATATCCATAATTTAAAACATTTCGACTTGATTTGTTGTGTTATAGTCATTTTCTGTGCGGGATAGAGGAGCTTCTCTTACTTGTTCAGAATTGAGTGGCTGACACAAGACTGATTTCGTTAGAATAATGTCACTCTGCATTCCAAGACAGAGACAACAGGAGTAAGGGTAGAGAAGGGGAAGTTATGAAGCTTTAACAGAGAAAAACAAAAACTTCCTGATTGACTTTGGCTTTACTTCAGGGTAACGGAGATGATTAATGGGAAAAGCTGTTTAGAAATGTGAACTGGAATCAAGTATAATAGACCATGAATGGAAGGCTGAGGGGTTTGGAGCTCATTCTTTAGAGCCTGGAGCCAATTAATGCCTATTTATATAAGAGTCAAGGAGATCTTTGTCCTGAGAATAATTGAGTAACCATGGAAAGACTGAAATGGAATGTGCACACTGAGAGTCAGTTCTGACACTATTAGCAGTAGTCCTTGGCTGATGAGAAAGGCCCAGTGTAGTGCTGCACACCTGTAATCCAGCGTATGGGAAGCTGAGACAGGAGAATCATGACTTTCAGACCAGCTTGTGCTGCATAGTGAATCCAGCTATTCTGGGCTACATGTCAAAGACAATATAGAACAAAACAAAAAGCTCAACATTAGCAATAAAACAAAGATCTCAGCATAAACAGTAAAGCAAAGATGGTCATGGTCTGAAATAAGATACATCGGTGGCAGTGAAATGATGTGCAGAATATGAAGGAGGAGAAACAGTCACGATGCAAACAAGGTAAGAACCCAACCTTGGAAATAAAGTGTGAAAGGAGGTGTTGGGTCGTAGAATGTGGGGTTCATGAGGCCTGGTACGATGAAGCAAAGTTTTGATGGCTTATGATAGAGTCATGTATAACCTTCCTTATATAATATACAGATAAAAACTATATTTTCAGAGGCTGTTCTTTGATTATAAAATATGATAATTGCTGTATTTTATTGTTAGTCATTGTGTAATCTTTTACTCTACCAAGTTTATAAATAAAGCTTTCTTTATTTATATACACATCTTAGGTATTGGATTTTGTTTTGTCTACAGTTTCAAGTTGGAGAGCTTATACTAAAATTAGCCAAACATGTAAGAATTTGTTTTTAAATAAGTACCTTCTGATTTTGGTAAATATTTTCAATATTGTAGATAGTGCCGAATTTATCCAAGTTTATCTTATAGTGCCTATATTAAATGTTTTTCTGTTGCTGTGATGAAACACCATGACCAAGGCAGCTTACAGAAGGAAGAATTTACTTGGCTCATAGCTCCAGAGGGATAAGAATTTATCATGGTGGGGATGCATGGTGACAAGAAGCAGGTGGCTGAGAGATCAGATTCTCTCAACCTTAAACAACCTCAAGGAGGGAGCAACCAGGAAGTGTGTCAAATCTATGAAGTCTGAAAGCTTGTTCCCAGTGGTATATTTTCTCTTGAAAGGTTGAATTTCCCTACAACTTCCCCCAAAACAGCACCATTAACCAGGACCAAGTATTCAAATACAGTGGGGGACAGTCTACATTCAGAACATCTTAGTGCCCAATTGTTAAGATATTCCTATGTTTGTGTCTATTTTTTATATAGAATCTATTCTTAGAGGTCTATCAATAGGGATATCCAACACTGACAACATGATATCATCATTCATTGAATGCATATATACTTAAATAGCTAGGGCTTCTCTATTCTTTAGTTTATACTCAAATCAAGGAAACATTAGTTGCATTACATGATTATGAATTTTCAGTGATAGCTACTTTATCCTAAAATGCATAGTATAGCCTTAAGTAACAATAAACTGTAGTTTACTTCAGCTGGAGTTAGAATCTGTGTAATGGTCTGGAATGAGTAGTGAATCCTGGTGTGCCCATGGATACCATACAGTCTTTAATTTCCAGATCTAAGCCTTGCTTTTGAGATGGCTTAAACATCTGGCACCGTCCCTCCTTCCTCCTGAGGATGTTGGTACACGTGAGACAGCTTGTGACTGGGCTCACTCGCCTGGGGTCCTTACCCACTGGCTAGACCAATAACGAGTGACGTGATGACTGTCCATGGAAGTTATGTTATTTGGTTGGACTTTATGAAGCCATGTGTTTTTATAATCAAACTACCTGCAGAATTCTGGACAGCATTGGAATCACAGTAGCTCTGCACTCTGCCCCTTCCTGGGAGCTCTGTTTGACCAGCAGCAGAAGGAGCCGAGTACAAGATTGTCTGCCAGGTGGTCAGTGCAGGGCTCTTAAGGGAAAGGAAATAGTAAGAAGAGCCTCAGAGGCACTCTCTGTCCAGACCTGAGGAAACCAAGTCTTTCTAAAGCAAAGCATAATTATACCACCTACTGGGGAAGAAAAAAATGCTAAAAGTGAGAAGAAAAAATGACACTTTAAATTGAAGTCCAGGAAAACCATCAAATCTAGTGTTTCAACTCCTTTCTCCTCTCAGGTCCACTGTTTTCCTCCTCCATCTCCATCTCCAGAGTCCACTAGTGACTATGATGTATAGTGGCAAAGGAAGGTGACTTTAGACAGAGTGTGCATAAGTTAGAGTTCAAGATGTCCTTTATATAAGAATTATAAATGTCTTTGAAAACATACTGTTGTGCTTTATTAAGAAAATAATGATTTTTTAAAAAAATCTGAATTTAGTCTGTTTTCAGCAAAAATGGGGCTATAGCTACCAAAATAAGCAACCCCACACTGGTTTCTATGTATAAGACTTATACATATTTAAAATAAAGCCAGGAAAAGCAGAGCTAGTGTCTTGGCATTGGCTAAGTAGAGCTGTTGTGTCCAGGACCCAGAAAGCTTGATTTGTATAAGATATATTTCTTGTTTTGTTATATAAAATTACACACTAAATGTTGCTGACTTCTGACATAGTCCCAAGAGATGTCATTTATAATGATCACAGAAGATCAACAGAGGTGTGGAGACAGGTGGGGAAAGTAGGCAAAACCCTAAATTCTTGACGTCTGGTTCCAATGTGGCAGATCCTTAACTTTGGCGTACCAGAATGATTAAAGGGCTTAAACAGTGAATTAAACCACCAAGAAACAAAACCCTACAACCAAATACTAAGAATCAACTATATTTTTAAATGGAATTAATACATTGCCTTGGTTCAAATACTTTAAAACAGTTAACAGTAAAAGTTTTGTGTAGCCCTAGAGATAAAAAAGAGCAGTCTAAGTAGAGAGGACTCTTAAAGACCATAGTCCCAGACATGCTTAGTGTAAGTGACTGCACAGGGAAATGCGTATTCTTCAGTGCAAAGAAATTTTAGTTGACTTATTTTGGCAACGAGAATCACACAACTTACCATTAATAACTCAACTTTAACAATATTTGCTCATTGCTTTAGATTATGACTGTTCAAGAAGTACTATTTTCAAACACTAATTAATCATTTTAGATAAACTTTTAAAAAATGCATTTATGGCTTCAATGAGTATGACTGTTTATTACATTTTCCTTATAAAAGCTGAACTGTTTTATATACTCTTTATGGAAGCAGTGCACCATCATAAATTAGAAGATGCAACTGTTTTAGGTATTTTACGGGACCTGGGCTTGCCTGCCAGCTGTGCAGCTGTTTCAGACTTCTCAGCATAGCATATAAAAAGCTGGATGTGCACTGTAAGTGTGTGGACTGGACTTGCCAAGCCAGGATGGTGTGACTCAACTTTCCCAGAAGCAAGCCAGACCAAATGCAATGAATCAATAGTTAGCTGCACATGGACTTTTATTACAGTAGGGAAAGCCAGTTCCATTTGTGACCGCTGTTTTCTGACTGTTAACAAACACCGCAGTGCTTGGACTCTGCAGGCTGTGAACCAATTAGGATCTTTCTTTTGAGGATCTGAGGAGAGAGTAATGTGCTATTACTTGGTTTGTGATAAAAATCAGTTAAAACACAAGTCAAAAATGGAAGTATTTAAATTTCATTACTTATTTGTGTGATTAGCGTTGAGTTTCCAGTGTTAGGAATTGAGTTAGGTGTTTCTGAGGCACCTTACCATATACCTTGTTTGTTGATAGGAATCCATTTTGGGTTGTTTTGTTTGTTCTCGTTTTGTTTTGTTTTGTGGGGTTTTTTTGTTTTGTTCTGTTTTGTTTTTCTGACAGGGTCTTACTTTGTAGCTCTGGCTGTCCTGGACACACTCTGTAGACCAGGGTGGCCTCAAACTCAGAGATCTGCTTGCCTCTACCTCTGCTGGAATTAGAGGCAAGCACTGCCACACCCTGCCCTAACCAGCAGAATCCTATTGTGCCCTGGAGAGTAATAAAATAACATTCTAGTTATGTGGTAGATTTAATTCATTCCTGTTCAGCTCCTGTGAGACTTAAGGCTCTATAGGAGCTCATCAGTGACACTTCACACAGTGAAGTAGGATGCATCCTCAGAGGTGCATAACATGGCATAATTCATGCTTATCTCTTAAATTTTTCATTTATATACATTTCATATGATCCTATAGTTGTATATAATTATATGATAACATTACACAGAGTATTCATTACTAATGTTCTTTATAATTTATAAATAAGTTTTGAGGGTAGATGTGCAAATAACTTGTGTGCTATAAATATACTACCCAAATAGTTTTAGATTGTTTGTTGCTCAATAATCATTCATTTCTTTCTCCTTTGACTTTTACCCTTGGCAGAAAAGCAAAGATTTAAGACCATGATTTGTGGCAATGTGAATAAATTACAGCCAATTCCAAAGCTTGGCCTGTCTCATTTTGACAGCTTCTTCTACTTGGTCCCATAAGTTGCCATATATGTTTTAATCATACAAGCTTATTAAAACATAGACACAAATAAAAAACCGACTTGTTATTATGTTAGAAATAAGAAGTTGCTCATGCATTAAGATCTTGACATACAGGAAGTTTGAATGAATAAGTAGAAAAGGTTCCAAGCTATTAAAATGTCCTGCTTCCTGATTTATTCATTTATCGTACCTGTAATTCTGAAAGTGGGCGAAGCAGCTTTGTGTTCAGGGCCCATGTGGCTTCCTACAGAGGCATTAAAGCAAGGCTGGAATTACTCTTTCCTGCAGTGCGGCTGCCTGGCTGACAGTCAGTTCTCTACTGAGATCCTCTGAGTTTTTAGGCCTGATTTGTCTATTTTTATGAAGGCAGAAATTTTTCATTGGTAAAAAAAACTGAGACTGAAGAAACACTGTTGCTCTGTCTTTTGAGATGGGTTCAGTTCCTTTGTGCCTCTGACTCATAAACATGACTCTTCAGGCCGTTGTTTCTCAATTGTGTGCTCTCTTCCTGAGTGTGTGTGTTTTCTATGTGTAAGGTTTTGCTTTAAAATGCTTTCGTAAAAATGTTAGTAGCATAATAGTGTCATGCTGTGAATTTATCAGGAGCATGCTAGAAACGACAGCATTCACTGGATGCCTAAACAGCCTCCAACAAAACGAGTCAAACCTGGGAATTGTGAAACAGTGAACATTTTAACATTTCATCCAAATTTATAGGTTATAAGGACTATTCTTAGACTTGTCTTTTATAACTTAGTAGTAGTAGTAGTAGTTGGGCCCATCCGTGTGTGTGTGTGGTGTGTTGTTTGTGTGTGTGTGTGTGTGTGTGTGTGTGTGTGGTGATGTTTCCTTTTAAAAAGTAATGTTCATTTATAAAAACCTGAACATTTCAATCTCGGAATGCTTTCCAAATGTGGAATTAGTTTTGCACTTGCTTTGCAAAATGTCACTGGCTTCCGTTTTTCACGTCAATGCTGTGCTTTCTGTTTTCTTTCAGGTATTTAAACCACGTCAGGGCTGCATCTCCACAGGATCTTGCTGGCGGCTATACTTCTTCTCTTGCTTGTCACAGAGCGCTACAGGATGCATTCAGTGGGCTTTTCTGGCAGCCTAGATAACCTATATTTTCTCATTTATAAGATCTGGATCTTGGAGGCGAACCAAGGGGTTTGAAAGTGAAGAGATTTGTAAAGTCCCAGCCCACGCAGCTGCACAGTACACCACTGCTGGCTGCTGTGTTCAGAGGTTTATTGCAGTCTGGACCAAGCTGAGAAATGTGCTACGTATAGATTCATGGAAGAGATTCAGTTTTTACTTCTATTCTTCAGAAAGGGATGGAAGCATTGAACCTCATCTGACAGGAAAGACATAAATGATTTGCCTATGTATGGAGTTCACTTATACATTTTTAAAAAAAAAATAAATAAATAAAGCTTGACTTTATGGTACATTTTGTGTGTGTGTGTTGTTTTTTTTTTTTTTTTTCTCTTATAGTGTTTTTCTGGAACATATTTCCAAATGCCTTTTTGATTATAACATTCAGTGTTATTATTCAAGTCTTATATTTTCCCCATAAAACTTCTTTTTCTAATGTTTTATGAATAGTGGTCCAGACAAGTAGATATGTTTCATCCTAGCAGCAGGCTGTGTCAAGAGAAGCCCGAGCTGTGATGTGGCCCTTCCTCAGCAGTAAGAGTCAGGGACTATTTTGAGCCATGCAAAGTGAGGCAAACCTCATACAGTTCTCAGCTGTGAGCCACACTCATGATAAACCAGAGCACGGCATTAACCTGCTTTAATGGCAGATTCAAAGAAGTGAGCTAATAAAACTTAATACATCAATGGCACCTTTCACTGCCAATGTGAGCTCATTTTATGATGAGATATTGAGACTGGAAAAGGTACCATGTAAGTGAAATTTCTCTGCATAAATTATAGACTGACGTAGTTTTCCACCAAAGCTTCAAGGGGTTTACCGTGCTCGTGGTTTTGTTTAATTTGGGTGTGGGCTGGACAGATGCATGAGCATCCCAGCCTGTGTGAGTCTCAATAGGCCCCTGGGTATTGAACACAGGCAACTTCTGTCACAACAGAGGGTAATTTTATGGGCATAGAGTTAAATGAATCAAGTCTTTGGTTCTGTTAGCATTATAGTCATATGTAACAATACCATCGTTACTGAGTGCGGATCCAATTCAGTGCAGCTTGTGGAACCAAACTCCTTTGCTAGAAGTCACAACACTTCTCATCTTTGATAAATGAGGAAAACAAGAAGCTGAATAAGCCAAGATTATATATGAAAATTAGTAAAAAGTTAAATTAGATCAAGTTACTTCTTAATCCAGATCCATTCTGGAGTGAGCATGTCATCTTCCTTATATTCGGTTTTTGCTAATTGATAGTTCATGCTTTTATGTCTAATCTATAAATCTGATGAAGTGATGACAATGAACCTATGGTAGGGCTTTGCTGCACTCGTGTGCAGAAATCAGTATACCTACAGTTCATGAACTAATTAATAAAACTCAAGCTTTGTTTTGCATCTGACTTAGAAATCTTTACCTGATTCTGTTGGGTTAAATGAAATGGAGAAAGAGCATGTCAGTGAAAAATGGGAATATTCTAAACTGAATCTTGTACTTCTTTCTCACCCTCCCAGTGACAAGAGACAAAGTGTACAAGTCTTTCATCTACATAAGTATCTATTCTGTCACACTAGTACAGAAATAGCCATTGTATGACTTTTGTGCTAGGCACTGTGCTTCATGCTCCCTATGTTTTCTAATCCTTACAAACCACCCTGTTATCATCTCCTCTGTTCTAGCAGATAGAGGTGTACCATAACTTAAAAGTATCAGAGCCACGGTTCAAGCCCAAGTGACAAGGCTCCAGAGGCCATGCTCTAAAGGTGACTGAAATAGAGGCTATGCCAAAGCCAGGTCTTGGTAATCCCATTTCAGAAAGACCACAAGGAAGTTTTACAGAGCAAGGGTCTAACCCTGTGGGACATAAGAACGTTCAATGGGTGAGCTCATTGATATCCCGAGAGCTCTCAAATTCATTACATAGAAAATGATTTGCTTTAAGCAAACAATAATGGTCTGGAATAAACATCCATCACAAAATGCACTAGTGGTGGCCTTCGATCATGTGACACAGTAAGGGTCTCATCGTTTAAACACTGTGTATCAATGAGCATCCCAGCTCAGATTTTCTACTGGATTCATCAAAAATCTGTGTTCAATCTGTGTTCTAGGAATCCTCGGTTAAGGCTGGGGTGGCCCTAGACTTACGTCATCAGTTCAGTACTTACACTCTACATGAAAGAAGGAGCAGCTCAGCGTTTATAAAAGCGTGTAAATAATCTTCATGTATACTCATATTGTTTATATACTACAGGATGACTACATGGAGACCATTCTTACCACTTTGAGTGAATACCCTACATTTGTGCCTCATAACTTGTAGCAGTGTGTACTACTTGGGTTGTTTCAGAACACATTGTGTAGAGATGCTTTTAGATAGAAAAACAGGGCCTTAGCTCATGACTTCCCTGTGCTTGTTGCCTCATTACCTACATTTTCACTTACACATCCTGTGCTTCACACCACTACCACTGATTGCCTTCACTAGTTTACCTTTGCCTGCCAAGCTTCTGAAACTTGTAATGTTCTAGATCAGAGGTCATTTAGTAGATATTTTAGGCCTTTCAGGCCAAGTAACAGACTTAAAAGCACTATGTGATACTTACATCATGAGATTAAGCGACTTGCCATAATTTTATTGATAAAAGTCAAGATGTAATTAAGCATAATTTTTATGATAATGTCTGTAATTGAGTTCTAGTTGTTTAATAGTCAAATTCTACCAAATACTGGCCTCAATCCATAAACATATATCAAATATGATGGTTAGTTTTCATTGTTGTCAACTTGACAACCTACAGTCAAATCACCTAGGAAGACTGTCAGTCTGTCTATATTGAGTTGGCCTGTGGGCACGTTTGTGGAGGGAAGGAAGTCCCAGCCTGCTGTGGGCCGCACCATTGCCAAGGTATGTGTCCTGAGCTAAGTGAAGCAATCGGGTGAGTATGTGCAAAGCATACATATGCATTAACTTCTGCTCTGATGGAGGATGTGTCAGCTACCTACTTGAAGTTCCTGCCCTGACTTCTTCAGTGATACACCGTGTTCTCAAAGTGTTAGCTGAAATAAACCCTTCTCCCTGAAGTTGCTTTCTGTCATAGCAACGGAAGTGAAACTAGAACATTAACCAAGCATATTCATAACTTGGAAGACATTTAAAAGTGTATTAATTATTTGAGAAATTTATATAATACATTTTGATCATATTTACCTCATTACTCTTCCCAGATCCACTTCCTGCCTCCTCACCCCTCCCAAGTTTGTATCTTTTGTGATAACCCACCAAATCCAGTTTGTATTAGCCATTTATTCCTGGGTGTGGTATCGTCCACTGGAGCATGATTGACATACCAGTGGGCTCATCCCTTAAAAGCCACCCTCTCCCAGAAGCTACCCATGTCAATAGCTCCTTGGCTAGGGGTGGGACCTATTATGTTACCCCCTCATCTTACAATGTTTACTAGCTTTATCTTGTATAGCAAATACACATGCTATGAGTTTATGAGTGCAGTGGTCCTGTCATTTTCAGAGCACTTCCAAAGCACTCAAAGGTTCCGAAACTCTAGTCCCTTCTGATCTCTGGCTCTTAAAATCTTCTTGCTCCCTCTTCTATGATGGTTCCTGAGCCTTGTGGTGGTCCTCTTTATGGGTGAGCATCTAGTGTGAGGTTCTATAGCAGGATATTTATTCTGCTACATTGTATTCCCAGTGGAGCTTTGTGATAAGGCAGTAGCAGAGGAGGTGGAGGTGGGAGAGAAAGAGAGGAAGGGGAGGGGAGAAAGAGGAAGAGGAGGAGAAGAAGGCTATCAGTCATGGAGAACCACAGATGGGTCAAAAGCTGTCCTAGGTAACAACTTCTAACAAAAGGTTAGATATTGGGTAACAACTCTAATTGTGTGGGCATCTTGTTGATTGAGCATTTCTAAATATATAAATTCTTTAGATAATCATTAAGCTTTAAGAGTCTCATTTCTACCGGGTACTTCGAGGATGGCAGATATTGTCTGGGGTTCAGCCGAGCTTTGTGGGTGCAGCGTGGTGGATTGTCAGAGCCATCCCCCCAGGCTGGCGTCTTGTGAGTGCCAAGGCCTATCCATCTAGGTAGCTGGAGCCCAAGTCAGAGCCAAGGAGCAGTGGGAACATGGTGCCTGCCCGGGAACAAGCCAGACGGGGCACCATTTTCTAAATATCACACCAACAAGGTTCTGCTTTAGTTACCATCCATTACACAAACAAACTTCTGTGCTGATATCTGAGAGCTGTGAGGATAGAGATGGGAGTTTTGAGGACATTTGATGTTTGTTTAGCAGATGTTTGTTTACCCCTTGATACCAGTGAATTCCCTAACTGTGGTTCTTAGATATATAGTGCCAAATAAGCCATTTCCTCCTACGGAGCAGGCCTTAACCCCAGTCGGAAAGTTGTTAGTTACCCCTATTAACATTCCTGTCACCATCACCTTTAGAGCGATCTTACCAACCTGCTCATTATGGTCTCCTTCTGAGTAAAACTATTGACATCCCCCCACACTATAGCAGCCTAGGCCGCTTCATCTGCTGCTATGAAAGCCAGTCAGCAGGAGGAAGCTTCCTGCCGTCAACTACATTTCTCCATGTCTTAAGACAAAATTAGGGGCTATCTCTAGCAGTAGAGTCTTTTCATTAAGTCTGGTCAGCAAACACAAAAGCCTCTATTTTTTAGGAGTCTCTAGCACACCTCTGATCAACAACAACTTGAGGGGAGGTGTCCTACACCTGGTACTGCGATTTTATTTGGCAACCCTGGCTTCTGGGAGGAGTAGGAAGGCATTTTTGAGAGGATTAGATTGTTTTCCTCATATTTGTCATTACAGAGCACATGAATAGGTTCTAATTTTATTGGTAGAAGCACCTTAACTTCAGTAAATAGTTTGATAAGGAAGCATTCCCTTGGCACTTGCACCAATACCCTAAAATATGGAACTTCGAAAAGAGAGCTACCACTAATTTGTGTGAAGATAGAAATGTTTTAATTTTTGATGGAGTGAAGTGTATAAAATAGGGTATTTTGATTCAAATGTCAGTTGTATGAATGATTCCACTCCGGCTGTGTTTTACATTAAAGGTGCCTTCATACTCTAGACCAGTATGTCCAGACTTGGCCTGGAAAATGTCATTTTCTTATGCCTCATCTACATGATTTAATTTTGTATTACTTTTACAGAAAAATTATATAATTACATTCTTCCACTAATAACTATAATGTAGTTAAATGCCTTCCAGGTTAAGAAGAATAGAATTACTCTGTCTTCAACAACTTTCTTTCCAAGGGATAGACACTGTTAAAAGTATATTTATCTAATAAAAATAGAAATAACTTTAATTATAAAATCCTTTCATAATTTTCCAAGTTTATTAATTCATTCACTTATTTTGTGCATGTGTATGCATGAGTACTTTGGTGCATAGATGAGATCAGAAGAAAACTTTCAGGAGTTTCTTCTTTTCCATGTTGGTCCCAGGGCAAGCTCAGGCCATCAGTCTTGGCAGCAAGTACCTTTACCCACGGAGCCACCTGACTGGCCCATGCCAATTCTGTTTTAAAATTAGGCCAAACAATAGTGGTGCATGCCTGAAATTCCAACAGCGGGGAAGCCGAAGCAGGAGGACCGAGTTCCAAAGATCCTGCCACAAAAATAATAAAGAAAAAGGAAAGGAAAAGGGGATGGAGACATAAACCAGTCTATACCCTAGACAGGTTCATCTTATTTCGGTTCACTTCGGTAATGTTCCTTTATAAGAGCAAATTATAAGGGCTTATAACAACTAATCTGGGTGTTAAAGTTTACAATATCTTACACATTGTACTTCTTTACATAAAGTCTACTGGGGAGATGGAGAAAACATTTCAACTAAGAATCTGATGAGATCTGTGGTTCTCCTGAGAAGGGATCACCTGTCTTCTGCCGTTTAAGAGGTGGCTCTTGGTCATTCTCTGTAACAAATTCAGAAAACCCATTTTAGAGCATTTTTAACAGTTGCATATACATTTTTAGAAGAGATTTTAAGATTTGTTTTTATTTATTCAACTTAATGAATATTGCTATGGATTTATTGTTTCAACAAAATAAGCCTTCTATTCGGCTAAACCACATACCTTGCTAAAAGTTCAAATATTCTAAACTAAGTGGCAAGGGGGGGGTCACAAACAAAATGATTGACACTAGTTTGATTTCCCTACTTACAAATGTGCACACCTGAGAACACACACACACACACACACACACACACACACACACACACCCCACAAGCCATGTTAAGGGTAGTATACTCCACATTTCATTGTGAAGAACTCACGTGGCCTGAGGGCTTGGTTCCTGTAGAGTGTAGCGGCGGGAATCTGGAAGGTGACACACAGCATCTCCTTGTTAGGGGCCACATTCCTTACGAGGTGAACTGAACTCCTGGCCTCCAAGGAAACGCCCAGTACAGCTTCCACCCGCTGACGTGCATCCTTAGCAGGATCGCTATCTTTGGAGAAGCAGTAACAGTGCACTGTGGGGAGGAGCTCCGAGCTGCATGGCTGCCCATCCAAAAGTGATCTGAAAACTCTGAGAAACTCTATGGCCTTAGCTGGCAAGTTCATGACAATGTGGACAGAGGGTTTTGCTTCAGTTGACAGTCCTAGCTGAAGCATTAACTCTTCTCTGACTGGCCCTTGGAGGAAGTCTTTTCCATCCATGTTAAAGACTTTCACTTTCTGGTCAACTTTATTCAGCTTACAATTGTGCAACAGCCATTTATGGGACTCAGGATTGAGATCATTGGCAAACACTGTGCAGTTTTTCCTTGCGGCTGGAATGGCAAAGGGCCCAACCCCAGCAAAAACATCAAACAAGACATCTCCAGGGTTGAGAAGTTCAGTGATCCGGCCGTGTTCAGTAGAGAGACGAGGATTCCAGTAGACTTTAGAGAAATCAAACTCATATGTGTAGTTGTTTTCTCGAACCTAAAAAGGGTATCATGTTTTTAGTTAATCTTACTGGATTTAAAATCTGTCCACAGAAACTGGATAGGTTATGTACACATGAGAGCATACATGTATCATAGGAGCAAAAAACTTCATTTAAAAACATTTTGATTAGAATCCTGGTGTTTATACCATTTCTGGGGCCAGTAACCATTTTCCATGAAAGTCAGCTCTCCAAAGTCAAACAGTTGTTCACATTTTAAAGGGTCTTAAAGCTGATTCCAATTCACATAAGGAATTTTGCAGAAAGGCCATCTACCTGGCTCTGTGTCGCCATATGGAGAGAGAAAACAACAGGAAGCATCTGAACCCTCCCTACTGTAGAGCACTTCCACACAACACACAGGAGAACCTCCACAGCGCTCAGGGTGCACAAGGGAGACTAAACAGGATGCTCAGGCCAGTGCTGGAAAGGTTTAAGTTTCTGCCCTGAAAGTGCCCAGGAATAACCTGCCAGGTGAAGTGTTTCAAGAACATTTTGCACACTGTTCCATGGCTTGTTCTGTCACTTAACTGTCCACGGGCAATTTATTTCAATACATAGGGAGTTAAAACTCTTTACTGAAGGACTGTTCCAATATATCACTTTAGCAGAACTCAAGCAAATCCTCAGAGTCTCTGTGAGGATGTAAGTTGCCCAGAGTCGCACACGACACTTCAAGCGTATTATGACTATGCACTGTCCTGACTCTAGGCATCTTTATGGCTGCTCACTTGGAGTTGGACAGTGTGGTACCTTGGTCAGCATGTTCTCCTCTCCACACAGAACTTCCATTTGGAAATTTCGGTAAGTATTGTCAATGTTGCTGGTTTTATTTACTGCTGAGGTGATTCCTGGGTTTTTGTCAACCATAACTTGGCCTAAAAGGTGAAAATTCATGATTTAACATAAATGAATTACATTTTCTTTTGGTTTACAAATAAAAACGGTACTTGATATGTATAATTCTGCCCATAATTCTAAAATCAAAGTACATACGGAAAATTTATGGATACCTTTAAAAAAAATTTTGAGGACTTGTGGTCTAGTGTTTTCCACATTTTCCTTAACTATTCGAAAATAAAAGCAAAAGGGCTGACCATATGACAGTGACAATGGAATGGGAAGCTATGAGGACGCTGACAACAAATGGCCTCAGAAACACTAGCAAAGAAAGCCACATGCTTGCCGGCTCCACAATGCTGGCCGGCTCCACAGCCGAGGGTTTGTTCGCTGTGGGTCTGAAGCAGATGCCTAGAGTTTAGAAATGTGTAGCAGCAAGCAGTGTTTACAGCCAAGGACACACAGGTTCTTCAGAGGCTGACCTAAATGAAAAATGTTCTTCTACTTAAATTGATCTGTTAGTCAAACACTTATCATAGCAGAAAGGCTACAAAGACAATAATATAGAGAGAAATGACTTACTGTATCTTTTTGTCAACACTTGGAAATTTTATAGAGATCTATGTTCTCATTTTATAAGGAAAGAACGTCATCTTTAAGTTTATAAAATGTACTGGATATAAATTCGCTGAAATACAATGAGATTATCGGAATTCAGAATATGTAAAATAACCAATGGCCACCTTATTGTGTTCTGCTTATCATATCTGAACTCAAAACTTTTTGAAGCTATGAACCCTCTCCCCCAACTCCTCCCAGACGCACCCTACCCACTCAACTTTGTGTCCCACCTGTCAAGTCCAGTTTGTGCGGCCCATATACTCATTGGATGAGTTGCCTCTCACTAACTTCTAAGATATAAAAGTTAGTTTTAAATGAAATTTTAAAACATTAACAGCAATTCTATAATTCCATAGGAAAGCCTTAGGGCTTTGGACTTCCTTGGTAAGCCCACTGAGCCATGTCCCCAGATAGAAATGTTTCCTTTTTAACCCTTGCACACCACCACCATTTTATGAGAAACGTAAAGTTTTGAGTCAGAGTAGGCAGGTATTATGTGAAAGCCCACATCTGACCCTGAGCTGAGTCCCCACCCGAAGGTCACCACTGTGCAGTATTAATGTCTTTTGTCAATAAAAAGAGAAGCAGAATGGCATTATCAAATCTAATCAATGCAAAATACTGAATGCTACATTTTAAAGCTGGGAATAATTCTCACACATTTTGAAAATTACTGTATTAAAAAGAATAACCTACAGAATGCATGTACAACAAATATTTATATAAAATGTGATTTTGATTATCCTGCCAGCCAAACAATAAAGGCCTTGGGTTTCCCTGGAGCTACAATAGTAGAGAGTACATAGCAGTTTCTAGAAGGCTATGAGTACTTTAAAAACTGTTAAAATGCTTAACATAAAGAAGCAGCTTACTTAGCTAAATTACTAGCTAAGTCACTAGTATTGTATATTTGACTCTGAAACACCAAATTTCAAAAATCTCGTACTGACCATTGTCCCAAAGGCCTAATGGCTTTTTGAACCAAAAGGATTTTGTTCAATATAACAAAGAGCTTGGGTGTGTGTGTGTGTGTGTGTGTGTGTGTGTGTGTATAGAGGCCCAAAGTCTCTGCCAACACTGTGACTACAAAGAAGATATTCCAAAATGCTTTTCAAAAAGGGGGAAGGTGCTTATGATTTGGTTTCAAATAAAAACTAACCTACCCTGCTTCTTTAAATTAGCATTTAAAAAAAAATAAGCACTAAAATTAGAATGTCATTTTTTTCTAGAATATGAATCTGACTATAATCCACTTACCAATTAAATGCTTGAACGGCAGCTGGTGATCTCGGAGATTCAGGTGTGCAATATGTCCAACCCGGCTGAATCCAGAGGTCACGTCTTGACCCTCAGGAAGCACAGCTCTCAAAATCTCTTCTGACTTAAAATTTTCATATGTTAGTTCCAAGTTGTACTGGGATAACTGTGGGCTGACATCAAGTTCTTTTAAAGCACTGAGTTCTGCTTTGTCAAAGGAATCAGCGGTAAGCATCCTGTAGGGATCCAACATGATCAGCCGACTGTCCTCATCCTTAGGGTCCTCCATCACTCGCTTTATGCCCGGGCGCTGCAGGGCTATTCTCTTGAGGGCTCGCATCAATCTGTTGATCACTTCTTTCCTTGCTTTAAGCACAGGGATGGACACTGTCTTTTTAAAAGCTGTTCTATCAAGTTCTGTCATTCCTCTAACACCAGAGGGTGGTGAAAATAATTCACTATCTCTCACGCCTGCTTCTATTTCTGGCATGGTTGAGAATCCTTGTCTTTGACCCAACCAAAAAATAGTAGGTGCTTTCCTAAGTCTTGGTACCAGTGTCTTCCTTGTCAGTGTAAACAACGACGTTGGTTCACTGGGGTGACACCATTCCGCTTGCAGAAGTCTTCTTGAGAATCCAAATGGCTTCCATAAGATTCTAGGGAAAATATCCAAAAAAACACCATCAAACTACATATGAGCACGTTCACAATGGCTTTTGAGAATGAAAATATTAAAGTCTCTTTCTCCTTCAAGTCATCTGCCAAGTGCTGACAGAAGGTTTGGATGGCAAGGGAGGACAGTCTCTCTTGCCCTGAATGGTCAGAATGATCACTGTCCCTGGAAAACAATACATGTGCGTTTTCAGTCTATTTGCCCCTAGAACAGAAGAAAGATTAGTGGTCTAGCAGCCTCCCTGTACCCAAAAAACTCTGCTCACAATCTCCTACAGAACACGCATAGGATAGGAAGTATGAAATTTGAGTTAAGGGGCATCTCTAGATGAAATGATTACTATATATGATGCCACCAATGGCAATATTTACTAGGATATTCTTGTGGGATCTTCTTATTTATTTTTACAGGTTGTTGTATCTGAAGCTGTGTTATGAAGTTTGTAAGCTAAGGGGTAGGTAGGTTAATCACCCAACATTATGAGGCTGCAAGTGGCTCAGCAAGACTTAAGTCCATTAAGGTCTTAAACATAGCTCACAGGTAGAAAGCTTGCCTAACACACATTAGGCCTTGGGGTCATCGCCAGCATCACACAGGCATGGTGGTGCCTACCTGTAATCTCAGCATGAGGAAACAGGGAGGAGGATTAGAAGTTTAAAGCCAGCCTGGGATGCATTTGAGACCAGTCCTCAAAAAACCAAAAATCTTGGTTAAGAATGATCTTAAAGCTGGGGATACAGCTTAGTTGGAAGATCGTGTACCTAGAATGCACATGTAAATTCATGGTCTTTCAGCTCGACGTAACCTGGGCATGGTGGTGCAGGCATCAGAGAGCAGATCAAGTTAAAGTCATCCTCCAGGCTTGTCTGGACACATGAGATTTGTCCCTTCCCACATGATCTCAGCATCCTGTTAGGATGGCTTTCATACTGCACTGCTCTATGCCATGCCTATAACTAAAAGCTTTAGTATTTTGATAACAGAGCTTACTGTGTTGTTTGAACACAGTACTAGTGATTCATTTCATCTTTTAAAATACCAAGTAAATGGTAAAGGACCCTGTTATAGAACCCTATAATATAAAACAATGAAGTTTAGGTTTACACTAGTATTTAATGAACTAGCAGTGAGTGCTAGTTTACTGACACTGTGTAAATGTAGGTGTCCGTTTTCCATTTCTAACATGTGGATAAAACCATGAAAAGATTTTTATGGTACTGGGAACCTAATCCTGGGCATTACTCATGCTAGCCAATCCTTCTGCCACTGAGCTACACCAGTCCTCACCATGCGTCTGACCAGCCCCTTTACCAAGGGCTGGGGCCTTGGCTTAGCGGCCGATGGACAATGAGATGAACGGCCTGGTGGCATTTTTGCCTCCTTGGGCGAGAAAGGGAGTACGGGTCCCTCCGCAGTACTGTCGGGTCTTTTGCATCACCCGGGACGCTACGGCCCCCTCACCAGCTGCAGCTTTCAGGTCCACCGTCAGCCGAGGCCGACTTAAGACCGAACCCTCACCTCATGCTCTGGTGCAGCTCGAAAATGGGTCTTCTACGGATGGTGACGTCATCACTGTTGGCCACGGAGGCCGCGTAAGGTCAGACCCTAAGGACTCGGCGCCTCTCTTCCGGGCCGCGATTTGCTACGGAATCCCGGAAGGGCCAGGCCCGTAGCTCCGCCCCTGAAGCCGCTCTGCCGGGCGTTTAAGGCTAGGGGAAGCAGCTCGCTGGTTTACTTGGCTGTTGGTCGCGGAGCACCATGCGGCGTCCCGGGACAGCCTCCAAGCCGAGCCGGGCTGGTACGTCTCTGCCCAGCAGCCGGAGGAGGCGGTGGCTGCAGAAGAGTGGAGTCCGTTGCTAAGCAACGTAAGTGGGCTTCGCTGGCTACGTAGGGCTACTGCGCGTCGGCATCTTCCAGAGCTTGCAAGAAGAGTCTAGGTCTGGAGGGGACTGACCCTGGGTGGGGCCCGAACCACTGACCTCAGAGTTTGGAATGCGGCAGCAGCATGGAGCACTCAGTCAATAGTGAGGCTTGGAACACCGGCGGGATGAGCCAGAGTTTTGTGACTCACCGTTGTTTTGTGTCTTTGTCGCCTCTATTTTCTGTAGCCTTATGAGGTTTTGCAAGAACATCACAAGATATTTCTTTTCTGGATTTAATCATGGGCAAAGGGAAAGGTGAGCTGTATTTTAATACAGAAGTCCCTATAAGTAAAGATGAAGAGAGGTCTCTGGTAATGTGCACATAGCTTGTCCTTAACTTAAAGCTGGTGGAGTGGGCTGTGTGTGCCCGGGGGTCTCCGCACCTTCTTGGATCCTGAATGTCAGACCAGGACCTTGGACATGCTAGAAAAGTGCCCTAACTCAGAGCTGCTTTCCAATCCTGGCCCTCCGCTTTTTAACTGAATTCCTGGACTGTAACAGCTGATGGTTTGTGCTTATGTTATCCCTGTAAGTTATTCCTGATCATCCTTCTTGCTGGGAGGACTTAGTTCATTAGGTATATAAATAAAAGTTTAGTTTTGCGGTCCTAGTACTTGGGGAGGAAGAGTTATGGACAGAAGTTCCATGCTGACACTGGGATTCTTCAGGAAGCACGTGAGCCGAGGCCGTTCCTTCTCTTGGTCTCCACCCTGAACTTACCCTATCTCTTGAAGTCACATGGCTCTTACTGCAGCCAGCCTGGGCCCTGTACTGAAGGAGGTAGTTTTCCTGGAAGACAAGTTCCTCGAGTTTCACCAGTGGGTCAAAATAAAGGGAAAGGAGCAAGTGTTGTGTCTAAATTTGCTTTCTCTTGGTGTGATAACAACTATGATGGAAAGCAACTTGGGAAGGATAGGGTTTCTTTCATCTTACAGCTACAGTCCATCTTGAAAGTAAGTCAGAGCTGGAATCTGGAGGCAGAAACTGAATCGGAGGCCATGGAGGAAATAGTGACTTACTCCTTCTGGCTCCCTCAGTTTTCTTTCCATCATCCCCAGGAAGGCCTGCTCAGGATGCTACCACCTAAAATAGGTTGTGTCTTTTCACAGCAATCAGGAAAATCCTCCCCACCCCAAGGCTTGCCTACAGGCCAGTCTCTCGAGGGCATTCTCCCAATGGAGATTCCCTCTTTTCAAATGACTGGAGCCTGTGTTACAGGGACAAAAGAACTAAGGCACATCCTGGTAAATTAGTGTTCACACAAATCCTCAAGTTTGTCGAACGGCTCCATAATTTGTCAGTGATGTCTCGACATAAGTTAGCTTCCTCCTGCAGACGTCTAATGTGGTTAAATGGTATGTTTACAGGAACCTCGCAGGCAGGGATCCCCCGGTGCCTCATTTGGTCTCTCTGTCTTTAATGTGATGAACGCCATCATGGGAAGCGGCATCCTTGGCTTGGCTTATGTGATGGCTAATACGGGTATCCTTGGATTTAGGTGAGGCCTGTTTTCATATTTTATCATCACGTTTCCATTTCAATAAGGAATTTTGATTCCGTAAGTTACCGGTCTACAGTTTGTAGTTGGATTATTTCTGAGGTTTTAGCGCTGTTGTATTCCCCCTGTCCCTAACTAGTCTGTGGTTTGGAGGAATGCTACATCCAGTCATGCATTGTTTGAGGGGGTGGGCATTCCTGTAGGAAAATCTAGAAGGGAACCCATGGCTCTAAAATAGATAGCACGGGCTCTATTGAAACAGCACCTGCAAATCGGGACTCGGGTATAAGAATCAGAACCTGTTGGCTTATAGGCTGTAGTAGTTACAGGGCGCAAAAAAGAAATCGAAGGCCACTGACAATTTCCGCCTTTGGGCAGGTTGTTGCCAGGGGAAGCTTTGGAGATAAGGTAAGTGGTTAGGATGTCTTGTGATAGATAAGCACCTTTCTTGGTCAGCCATTACTGGGGTCCATAGACCACAGAGGGTAAGGATCTAGAAAAACAAGTTACTTTATTTTAGGAATTGCTATTGTTTAACCAAAAGGGGGGAGAGGGTACCAAATGGAGTAGTCATGGCTAATCGTTCTGAGGTGTGGTACAATGCTGTTTCGCTTTTGGATGATCCTTATAGAGTATACCTAAACAAACCTAGATGTTGAAGCCTTCCACACATCTATACAGTGTAGCCTATTGCTTCTAGGCTAAGATTTACCTAATATAGTGTATTCCACAGGCCAGTATAGTAAATGCTGGAGCAGTTGGAATATAATGGTATTTGTTTATCAAAACATGTAAAAGATTCAGTGAAAGAAGAAACCAGTCCCTGGATTGGACATGGTGCTGAGAGGAGCCGGAGAAGTAGTTTCGAGGGCCTTCTGTTTCATCTTTTTAACTTTTCGATTCTTGTTATAGTAGCCTTAAATACAAACACATCATACACCGTCTAAAACTTTTCTTTATGTCCTTATTCTGTAAGCTTTTAAAATTTAATCTACTCTTATTTTGATATTTTCCCTTTTCTAACTTTTTCTTTAAAACTAAGCCATAAGCACACTCACAACCGTGAGTCAGGCTCGTTGGCATCAGCCTACACATCTCGCCCCTGGGGAGGTGTTTAGGGAGCAGGACACGCCTGAAGCTGCATTGCCTGTGACGAGAAAGCCTTTTCTGTAGCTGCTGAAGGACTGGTGCTGGTAGCTGGGAGGTAGCGACAGAAAGATCTGGAATTCAGCATCTTTCTTAGCCATATAAGTGAGTGAGACCCTGCTTCGAAAAACAAACAACCCAACTGCAACAACAATAAAAAAGTGTGCCCTAAAATCATGATTTTAAAAAATTCAGTATGATAGTATAATAAATACGAGAACTAAGGATTGTATTATTTATTCCTAGTGGATAATCAGTACTAGATGTAAAAGCATGTGTTGCACTTTATGTGATTGGCAGTGTAGTAGTCTGCTTTCCCCAGCTTCACCATGAACGTGAATAATGTGTTCCCTGTGACATAAGGATGGCCATGTTGTCTCTAAGACTTCATTGTTGACCCAGATATCATTGTGCAGTACAGGGCTGATGTTGATTTTTATTAATCTAAAAATGTGACTAATGTTTTTTTGTTTTTTTAAAAAAACTTGATCCCCAACCAGTTTATAATTTTAAAAAGTCTCTTATTTAAGCTTATTTGTGTCAAGTTGGCTAATATGAATCAAAACTTATCAGTCAAGCAAGTTAAAAGCAATTTTTAAAGTACAAATAAAATATCCTTCTCCTGTCTTTTGCTGTTAAGTAAGACTTCTTTAACGGCTGGAGCCCGGCATTGTGTTCTGTGCCTATTTTCAAGAGTTGGTTATGGGCCAGTGTCTTCCTACTGTTCCATTGTTGTGACTACACACCATGACCAAGGCAGCTTATAGAAGAAAGCATTAAACTGGGGGCTTGCTCCCAGTGTCAGAGGGTAAGCATTATCATCATGCTGGGAAGTGTAGCCTGGGACTATGGGAGGCTGCAGACAGGCAGGCCTGGCCCTGGAGCAGAGGACAAGAGCTTACATTCCTGACCCACCTACAGGAGGCACTGAACAAGACATACCTCCCAACCCTTCCTGATTTGGTCACCAGCTGCTTATCAGCCCTTCAGTGAGCCTGGTGGGAGCCTATGGGGGCTGCTGTCCTGTATCCCTAGTGTGAGCCTGTGGGGGCTGCTCTCCTGTATCCCAGCCAGTTACCCAGGGCCATTGTTGTCCACATAGCTTTGTATGTTTGTTGCTTTACTGCCGTTGCTGGTTTTGTATTTTGCAAGTCCATCTCTGCTCTCAGGCATGAAATCCTTTAGAACCAGATCTCTGAGCATCTAGCACCAGGTCCTAGTGCTTGTTTAGTCAATAGAGACCAACTTAAAATGCAAAGTCTCACTTCAGTTTTGCCCTTTTTCCCCCCAAACATCTTAATAAGCAAAACCTGCTTTTAAGTAGCCCACTTTGCTTTTGTTGTGGGATGTGCCCCAAGCTCAGCAATTTTAAAAACTATATGCAACATGTTAGCAACCCATAATCAGAGATCCCTCCTTCCCCCTTATCCCCCAAAGCTCTCTGAGAAAGTCACACTTTATATGCTGGAGTTTTCCATGTAGGTGTGTATCACTGACAGTGGGCCTGCTGCGTCAAATCAAATGGCCCTTGGGTGTTGTCAGACTGTAATTTTGTGAGGTCTCTGATGTCAGTCTCCTGACTGCTTGCTCCTTACCAGTAAGTATTAAGTGACTCACAAAGGATTTCTGTGCCTTTGGTACGGTGCTCGGGGACACTGGATTGGCTAGAGGCTGTCCTGCAGGGTCTTCCTGAGAATTAGGCAGGGATTATTTATGCTGTTAATCTTTACAGTGTTTACATGGATTTTTAGATTGTGTTGTTAGAAATGTGTTAATTGCATTGTTTGAGGGTCGAGTTGGAAAGAGGTGTGTGCTCCATAGAGCCCAGGAATAGTCAGCTTGATATTACAGGTAAAGCCATGGTTAAAGGGTCTACATCACTGGAAGGGGAGGGAGTTGGGGAAATGGGGCAAGAGGAAGTCGGTGAGACTTAGAACAGGGAAAATTAGTCATTAAAGGGGAATACTTAGATCATTGAGTGCTGAACTGCAGTCAGCAGACAATGTGAAGTGACGAATCTAGGTTTGGTTTTTTTTTTTTTTTTTTTAATTATCCAAAAGCTTATATATTTGGTAATGATCAGTAACAAGATGCCCATACAATCAGAAGTGTAACCCAATACCCAACCTAGATATACCAACTACCTTTGACTGCTAGAGACACGTGAATATCCGCCTCCATCTCTCTCTCTCTCTCTCTCTCTCCTCTCTCTCTCTCTCTTTTTCTCTCTTTCCTCTCTCCTAGCTCCTCCTCTTACTTCTCCTCCTCTCCTCCTTACTCCTCCTCTTCCTTCCTTACTCCTCCCACCTTAGCTCCTCCTACATATCACCCTTCCTGTTAAAATTAAAAAAAAAAACTTTCTCTCAAAATACAATTAGAGCATAACTATACTAATTCGTATCAGTAAGGTACAAGATAGACCTAATACCCAGTCCATCATTTTGTTGACTAAGCAGAACCTCTGTCATCTCTCCTAACTAAAAGACTTAGTTCTAAACCTGGCTTATGTCCTGGCTTTAGAATGAATGTCAGCTGAAAACCATCCTCTCAAATCTGTTCTCTCAAAGTAAATAGCCTGGGTTGGCTATGAGACTGTAAGCCTTCAACCCCATCAGAAATCCAGAATGACTGAATTAAATGAAATGATAGGAAGCAAAAAGCATAGCTTCTAAAACTTAGCAAATTTATAGAGACCGCTGAACACCTGGACAGTCCGTATACTACAAAACGTTGGAGCATCCAATCTTCAACTTTCTGGCCCAGGATTATCTGACAGACCTAGTAATGCAGAATTATTAAGGGCTCTGTCTTGGCAGACATAATCAGTCGACTATTCTGCAATGTGTCCTTTTCTGGACAGTAATTTATCTGTAGATGAAAAGAGGCAATTTTGCCTAGTGGCTGTCTCACCACAACTGGAGTAACTCCAAAGATGCTCAATTTCTTCTTAGAATCCAAGACAGGAAGCTGTCAGGAGCACATAGGTCTCTAATCAAAATGAACATTAATACAGAAATGTTTGTAATGTCAATTCTGTGGACTTCTGACGTTTTGAAAACCAACTATGTAAGACTGTTGTCTGTTAACTCCTCTCAGCTATTTCTAATTAAAATATGGAAAACACCCTAACAAAAAACTCAGAGCCATGAATTTGCTATAGGCCCTTAACTCACAGGCTAGCCATCTCAAATCAGTTAAAAAAAGTTAAAGAAGGACTGGGTCTAAGCCTTGCATTCCTAAATGTGTTATATAGGCACATTGCCTATGAGAGTAACAATATTAATCTCACTTTTATATCAATAAGAAACTCATACCAATGAAAACTTTAAATTTGGAATCAAAGTAAATTTTGTATCATTTAAGAAATTATAACTTCAGCGTAATAACAGTTATACAGATTTCTACCAGTAGGTTATGGGTATGCAATAAATCCTAGCTATTCCTCCCTGTTCCAATAAAACCATTACTTTTCTGTAGAAGGACAGCGTAATATTAACCACCTCAGTCCCCAAGCCCAGGGAATAGGGGTGCTGATTCTTCATTAACTTCGTCAAGCTGAATTTGGGCATTGAGATATTAGAAGAGGGGTGGGGGGAAGGGTAAATGATAAGCCTCTGACGTCTGTGTCTTCACTGCATCCAGCTGAAATTCCAGGACATCAGAGTTTTGAGCAGGTCTGCTCAGCTTGCTCGATGAGTAGATACACCAAGGCTGTGTATTCTTCGATATACAATTCTCAAAACAAATTTTAGTATCAAGATAATTTTTTGTTTGAATTCTGGAGTCTAGTATTCTGGCAGCCTGCCTCTGTCTTGTCTAATCCATATAATTCTGGGAGGTAGAAATACCTTAATCATCTCTTCTGAAAAAACACAGTCCAAACCTTTTTCCCAAAACAGCATTTCCTTGAGCCAGTAACCAGAAAAACCTTTATCTTGACCTCTTTCCCTGAGGAAAAATATAACCACAAAACTGAAAATCACACCCATCTTGAAAATAAAACCAACTTAATAACTAAAATACCATATGTGCCTATTCTTTAGGCCTTCCCTATTTTGCCAAGCAGGAAAAGAACCCAGAATTCCCGTGGGGCCCACGTTAAACAGAACCCGAGTCTCCTGTGAGGCAATATAACTTTATATCATCTGAATACATCTGATTTACACTATCTTTCTGTTCGGCCCTCTGCCTAGAACAGTTTTTTATTTATACCATCTATCTGTTTGGCTCTGTACTCCAGAGCAGCTTCCACTTGCACACTGTACTCTCTACTCTAGAGCCAGTGACAATTTTCCCTATCTAAGTTCCAAACCGTGAGGATAATCCCCACGTGATTCAGACAAATCTGTTTATAAATCTTTCCTAAAAGCAAATAATCCCTATATTATAACTTTATACTTAAATCAGTAACTTCTCCACAATGGAGGCTTATTTATTTGCCTCTCTTGGCTCAGAGCAGCCTTTATTTCTCTCAGCAGAGGACCTGCCTGCCAGCAGTTTCTTTGTTCACAGTTCCTGCGCTGGAGTCACGTGACTCCTATCAGTGCAAATCACTCACTTCTTTAAAAAAAAAAAACAACACTTTTTTTTTTTGTTTTGTTTTTGTTTTTTCGAGACAGGGTTCCTCTGTATAGCCCGGGCTGTCCTGGAACTCACTTGGTAGACCAGGCTGGCCTCGAACTCAGAAATCCGCCTGCCTCTGCTCCCAAGTGCTGGGATTAAAGGCATGCGCCACCACCGCCCGCAAAAACAACACTTTTGCTCTCAGGTGAATAGACTTAAATTTCTAGTGAATTTGTGCCTGAAGTTGGTGCGCCACTTTGTTGAAAAAATCATTTAAAAATCGGCCACTGGTCATGCTGACTATCTAAGCTTCAGTGGCTCTACCTAGCTCAGCCACCATGTTTCTCGGCCACGAGTATGCTGCAGGTAGAAACAGCCAGCCAGAAACACCAGCCCTGCCACCCATGAGACGTCAGCGTGGAGATGGCTCTGCCAGTCTTCCATGCTGTCTCCACAAGGCTGGGCATTGCCCAGACCATCCCGCCATCTATGAGGGCCTGGTAGGAAAATGAGACTCTAATGCTTAAATTATCCAAAAGCTTATATATTTGGTAATGATCAGTAACAAGATGCCCATACAATCAGAAGTGTAACCCAATACCCAACCTAGATATATTCAACTACCTTTGACTGCTACAGACAGGTGAGCATCTGCCTCCATGTTTCTCTCTCTCATTCCTCTCTCCTAGCTCCTCCTCTCCTCCTTACTCCCCAAATTTAAGTTTTAAGAAAAGTTTATTTCTTTCTGATTTCTCTTCATTTTAAAAGCACTTCATTTTGACTTAAGTACAACTTGGTAAATACAAAACAGAGATTTCTTTAATGTCTGTAGTTCTGCTACTCAGAGATAGTCTCTACGGCCTTGAAGAATGAAAGAGTAGGAAAAAGCAAGATTGGGGAAAAAGTAACTGTGTTCTTTGTATTTTAGTTTCCTGCTGCTGTTAGTTGCTCTCCTGGCTTCTTACTCAGTCCATCTCCTGCTTGCTATGTGCATCCACACAGGTGAGTAATTCCACGCTGTCTCACTTGCCTGTTCCACCAGCCTTGCATAAGAAGTGAATGTCTCCGGTCTGATGTGTGAGAGTCAGGGTACAGCTCAGTGAAAGCATATGCACTTAACAAACACAAACAAGGCCCTGGCTTGGAACTCCAGCACCACACACACCCTAAGAGTCTAATTTCCAATGAGAGCATATGGTGATTGGGTTTGTTTTCTTGTGCTAAGGACAAAAGCTGGCATTTTTTTGGTGTTTTTGTTGTTGTTGTTTGTTTGTTTTTCTGAGACAGGCTTTCTTTGTGTAGCCCTCGATGTAGGAACTGGCTCTGTAGACCAGGCTGGCCTCAAACTCAGGCCCATCTGCTTCTGCCTCTGCCTCTCTGCCTCTGCCTCCTGATAGGTGGAATCAAAGGTGCTTGCACATCATCACCTCCCTGAAAAGCTGGTTTTTATCACCTGCTTTCTCTTATCTTTGAATTAAAATTGTGTTGCAGTCTAACACAAGCTTTATCTCTGAGTGGTGGAACTGACTTTGTTATCCACTGGTTTTGTGGCTTTCAGACTTACAGAAGCAACATACGTGTACCTAATCGATTTTTAAAATGGGACTCTTCTAAGCCCAAAGAAATGAGAACCGTTAAAGGTATTGTTCTGAGATTTGAGATTCTTGAGATCAGAGAACTAAAACAACCATTCCACTTTATTTTCCTTGTATGTGTATCAGAAATGCCTCTTTTGTTGTTTTTGTTGTTGTTTAATGAACAGATTTAGTGGCAAGTCAGCTAAGTGATTCTTATGCAAAACTACCTTAGAATCCAGAGCTCAGAGCTGCAGCTTCTACCAGTAGCTGGGTGGCATTGACAGGCAGGCTTACCATTGCATACCTCTGCCTTCCAGGCAAATGTGCAGACTGATTAAAAAAAAAAAAAAAAAAAAACCCAGAAGATAGGGTAAGGTAGCTGTTATAACAGCTTTGTGAACTCAGGACTAATAATAGCTTTAGGTAACATCTATAAATCCTTCCAGGAATATCAGTTGCACAATTTCCCTTCTTTACATGGAAAAAATTCTTTAAATCAGGATACTTCTAGCATTGTAATAGATTCTTTTGATACATGCTGTTAAAAGATTAAGACTTTAGTCAACTGTGCAGCAGTCAGTTTTAATTTAATTATTTTGGAATAGTATTTAAATTTATAGATTTTTAAAGTAATACTAATTTTATACTTCAGATCATTTAACCTTAATATTCTCACACTGTTGTTAACTATGGGGCACACGAAGTGAGAACATCTGTTTCTCTTTCCTTTTCCTCTTGTCTTGCTCTGTAGCTTGCTTGGTTCCTGAACTAACCTCTTCAAGGCTCTCCACTCACACCACCGCCCTGTCTATACTGATTCCTCAGTCTCTGTAAGGCGCTCACAGGAGGTAGGCTCTCATGTGCTCATGTGACGCTGCAGAATGGCGTGTGGTTTTCTCCCCTTCTGTTGGTTGACTACCCTAAAGGGGTACTATGTTCAAGTTAGAATCACTGGTCAGAAAAAAAAAGAGTTAAAGTCTTTATAAAAGATAATGTCTTTTTTTTTTTTTTATTTGTTTGTTGTCTAGAGTTAAAAGGTGAAGAGAAAACTTCATGTTTATAAAAAGAAAGGATCTTTTCACATGAAATTGTCTTACTTGAAATTCTAAGCAGCATTGTGGTCTGTCTGTAGGCACTTTTCTTGGGAACTGAGCAGACATGTCAAGGTGCCATATTCTCCCCCCCGCCCCCCTTACTTTGTTGACTATGCAATGCTCTTGACAGCACTTTCCTCCTAGATTGTTCAGATCTGTGGTAAATTCTGAGCTCTCTTTGGGAAAGAATCTCAAAGAACTGCAAGGTCTTCCACATGATGTAATCTCAGAAGCACTGGCTGCTGGCCAGTCTGTGAAAACATGGCTTATGCTCTGGGATCAGAACAATTGCCCTTCCTCCTCTGGCCTCCACATCACTATCAGCAGATGAGTGTTCTGGGGCATCGTACTGCTTGTGACTCCACCTCCCCACTGTGCACTGCACACTGCACACTGTGTCATCACTATTGTGTGCCTTCAGAGCCACTGATTTAATGACAGTGTAGTATTTATCTCATGTCAGTAATGTCAGGAATCTCGTTTTTCTTCCATTCCCCAGACTCCGACCCATGGATTCACTGTCTATTTATGGCCTCATCTTTTACTGTTTTCCAACTCCCCAAACCCCAGATCATGCTACCTAGTGCTGGAGCAGTAGATGAGAGCTTACATCCTGATCTTTAGGCAGCAGGAAGAAAGAAAGTTAGAAGGAGCATGGTGTGGGCTTTTGTTACCTAGTGACATACCTTCTCCAACAAGACCACACCCCCTAATATTTTCCAAAGAATTTTACCAACTGAAGACCAAACATTCAAATAATGAGCCTATGGGAGCATTCTCATTCAAACTAGCGTGGTACCCCTGGTTGGCCTAAAAAGAAACTTCCTATTTTTCTGTCTGTCTGACTGTCTTACTTATTTATGAATTGTATGTATGTATGTATGTATGTATGTATGTATGTATGTCTGCACACCAGAAGAAGGCATTGGATTGTAAGCTGTGATGTGGCTGCTGGGAATTGAACTCAGGACCTCTGGAAGAACAGCCAGTGCTCTCAAGTGCTGAGCCATCTCTCCAGACAAAGTTCTCTGGAACTTCCTATGTAGCCCTGGCTGGCCTCATGTTGACAGAATTCCACCTGCTTCTGCCTCCTAAGTGTTGAGAATAAAGGCACCCCCACCATGCTGGCCTCCAGGGCACTTTCTTACGCTCAGTGAAAACCCAAGCCTCTTTAAGAACAACATTTATTAAATTGATTGTGTGCTCAGCAGTGTCCCAAGAGATTCACATGTGAAACCTTCCAACAACTGCATCAGGTAGATTTTTGTCATCTGTGTTAGAGGCTGGCAAAAGGAGACAGTAAAAGATGACATGGTTTCCTCCAGGAGCATAGGCAACTGGTTGGTTAGAACTAATCTTGCACGTCATAGCCCGAGTCATACATAGTATGTGCCGTTTCCCACCGTGCAGACACTGAAGCTTATTTTCTGGAGGAAGTAAAAGGAAGCTCTGCATTTGACTGTGAGCCATCTTTCTGGAGGTAGAACTCCAGTGAGACTGAGGAAGAGGTCCGCTAACAGAAGGCTGGCATGGCCATCTCCCCTCACACAGACTGGAGGAGTGCTTTGTATGGAATTTGTTCTGCCTGAAATGAAATTTCTCCAGCTACAAACAACTGGGGAGCTTTCAAGAAAGACATGGCTTCTTCCTGTGATTAAGCCTGTCAGTCACAAGTCAGAGCTTCCACTTACCCCTTTGAGTGCCTCACAGTTTGTCAACAGATAACTAAGTGGTGTGAGACAGTTCAGAGAAGGATTTGAGCTAACACAACCACAAAAGAAATACAGAAACAACAGTGAGATGCCTTTGTAAGTGTATGCAAATGACAGACCCAAAACATTGTCCTAACAGACTCTGGGCAGGCTGGGAACAAGAGGGCCTAGCTTCTCAACCACCCTGGGAGGAGACCAGCAGGCCTTTGTTACTGCTCATTCTTACCAAACCGTACTTGTACCACAGGGTCTGGCCAGAGTTCTCCTCTTGGCATTTAGCCAAAGACTTAGGTCTATACAAAACTTGTATATAAGATGTTTATAGCAGTTTTATTTATAAATTACCAAATTTAGGGAGTGCCCAAATACCCTTCAGTAGATGATTGACCAAGTAAACGGTGACATTGAAACAACAGAAAATTATTTTGTATTAATAAGAAATGAACCACCAGGCTCTAAAACGACATGGAGGACTCATAAAAAAAGCAAATTATCAGGTGAAAGAAACCATATGGTCCAACAGCTCTGTGTCCAGGTGTGTGTGCACAGAAAGTGAGACCGGGCCCTTGTGGGGATAATCTGTGTCCTTTGTTTGTTGTGGCATTATTCACAATGGAGAAATACAGAAGCACCCTGGTGTCTTTCAGTTGAAGAATATAGATAAAGAAGCAGTAATCTGTATGTATTTTGGAATATTATCCAGCCTTTAAAAACGGGCTCAGAAGGGGGTCCTCCCAGTGGGGAAGCACAAAGAAGCCTGCCAGACATCGTGATAACAGTAAAGTGAGATAGGCAGACAGCAAGAAAACCACACGTTCTCGCTTACATGTGCACACTAGAAAAGGTAGTTAGGAAACAGGATGAAACTGATTACCAGGGATACTGGGGAAGGGAGGGAGGATAGGGAGTTCTTGATTGAGGGACACAGGATGTGGAGTCTGGAAATACGAAGTACAGCTTGTTGGTCGTAGTGAATATCAAGTTTATTGGAAATTTGCCAAGAGAATAATCTCAGAAAGGAGTGGAAGGGAAGGAAAGAAGAATCGAATGGATATGATCATTTCCTTGAATATCATAGTTTCAATGTATATCAAAACAGGTTGAACACTTTAAACGTACAAAATTAAGAGAAAGAAGAGACCAACCAGAAAAGATCGTGTATGATTTAGTTTCCATTATGACATTTTAGAAAGGCAAAACCATGAAGAGTAAAGGAGTCAGTGGTTACGGGGTTAGGAGGGAAGGCTGACTGAAGAGGAGACTGTCTGCGGCAAAGGAAAGATGCCATGTGACAGCACGATGGCGGAGACGCACTCCTCACATCCATAGACTGTCTAGTACCAAGGGCAAACCTTCGCGTCAACTGCAGATTGGTTTTGTACGGTATTGACAGGGCCGAGCTCTTTGATACTAACAGACATGCTGCCGTATAGCAGGAAGGCATTGTTGTATGTGGGGCAGAAGGTATATGACACAGCCTTATACTTTCTTAATTTTGCTGAGACCATACAAACAATCTAAAAATATAATCTGTTAAAGAAAAGCAAATGGTGAGAGAGAATAATACAGGAACAACATGTCGAGTAAAAATTAATAAAAAAGCTCAGAAGGCCTCAGCCCTCCATAAAGAACTACGGGCAACTAAGGAATTGGGAGAGAGGGAGAAATAGTCTGCCCCAAGGAAGAACACACCAGTTGATTATCCAGCACCAAATGGTCTGCCCAAAGACATTCATAAAAGTATCATTGTATAGACTGAGAAGACTGTATTTGTGTACTTAAAAATATATATGTATATGCATATACCATATGAGTGTGTAACAACAATGAGTGTGGAAGCGGCCATGAGTTTGAACGGGAAGAGGGGGGTGGATAAAAGGGAGGAAAGAAAGGGATGGGGAATGGATGTCGCTATACTACAAGGGCAAGAAAAGGAAATAGTCTTAAAAGGAACAGCCAGCAAGGGTCTCTTCTAATCTAGAATAGAAACATGCACTCTGAGATTTGAAATAATAGATAATGCATCTGTACAAGAAGAGAAAGTAATATCTAAAGATGTCCAGAAGCCACACGTGCCATAGCAGTTAGAGAAAACAAGGGAAAAGGGAAGAGGAGAGGAGAGAAGGCAGGAAAGAGAAAATCAAATTACTTTTGTAGTTGGATTGAAACACTTAAAGAAATTTCCAGGGATTGTCACAGAAAGAATAAACAGCTTGAGAATGAGAGAAGAGATTACTACTAGACCACCTTGAATGCGCCAATCTTCACCTGAAAATGAGAGAATAAAAACATTAAAAAGTTAGAGCAGTCCAGGAGACCAGCATGCAAATGATAGAACGTGCACAGAAAGGGCAGGGAGTTATCAACAGAATAACACAGGAGAGCTGGTGTAACTGAAGGACACCAGTTCCGCAATAACATGTGCCTTCCAGAAGATCACTGTGAAATAATGCACACCAAATGAATTGCAAATGATGGGAAAGACAGCTTTAAAAAATGGTATCTTAAAAGTTTACCCAGAAGAAACAAAGAAACTGAGAAAGAACTGTTGGTTAGAAGTGTCTGTTACGAAAGCCTGGGCCATAGCACCCTGGTGGCTGTAACCGTTGTCAGCCTATCCAAAAAGCCCAGGCTCCGGGTTCAGCAAGAAACTGCCTCCAAGGATCAAGGCAGCTGGTGCTAGAGGAGGATCCCTAACAACAGGTTCTTCTGCCTTCCACATGCAGTGTGAGCACCCACAGAGAGGTGTGAACAGCACAGCACTCCATACACACACCTCAGACACACAAACGAGGAGATACAAATCAAGGCGGAGTAGCAATTTTTACAGGAGTTGTAAAGCGGACTGTATACCAGTCTGTGCAATTCCTGGAAAAGATGATTCTAAACTAGAATTCCATACCCAGCCAAACTCATGGGAATGTGATTTTAGTAACGGCATTTCATACATGCAACGTCTGAGAAACAGTCCCTCCAGTATACTTATGTAGTAACTTATGAGCAGTTTAAGAGTGGAGATACTCGTAATGGCTCCGGTCCTCCTGTCGTTGTCCAGTGAGGCATGAACGCCATACCCATCCCGATGTCTTTTTCCTGGAGAGGGGATACTTTTGACATCAATCCCTATGCAGTCAGGCTTGTCCTTCAGGGAACCCAGAGAGATTTTTAACTTTTATTTATATTCCCTTGCAGTGCTTAGCCTCGCAGCCTAAGCAAGAATTCAGATCGCCACTCAGAGAGGGTTCTGGGTGGCCCCTCTCTGCTTGGTCTAGGGGCAGAAGTCCTCTCTTTTAGGTTGGGTGGAGATGGGTTTGAGGAACACCTGGATAAAGTAACAACCTCATCTTGAGTCTTGTGGTCCTCCATAGCTAACTTATGATAATGTATCTGAATAGGTTTTGCTATCAAATTATCTATCTGTTGTATCACAAAGTTAGTCAGCCTATTTAAGGCTCCGGGACCAAAAGAAATCAGCAAAAAACCCAATTAATGGTCCCAAGATGGGAGGAAGTGGGGTTGACAACAACAGAGAGGTTGAAAAACAGTCCTTGTACCAGCTCTCATCTTTCTCTTTCTCTTTCTCTCTCTGTCTTTTCTCTGGGCCTTCTCTGACCTTTTTCATGTTCTCTTTAACCATCCCTGTCTTGTCTATGTAAGGGCAGCATTCTTCTTTAAGGGCTGTACACAGCAAGAGCTGTACACAGCAAGAGCTGTACACAGTCTTTTCTATTGTAGAAGAGTAAATCAAGTCCGATAAAGTCCTTTGCAAGTTTTGGAGATCATTTCAGACATCGAAACGAGGGATTTCTTCAGATTAGTGATGTCAATCTCTAGCTGTTTGGTGTCCTTGTCAATGGCCCATCAAAGGTCTGAGTAGTTTGGAGGTCAGGCCTCTATCCCCACCTTCACAAGAATAGAATCGCCAAGGCCCTTCTATACTTAGAGAAGGGAGGAGATGTCAGGGGCAGCCCTGCATATACACTAAAGGCCTAAAATCAGCCATAGGCCTAAAATCAGCAATAGGCCTGACATACATGCATGCTAACACAAAGTCTTGGGTCTCTATGGAAAAACACTGAAACAGAAGGCTATACGCTATTGTAAACAGGCAGCTTCAGTGGAAATTTACCAGACCGAGTAGTCATAGGTCTTATAAATAGGCAGCTTCGGTGGACAGTACCAACTTAGATAAGGACAAGTGAATCATAGGCAGAGCCATAGTGACCTGTCCCCTGAACCTACACTCAGCTGATACCCTGTTCTGAAAGGTATCTGTACTCCCCCTGAACACCTATGCTCCGGTGCCATTCCCTTCCCCATATCCTGCCTTTTTGTGTTTATAACCTCTGTGTAAATAAGTAACTTACGATGTGATTTAAATAAGTAAAGAAAAAAAAAAAGAGTGTAGATACTCGACAGAATTCAGGAGTAACAGAAATGAGGAATCAGGAGAGAAGGAAAGGAAACTCCCAGGGTAGCAGCTATGCAGCAATCTAAGCACCAGTGCGCTTTCCAGAGGAGCACGGTGCTGCTGCCAGGCCATTCTGCAGGTATCATCCTTTGCGGGGTGGCTTTTATCTGTTAGGAATATGGGAGTAATCAGAGACAAGTATATGAGCAAATGATGCATGCTGTAGTGTGCTAAGTATGGGTACCAGGTGAGAACTCTGGGGGCAAGTGAGAAGGAAAGAGTTGCAGGGATGGGAGTCAGGAAATATTCCTAGATCTCTGGGCTGAAAAAGCTAGCAGACAAAAAGTATATCCTGTAGATTGTACACAATGTGCCCCAAATAACTTACTACTACTATCGAATAAGGCATAAAGAAGAAAGCTGGAGGGAAGGCCAGTCTCAGATCCTGAAGAATATAAAAGGATTTGTCCAGGGAATGAGAGACCCACTGGATGGTTGAAAAAAGTCCAGGTAGTTAATATAATCTACCACTTGTTCTGTCCAAAGAGAATTTTGGTTCTTCCTAGAGTGCATGATATAGCCTGTAACTCCAATAAAGAGTTTTGAACCCCTTTCTCTTCCTCTTCCTAAAGAAGGTTATTGGAGGTGTGTGCACATATATGTGCGGAGGCCAGAGGTCAACAGTGGGTGTGGTCTTCACTCTCCCTCTTCGTTCTTAAGGCAGGGTCTCGTGGCACCTGGAGCTCCCAGCTTCACGGCTGCGGCTGAGCCAGGTGAATGAACTGAGAGTCCACTGTCCCACCAAGTGCTGGAATTCCAGGCACTCGTCTCTATGGCAAGCTTTTGTGGGTGCTGGGAATCCAAACTCAGGTCTCCCTGCTTGAGGAGCAGGCCCTTTAGCTGAACCATCTCCCTAGCCCCTATCCTTCTCCACGATTACTTGAAGCTCTAGTCATGTTGAAAAAAAAAAAAAAAGATGTTTTCTACATAAGCTCTGGTTTCTTCTCTCTCTTTTAAAAGTTATTTATTTTTATTTATTTATTTATTTATTTAATGTACATTGGTGTTCTGAGTCTGTGTATGTCTGTGTGAGGGTGTCAGATCTCCTGGAACTGGAATTACAGACAGTTGTGAACTGCCATGTAGGTTCTGGGAATTGAACCCAGGTCCTTTTTGAAGAGCAACCAGTGCTTTTAGCTGCTGAGCCATCTTTCTGGCCCCCTTTGTTTGTTTTAAAGCAAAAGATTTTTAATTAAAGCTCTCCTCAAAATGACTGGCAGCCCTTCCATGGAGCCCTGGCCTGGAGCTTACTATATAGGCCAGGCTGACTTTGTCATCCTCCCGCCTCTGCCTTCTGATTGCTGGGGTTTAAGAGTGTACCACCACACCCAAGTAACATCTTTTAATCAGATATTTCCCAGAGGCTGTTTCCTGTCTGCTATGAAATCCCCATATTTGTAGTAGCCTACCTGACATGCTCCATACTGCCCTTCAGAAGACAGCCACATCCTGGAACCCGTGAGTGAGCGCCATATGTCACAAGAGGCTTTACAGGAGTGACTACGGGTGTCGAAATGCAGAACTGTGTTGGCAGGCTCTAAATTCCCTTACATGTGTCAAGAAAGGAAGATCACAGACAAGAGAAAAGTACAGAGTGGTCACACACAGATCACAGACACTTGGCCACAAATCCCGGAGCCACCAGAAACTGAAAGAGGCTAGGAGTGGATTCTCTCCAGAAGGAGGGGCTCAAGCTGGCACCCTGATTATAACCCAGTGAATCTAATTTTGAACTTCTCTGTCCTTCTAAAACTGTGAAGCAATAATTTTCTGTTTTTTGAAGACATCAAGTTTGTAATAATTGGCTACATCTGCCATACTGAACTAAACCTTGCTTACAGTAAGAAAATGCCACAACATTGGAATAACAAACAACATGTCACCAGCGTGATTTTTCTTTAGAAACAGGTTTTTGGTAAAGCTCTAAATGTAGTGTTAAGAGCATTTCCTGCATTTGTATGGTAATTGACTTCCCAGGATCTGTGTTTATATCCAAGAGGACATCAGTGAAAGCTGGAGATAGGCAAGAATTGACTGGAAGCATTAGAACTGTGGAGAGATCACATTTCCTTGTTAAAATTTAACATGCATGGCAAAAATCATGTAGTCGGCTGGGCGCAGAACCACGTGCCTGTAATCCCACACTCAGAAGGCTGATCAAGAGTTCAAAGTCAGCCTACAGACTGAGATCCTGAGTCAAAATAACTAAATGACAAGTCGTCAAAATGACCTTTAAAATTTCCTTATGTTATTTATAATAGAAAATGAATTTCTATATGTTCAGCATTAACATAGCATTTCCAAGAAAACTGACAACTGGGGCTTCTTGGATTTCCTTCTGCTCAGCATGGGTCTGGGTGTCCCGGGAGGGTTTTGAATCTCTTTTAGGTCATAACGAATTCTATTTGAGAGACTCAGAACTAAACCTGAAGGAGATGACACCAGGGTGTGTTTCCTGCAAACATAACTCTGCAAGCATCTGCTTATTAGGAAAGGTAGTTAGTACCACGCTATAATTTCCTCTGTTTCTTTTTAGAATTGTGAGCATAATTTAATGCACTCAGAATTAACTGAGTGAATCAGTTAATTGGAGCAGCCTCAATGGATTGGTGGTTTTGTGTCTTGCTTTATATCACTGATTCTTGGCTGGGTGTGATTCTCCCCCAGAGCATCTGGCAGTGGCTATAGACATTTCTGGTTCTTATGTCCAGAGATGGGGTGGATGGACATGGTGCTATTGGCCTCCAGTGTGTTAAGGCCAGGGATCCTGATGAACTTTCCACAGTACACAGACAGCTCTATGGATGTGTGTAGCGTGGTACACATATAGAAATCAGAGAACAACTTCATGGTTTTCTCCACTCAGCTTTACATGGGTGCCAGGGAGGGAATACCCTCTGAGCCTTCTCATTGTTCCTCATTATTGTCTTTATCAGAAACTTACATGCTTGGGTCTGGAGAGAGGGCTCAGGAGTTAAGACCACCGGCTGCTCTTCTAAAGGACCTGGGTTCAATTCCCAGCACCCACAGGGTGGCTCACAACAGTTGTAAATTCACTTCAAGGGAATCTGAGGCCCTGTTCTGGTCTCCTCAGGCACCAGGCATGATCACAGTGCACTGACAGACGTTCAGGAAAAACAGTCATACATATAAAATAGAATTTTTGTTGTTGTTTTGAGACAAGATCTCTTTATGCAGCTCTGGCTGTCCTGGAACTCACTGTATAGACTGCCCTAGCCGCTTAATTCACAGAAATCCATCTGTCTCTTCCTTTCAAGTGCTGGGATTAAAGATGTGCACCACCATGCCTGACTAAAATAAAATTTTTTATAGACCCAGTATATGCTTAGAAGTGTCAGGGTGTGCATCTTATGAGATACTTCTTTTGACAGTTGGCTTTCCATGTTTAAATTATAATCTCTTATTCATTGAGATTTTTTTTTTTGTCCACTCTTCATTGTAATCAGTAAGGACTTAGCTCAGTAAGTCATCACTGATCATTAGATGTGTGACTACAGGATGTGCAGAACCTTGGCTTTGTTTCCATTGACTGGAAAGGTCTTTTCAGCTCCTGTCTCTCCTTCCCACAGAGCGTGTTGTCTTACATCAGCGGTTCTCAACCTTCCCAAGCCCGAGACCCTTTAATACAGCTCCTCGTGCTGGGCCAGCCCCAACCAGAAAGTAATGTTCACTGCCACTTCATGGCTGTAATGTTGCTATTATGAACTGTGATGTAAATATTTTTGGAGATAAAAGTTTGTCAAAGGGCTCACAACCCACAGATTGAGAACTGCTGCCTTGCACTATCAAAGATTACATTTATTCTGTATTTTGTAATGATTCTTAAACTCTTCATATTATCGATAGATTGAGTTTAATGGTTGAAAACCAGTGCATCCGTTAATGGCTGTGACTGTAAATATTACTCACTGCACAGCTAACTAGTGAATTGGGAATCCAGAACCTTCCTAAGCATGCAGTATTAGACTTTGTTGCCAGCTGAAAGAATGATACTAGTATCTTATCATTCTGTTTTCTTTTAATGCACGGGAAGATTGTTAGTCATGTCATAGTTAGTTGGCACAGTGACATTGAAGTGTATATTAAGAAAGATCAGAAGTCATCTTAAAATTAGTGAATATTCAAGAACTTTATTGCCCTCCATACACTGTTAGGGGAGAAAGCAAGAAGCAAATGATGGAAACCAGAAGAAAGAAAAGAATTTCAGAATAATAAGAGTACTTTCCAAAAGGCCAACTTTCTGAGAGTCGAACTATGTTTGGATAACTTGTGTCCCTCAATCCAGATCCAAAGATAATATTGCTTCTGCTGAAATTTGGGCTCATACTGTAACCAGAGTTTATTAATTGTCCTATTTCATTGAGGAAAAAATGCAAGCCAACAGGCACTGGAGTGACTAGCTGGAAGCCCTCCACTGTTCCATGGGAAGCAGCTTTCCAGCGATGACCGTGGAAGCTGGAGCCTGGGCCTGATGTGCATTAAGGGAAAACTCCCCATGTACTGGTTAAGGCTTAGCCTCTCCATTCCTTCAAACACAGCATTGATTGCTTTTAATATATAAAAAAATGATTTCCAAAAACACGTTGCTTGTGATTGCTTCAGCTGATAGGAAGGTTTGCTCCAAGTGCTACTTGTAGAAGACTGCATTAATTACAGAATTATGATGTCATTCCTATTCTGCAGGGATATGTCACTGTCTCATTGGTTATCAACACTTAGTTTTATGTCTCTTAAACGTCTTCCTAATGTTTATAGTGCTGTAAAATGTATGAAGGAGCCACAAACAAGCAACCAAAAAATTCTTTGCTTGTAAATCAAGCAACAAATTACTTAGCACTAGAAAAATAAATAGAATTTCAGTTTAACGGCCAACTCTCAGGTTTCTAGAGGAAGTGGAACTATTTGAGTGTTGTCTGGGTTTTTGTTTTGAAACAGTGTAGGGGTTCTTGCTGTGTTGCTCATGACTTTCAAATGCTTCTTCTCAAGTGATCCTCCTGCCTCAGCTTCATAAGTAGCTGACATTACAGGCCTGTGCCAATACGCTTGGCATTGCAATTCTTAAAAATAAAGTCCCTTTGCTGTTCAAGTCATTATAACACATTTGAGCTCCTTTCCTCAAAACTGCAGAAAGCCAAAGAAAAGTTACTTAAGACTTACTCACTATTTATGTGTTTACTTCATACATTGTATTTGAATATTGTTTTTCTTTTTCCCACTTAAAATAATACGGGCATTTTTTGTTATTATAAATGGGCTTTCCTGGTTGTATTATTCTGTCAGGTATCAGTACCATGATTTATTAAGCACCTTGTAGCACATTTCAATTAGCCCTGTGTTTCCAGTGTAAATCATGGCATGGTTAAATGTCTAATGAGTTTTCTGGTTTTATTATCTCCTAGGACCAAAGCTCCCAAGGTCAAATGTTTTTAAGGGTCCAGTCGGTGACTCTCACTAGCATTGTAGAAATGGCCCAAGCCACAGAAGAGCTTGGGAATGGTTTCCCAGGCTGCTTTGCTTCACAGGCTGAGATGAGAAAGCACTTGGCTGGCTGTGTCCGCATTTCATTTTCACAGAGCCTCAAAGCAAAGCCAGAAGCCATTCTTCATATCCTGGTGTCTCAGGCCGGGGAAAGTGCTTCTAATCTTTGCAACATAAAAGAGGCCCTGATGACAGTGACAGAGCTGAGCAGGACCCAGACCTGCTGAAAGCTAGATTTAGGGCTGAAGCACTGGACCCGCCCCCAGCTAAAAGCCCCAAGCCTTTCCTTTTTTCGGTTTGGGACTTGGTGGTGCTTGAGCTATTTTATGAGGCTGAAGAAATAGTAGAACCAAAGGGCGGGTTTGAGATTGCACAACTTCTCAAGCTGCAGCTAAAACTGTCTTCATGAAGGTTTCATTCGCTGTGCTTTCTGTCACAAGCAAGGGTTCAATTTTAACTTTTAATGTTTAGTGTTTAAATTTGATATTGAAATACCTGTTCCCTTTAGAATTTTTCAGTGTGAGGGGTTTTTTGTTTGTTTGTGTTTTCTTTTTTGCTAATTGGTATTTGCTTTTCCTGTTTACCCGGTACACAAGCAATTGCTACTTTCCACTGCATAACTATAAAGAAAGGCTGGACTGTAGAATGTGTACGTAGCACATAACGGCTTGAATCCAGTACCCTACGCGAAAATGAAGTCAACAAGTTTACATACTGACAAACAGATACAAAATAATTTGAAAAGCATTGTGTAGCACTGGAAAACCTCATTGCTTTAAGTTCTTAGAAGAAATGTTTTTCCTATTTATTTTCATTTTAAAACATGGTCTGGTGTGATTTTTCAGTTGCCATATTAGATCTGTTCAAATTAACAAGCGTATATGATCCATGATATATAAGAGAATTAATGAGATGTTAAACTATTTTATTTATTAGAAGAATTTTGGTTCCAAAAGAACTTGACCTGAGGGGAAAGATTAATTCTACCCTAGGAAACGTGAACGTGAATTTCAGTAGAAGTCACCTGTAGGAGAGGGACAAGTCTGAAATGGTGTACTTCAAACGCGCGGATCATCACACGCATGCGCAGTCATAAAACTGGATCTTACTGCCGGTATCCCCTCAGCCCTCGGCTGTCAGCTGAACTCTCGTCTTGTCTTTTTAAGTTTGTCTCATTATATGCATCACTGCAATTATTCTGTTTAATTCTATGTAATTCAGTTTAAGTTTACATACATGATAGTATTGCATATTTGTGGAATGTCGATGAATTGATTGGATATGCAGTTTAAGCTCGCAAGCTGTATCTAATAAGACAAAAGTGTGACATCACCGAGAAAGACAGTAACCATGATTGGCATTGCTGATGGGTACACAATGACTAAAGGGGGAAAGGCTGAGAGCATGAGGGTGTTTATCATTAGAAAACCAGGAATTTGTTTTTCAAGTAGTAAAGGCATTGAGGTCAGGTCATTTTTATAAAGTGATAAAAAAAACAACTGACAACGTAGAAATGTTTTTCTTAAGCAGTAATGGACGCCTGGAGCCGTGGTGCGTGGGTTCCTGTCACCTTGCCAGAGGCGGGGCTGTCAGCCCAGTTTTCTTAATGTTTAAGGGACCACACCTCAGGTCTGGTCTTTGGCCTCTCTGCAGAAAAGAATTTCTGTTCAAGCCAGTATGAACCAGAGTTCAAGTTTATTAAATGACATTTTTAATATAGACTTTGAGCACAAGGTTGAGAAAAAGAGGCTGGCATGAAACTGGACACACCTAAGTAAGCGTGAGTGTGGGCTCCCTAGGCCTGTGTGACCTTCATAAATGGCCTACCCAGATAAAGTATGTCTTCTCAGTCCAATACTAAATTATATGTATGCATTACCTTTAATAGTTCAAATGTAAATGAATTTTTAAAACTAGATATATCACTTAAAAAATTTCCAAGTCCCTTGAGCCTTGATAATAGAGTAAACTGAAGATTTTGTTAATGCCTCTTATTAATCTGTACCGCACTGTTTTCTTCCTGGTCCCATAGTTACTGTATGGAATCCACCTATGACTTTTAGAGTGCTTGTTTTTATATACCTGAATGTTCTTCATTCTGAACATAGAAAAAGATTTTTTGTTGTTGTTCCCAGTGGCAGTTGGAAAAGCCCACATATGTCCTAAGAGATGCACTAAAACTGGCTTTAACTAGTCCGTGACTAACAGAAAGTGTATCCGGCTCTCCCAAGCCTTAGTGTCTCCCAGCCTGCTTCTCCTCAGTGTAAGTGCTGTGGGCTTATGCACTTCCTGGGCTAGCGAGCCTCATGAACTGGCTAGAACACAAGGCTGTCTGTGAGAGTGTAATGACTCTCTTACAAGCCTTTTCATTTCCTTCTGTATTTAATAACCACACTTCTTGAATACAATGAAATGAGAATATAATTTAACACCCTTATGATGAGAAAAGAAAATACGTGCCCCTCCCCGACTCTAGGATGGAGGCGCTGTCACTATTGTGAGTACACTATCATCACTCTAAGCTCCTGGAACGGCAGATGTCACTGAAAGCGTGGCACAACTGTCATACCTCATATAACTATATGTCCCATACATAGAACTTCTTGCCAGTAACAGTTTCCGTTTGGATAGTGTGTATCTAAGTACATGAGTCCTGTATATGCAAACAAGGTTTTCTCAAGAAATCAGACCATTGAATTCACATAGGCTGAGAATCTGGACTTGCTAACGTCTACCTGTTGTAGTAGACTCTGGCTTTCCAGAACATGCATCTTTAAAGGTTCTTTTCCCAAAGTTAGTACCTCAGCTCTAAGTTCAGACGTCCATCTATGATTGTAAGATGGATAGACCCAGCCACTAGATCTCAGTCAGATATCCACCTATGATTGTACGATGGATAGGCCCCAGCCACTAGATCTCAGAATTAACACTGAACAGTTTTCCTGCTTTCGATATTTCAGAATATTTAAGGGAAACACAGCTCTCCTCTTGATGGCCTACAAGATGAGAGCAACCAGATGGGCCGATAAACAGCGCTTAGTGCTTACAATGTTAGTGTGCTGGCAGTGCTATCTTACAGTTGTTAGAAACTTAGTAAAAATATAAAAGAGCCATTAATACAGACACTTAAGAAACAGAATCAGAATGTGACATATACTAGAGAAGTATAATAAAATGAATCCTTAGAGAATTTTTTAAAAAACAAAAAAAAGCAGCTGTATGTGTCTGAGTGTCACCTGCACGTACCTCTGTGCACCATATGCATCTCTGTGCCCTCAGAGGCCGGAGGAGGTTGCCAGATCCCTAAACCTGGAGTTACAGAGTTGTGAACTTTGAACTACTGACCCATCTCTACAGCCCCCTTGGTGATTTTTTTTTTTTAAAGCAAGGAAAAAGCCATCAAAGAGACACATTCTGCAAAACCACCTAAATCTTAGGCATGTGGGTAACATTTAGAGTAGAAATTAGCATTTCCAAAAGCAAACTCTCAAAGGCCTTGTAGGAAGCAGCCAAGAGAGCTCAGCCTTCCCGCCTCTGCCTTCATCCAGGATGTCAGAGCTTCAGGAGACTGCTAGTCCCCACTGGCGGGAGCTGGGAGCGGCACTGCCCAGCCTAAGAGTGAAGTAACCTTCCCAGTGGTTTGTGTAAAGTAACAATTGTACTTTGTCGTGACAGCGGTGACGTCTTACGAAGATCTTGGACTCTTCGCTTTTGGATTACCTGGAAAGGTAATTTCACTCTCCCCTCAATGTGTCTAGAACCTAAGGGGCATTTCTATTCTGCTTCAAGTTCAGAAAGATGTATATATGAGAAGGACACAAGAGATTAAGAGGAAATGAAAAGGAGAAGAGACAGAATGATGGGAATGGAAAATACAGAGAAATCTGTGCCCCTTCCGAAGCATGTCTGTAAACCAGTTCAGTTCTAAATCTTGCTGCTCACTTGATGAACTGCAGATTGGTAACGGGAGCCGTACAGTTCCCTCATTCATTTTGGTCATATCCTCTGAGTAAATCCTTAAAAGGGAAGAAAACAATGTAGAATTAAATTATAGCATGCCTATTTTCCAAAGCAGTAATTAGATAGGTAGAATTTTTTAAGAACTGAACAGTGGTGAAAGATTCCCTGGCCGTCCCATTGTTTACATGTGTGGAAATTAAGGCCCAGACGGATCTGTTGTCAATTGTTACCCAATACCGGTTCCATATCTGAGGACTATAGACGCTACATGTGCTGGTTCTCCTTCTTGGATTAATAAAAACAAAAGCAAAATTGTATTTGGCACTGGTTTCCAATAGGTTTTCTAACTTTAAAGTTGTAGGGAAACACTTTTCCTAGAGACTGCCATAGCTAAGCATTGCTGATAGTCTTACTGTGCTTGTGTTCTTTTTCAGTGTCTCAAGAGCCACTTTTAAACCCATAGTTATTCTGGTTTTAAACAAGAAGTTTTCTGATTATAAATCTCTTAGTGCTTTCTGTTTGCATTTATTTTTAAATTAACAAACAAGTAAGTCACATGTATCATGTACTTGATACTTTGAAACCCATATGCATTGTAGGGGCTACATTCAAGCTAGTTAACTTATGAGTTGCCTCCCACATGTGTTTTCCTGTTTGTAGTCTTGGTGGATTCCATGGTGTGAATGGCTAAACTGATTTCTGAGGAGTGAGTCTCAGAGGGAGTCACCGCTCCACAGTGGGAAGAAATTCTATATTTGCTTCCAGTTATCTTTACTCCTGGAGTGTAGAGGGAGCACATCAACCTTAGATAATAACATCAGGGCTTGCATCTTTATAACCTAAACCTCGGGTAAAACACACAGCGTGTTACTGAAGGGTAAAGGGTTTAGTTCATCGTCCCCAGGAACATTTTCTTCCTAGAGAGCAAAGTGTTTAACCTATCTCTGGTTCACTTCCTACAAGTAGTTTAACCAAAAAAGAAGAACATGTACATAAGACAATGCCCCAGGTCAGGACCTGAGTTCAGATCCCCAGCACCCATGGAAAACCTGGACATGGCAGAATATTCCTGTAACCTCAGTGCTAAGGGGGAGTGCAGAAACAGGGGGATGCCAGGGTTCTCTCCAAAACAGCCAGCTCCAAGTCCAGTCAGAGACCATGTCTCAGGAGACAAGGTACAGAACGGTGGAGGACGACTCCTGCAGCCACCTTTGGCCTTCGCACATGTACTGTATAACCCGCACCGCGTATGTACCTCATAACCTGGCACATGGGTGCATGCATGTACATACAGCAGGGTATACAACATCTGCAACTGTAACAGCAACAAAGAAGACAAGAAGGGAACACCTGGCTGATTTAATGTGACCTGTAGGTGTGAGTCCTTGTGTCTCGGTGGCACTCTCGCTGTAGTAGTACCCTCACCCCTGCACACTCTGGGTGCAGACTGAGAGTCTGGGCCGTGGAGCCTGTCTCCTGAACATGAGCTCTCACGTTGCTCTTTACATGGGTGCCCGGTCTACGGAGGCAGCTTCACTGGGCAGAGTGTATCCAGAGTGAGGACTTGTTAGATTTTGTCTGTACTTCGTCCCCATTCTATTACTGATCTGAAATTCCCATTTTCTTCCCTCTGGCTATAATGTATGATTGGATAGTATCATTCTGAGAATCAAAGAAATATTTTTGAAAATTTTAAGGATTTTTTTTTTAAATCGTCTTTCAATTTGTGTGTTTGCTTATCAGATGAGTTTGTGTTGAGCAGTGCTATGCCGTGTAGTGTAGTAGGCACAGGAAATATAGATAGACAGACATTCATTTTGTCTTTCTAACCATAAATACCTAAGTTTAGCCAAGGAAAAGAGAAGGGGTTGGTACTAAGATGCTGTATTTACAGTATATTCACAGAAGACAGAAGTATTTCTGTGTGGCCAGTGGGTTTCATTTGCACTGCAAGTGGTACACACAAAGTCACAACTGTCTTCCCACAGACAACTGGGTTTCCAGGGACTCATTTAAGATGAGCTGCAAGCTGCCTTGTAGAAAACATCAGAGTGGCCATGACACTGTCTTAGCATTACTGTCATGGTGATAGAACACCAGAAACAAAAGCAAACTGGGAGGGAAGGGTTTATTTGGCTTAAACGTCTAGGAAACAGTCCATCACTGAAGGAAGTCAGGCAGGAACTCAAACAGGACAGGAACCTGAAGACAGGAGCTGAGGCAGAGGCCATGGAGGGATGCTGCTTACTGGTTTGCTCATCATGGCTTGCTCAGCATACTTTCTTATAGAACCCAGGACCACCAGCCCAGGGATGGCACCACCTACAGTGGGCTGGGCCCTCCCACATCAGTCACTAAGAAAATCTCTGTAGGCTCTCTAGCCCCTGTCATAGAGTCACTTTCTCAATTTCACTAGTGACTCCAGCTTGTGTCAAGTTGACATAAAACCAGCCGCACAATAGCATCTCTGCATAGCTTACCAGATTTTTAGATTGTTAGCCTTCCACTGCGCACTGCCAGAATTCTAGTTCCCACTAGTTTCCAGGATAGGCAGAACTTGTCCCAGGAAGAATTCCCTGTAGAGGTGAACCTCGAGTGTGACCTGTCCTCAGTCTGTGGAGGACTGAATGATTCAGGGCAGCTCGTCAGCTCCAAATGTTTGCTAGTAGTCACAGGCTGGTGTTGAGTGGTCCAGAGGCCCAAGAAAGTATAATATTTAAACACTTCTTCTCGATTCTCCAGGGAGCTCATCCAAGACTGGAAGCACGAGCCAGCAGACAGCTCAGTCACGGCCATACTTTGTTTAACTCAGATCTTTTTTATGTTTAGCTCATTGCCAACTTTTAGATTCCTTTGTTTTTTTGTTTTGTTTTTAAGGATAGGGTTTCTTTGTGTATAACCCTAGTTGTCCTGGGATTAACTCTATAGATCCACCTGCCCCTGTCTCCAGAGCACTGGGATTAAAGGTGAGCACCACCACTGCCTGGCTCAACTTTTATTCTCAATTACTCAAGAGTGAAATTGTGAAAATCACTTTCTGGCTTACTAAATACTAGATGATCTGGCCACATTGGATCCTCCTTATCAAATGCCTGACTGAATAGGAAGGAGAGGAGCCCCCAGTCACCATGCTCCGTGAGAGGAGCCCCCAGTCACCATGCTCCGTGAGAGGAGCCCCCAGTCACGTGCTCCGTGAGAGAGCCCCAGTCACCGTGCTCCGTGAAGGAGCCCCAGTCACCATGCTCCGTGAGAGAGCCCCAGTCCTTGCCACACACTTGCTGCTTTAGACTTAGTTTCTTTCACTCTTTGAGTTTGAAACAGTTTGCCTAGATTTTCTTGCTCTGATCATTGTATCCTAGAGTTTTCTGCTGTAGGTTGTTTAATCCTTGAGACTAGGATGTCCAAAGGTCAAGCTGATGGCAGAAGACTATCAGTTCCTTTATGTACTCTATATAGTATCGGGACCACCCACTCCAACCACTCATGGAGTATTAAAGGGAGACTTTATGTGATATTCATTGATTTCGGTAGTACAGTGGGTCTCACTCTGCGGATCACAGAGTGATCCTCTTGAGGGTTGGACAGCCCTGTCACAGGGGCCACCTAGGACCATTGGAAAACACAAATATGCACATTATGATTCATAACAGCAGCAAAATTACAGTATGAAATACCCATGAGAATAATTTTGATGGTTGGGGGTCACCACAACATGAGGAGCTGTGTTAAAGGCAGCATTAGGGAGGTTGGGAACCACCGAGGTAGGACAAACAGCTGACAAAATTAATTCTTTGCAATCAGTCTCTTTGGTCATGAGTTCTGCATCTGTCTTTGTTGTATTCGTTACTGAACTTTAATAAAATTCTGTCCTTTTCTACTGTTTTTCCTTTTATCTTATGAATATATCTGTTCTCTTATAGGTGGTGGTGGCAGGCACCATAATAATTCAGAATATTGGAGGTAAGCATGTATCCATACAGGTAATGGGAAGTCATTGTTTTCCTGGTTTCTGTCTTTCCTACAGGTCTAGCTTGGACACTAAATCTCTGTAGACATAGCCATCTTCAGGAATCCCTTTATTTGCCTCCTGTTCTTTCTTGGATCCTTTTTATTAGCAGTGGTAAACATGCTAACGTCCATGCTAGCCAGGCCCTGATTATAGTCGTCCTACGTCTGCACTGCACTCCTTAGCTTTCTGTGGCTGCGGCGGTGAAAGGGTGCAATTTGGAAATGCTCCCAAAGTGACAATCGACTGTCTTTTTCTGCTTTCACACTGTTAACCCACCGACAGGGCCCAGTCTAGGGGAGAGAGCCCCGTGGGCTGTGTCAACAGTCAGGTGCGCACAGTGTCCCCTTGAAGCTAAGACCTTAGCAATGACCAAGTGGCTTATAATAAATCTAAGGACAAGAGGTATTCTCAGGTTTATCTTTCCTCCAGTTTATACTAAAAACTGATCCTAATCAGGAGAACTGTGTTAGAAATGAAAATAACTGTTAATTATAGACAGTTGACCGAATGTATTAAGCAGTTAACTCCACAGTACAGAAATCACGTGTACATGCTGTAAAGAGATTGCACAGAGCCGAGCCGTGTCTTCATTTCTTTTTACCACCGACTGGAGGCTAACGAAATAGTGTCAGAGCGTGGAAAAGCCACAAGGAAAGTGATGTGAACTTTGGGTCTTACACAAGATTGTGTGCTCACAAGAACTTTTAATAGTTTTATGTAATTGAACAATGATAACTTAAGATCTGAGCTATTTCAGAGTAAGTATTGTTCAACTAAACTGTATCTGTAGTGTTTAGGTATGGGAGTCAGGGAGGCTTACTCTCGATGAATCGTTATGGAATCCTGAGTGTCCACATTTTAATGCTTTGCATCTTCATGAGACACTGACTTCATTCTTCAGAAACCAGGAAGACTAACCTCATCTCCTTGAGAAGTTTTGTAGTACAATTCCTGTCAAGATTTGTTATAGAATAATTTTTGGTTAGCAAATATGTACTGCTTAACTGCTTAGTTAGAATTCTACTGGAGGCTTCATTAAGATTTTGTCCAGAGTCTGGTAGTGGTGGCGCACGCCTTTAATCCCAGCACTTGGGAGGCAGAGGCAGGCGGATTTCTGAGTTCAAGGCCAGCCTGGTCTACAGAGTGAGTTCCAGGACAGCCAGGGCTATACAGAGAAACCTTGTCTCGAAAAAAAACATTAAAAAAAAAAAATTAAAGCTAGCCAGGTGGTGGCACACACCTTTAATCCTATCACTTGGGAAGCAGAGGCAGGTGAATCTCTAAGTTCAAGGCCAGCCTGGTCTACAGAGTGAGTTCCAGGACAGCCAGGGCTATACAGAGAAACACTGTCTCGAAAAACCAAAGGGGAAAAAAAAAAAAAAGATCTTGTCCTCATTGGATTAATCTATTGTTTAATAATTTATGTTGAAGTTTTAGTTTGGAATTTGAATCGAAGCCTTTAATCTCGGCATGATGCTAACTGTCGTGTTTCTTATAGTTCTTACTGCGATGATTCTGTTTCTCTGACCTGACTTAGACATGGCTGCTTTAGCTGCTCTTGCTCTAAGGTCATCTGAAGGGTAAACCTAAGAAAAGTCGGTTGGATGGTGTTTTGCTGGGGCAAATACATGAAGGAGCATAGCTGAAATGGACACACATGAAAGGCTAAGGCAGACTCGTGAAAGAATGTTTAGCGGAAGCAGACATAAGAGAAAGATGTTCTGCTAAAGAAAGGACACATGGTGAAGGATTCTTTGCTAACAGCATGCATGTATTGGTTTGCTTTAGATACCATAGTTGAGTTACATATGTCGGGACACCATAGAGAGAAATGTACCAAAAATCTTCTAATAGTATGCTGCAGTTTCTTGCCATTTCAGCTTCTGCAGTCTCGGGCTGATTGGCAGAGAGATGTCAGCTGAGACAGACGTATGTGCTCAGGCAAGACATGTGGAGAACATGTGATGTTTGGAGGGTATAAATAGGATTCCACAGAGTGACAGAGACAGAGCGTGGCTTGCTGACACAGCTAGCTGTACAATGCTTGTGAGTTTTCCTGATCTTCGCTTCCCTGAGAGAGGCACAGCTGAGAACTTCTCCTGGTGTCCCTCTGGGTCCCTCCTCCTGACTCGAGCCGTGGCTGAGGCCTGGCTATCTCTGCTAGGTCATGTCACCAATGTTGCTAACCCGACTCTACTGAGCTGGACTGCTGGTGTATCCATGAAATGTTTGCCAGTGTATTGGTCTGCCACTGCTGACCTGTGAACTGAACTGCCAATTTCTAGACAACACAGATGGGAGTTGCTCCAAAGAACCTTTCTAAACAGGTTCACTTCCCCCATATCTTTTCTTTTCCACTACCTCTGGGAGGTTAAAACGTTTGAAAGCCATCTTAATGGCTTAAAGATAAGGTTTAAAAAAAAATCACCTCCACATGCACTTTCCCTTCTGTGTTGTAAGTTCTTCCAGGCGCTACATCCCATTCCTCTTTGTACTCCCAGTACCCAGCAGTGTTGGGAGCTTTGCTGGAGGGAGTGGTGCTTAGATGAGCAGTACTCTAGACCTAAGCAATTCATGTTAGAGAGATGGCTCAGTGACTACGAGCACTGACTGCTCTTTAGAGGACCCAGGTTCAATTCCTAGCATTCACACGGCAACTCAGAACTGTTTGCAACTCAAGTTCCGGAGAGATTTTATGCCCCCTTCTGGCCTCCACAAGTGCTGTATGTACATGGTACAGTGACACATGCCAGCAAAACACCAAACCAAAGTGGGGGAGGGGATGAAAATAAAAGGGGAACAGAGAGAAGATGGCTCCGTTGGTAAGGTGCTTGCTGGGCAAGCAAGGATCCGAGCGAAGGTTCTCAGCGCTTGCCTAAGCAGCCAGGTGTGAGGATGTATACCCTAGCCCCAGGGCAGAAGAAGCAAGAGGACGGTCTGTGGGACTCTCTGATCAGCTAATGTAGCTGAATTAGCGAGCACCACTTTGACTGGGGAACCTGTCTCAGAAGTATATGTTAGAGAACAATTGAGAAAGATAGCCCTTGTTGACCTGTGGTCTGCCCACACACACACACACACACACACAGAATGCCAGGTCCTTCACTAGTGTCAAGGCTCAATGTAAAAGATAAAGAAAAGAAACTAGACTAATCCATTATTTTCTTGAGAGCAAAATTGGTTCTAATGTAAAAAGTCCACAGAGAGGCTAACTTAAGTTCCTCGTTTCAGATACTCTTACTCGTTTTGTGTTCTGTAACAAAATACCACTGACTGGGTGATTTTTTTTTAATAAACAGTTATTAGTAAGCAGTTATTAGCTTTTGGAGGCTGGAAGTCCAAAATGAAGGAAACCACATTCAGCGAGGGCTTTCTTATGAGATCGCAGGTGGCAGAAGCCATCGGGTGCTCACATAGAGCTTGGTTGTCAAGCTCTTATCCTTGTTTACAGTGGGGCTAAATCCTTGCGTGAACATGGAGTCTCATGACCTAAACCTTTCCCATCGGATGCCACCTCAATCACCTCTACTTTTTGGAACTATGTTTCCTATTGGAGGACACTGCCAGACTTAACACATAGCCCTGTCATTGAGCTGTGTGATTGAAATGGAGATGACCCACAACTTTTTAAAAAGTGTTCTTTGTCCCTGAAAACATCCAAATGAAACTGTGTGACCAACTGTTTGAATGGGGTGGGGCTTCTTGGATTTGGTGGCATGGAAAGCATCAGGTCTCTGCGTGTTTAAGGCTATTGTTTGCTTGCTTGTTTCAGAACTAGAAAAGGGCAGCTTGGAGGCTGTGACATGTTAAATGTCCCTTAAGTTCAGGAAAGCTAAGAATGCTTATTTTAGTGATGTACGCATTGTTTAGTCATGTTACTTGAAAGCTTATTTATTGAGAGCCTGTGAGGACTAAGTGACAGCATATTTCCAGAGGTTTTCCTTCCTTAGCCAATGTCCATAAATTATTCCTTCATTACGATAGAATTTGAAGCTTGTCAGCAGAGCACTGGGTTACATGTCAGGTGCCTTTGTTCTGTCACCTCCAGCCTTTGGTCAAGTAGGCACATGCTTCAAGGAACGCCCACCCCTCCCTCTTCCCCCCCCCCCCCCCCTCTCTCTCTTTTTCTGGTTCTTGGCTTTAGTTTTGCCTTTGTTAAAAATTTTGGTGGGAAATACAGAGCTTGGAGCCAGCTCTCGTCTAGAAGTGTAGATTCTAATGTAGTCCTTGGGGAAGTGGCCATAGCCTGTTTAATTCTTTCAGGCTTTAATGGGGCACAGTCTATATTTTTAGTTAGGTGTCATGTCTTAAAGCTTCTTAACTCTTTCAGTCTCTTCCTCACCCCGCTTTTGTGTGCTACAGGGTGTTACTGTGCAATCTAAGTTAGCCTCTGAGTCTTAGTCTTTCTGCCTTGGTGCCTGGGCACTGAGATTGCAGGTGCACACCGCACCTAATATATTAGTTACTTTTCCTAATGCTGCAACCAAGTACCTGAGCAGGGACTTTGTCTTGGCTTACAGCAGCAGGGGGAGTGATCATGGAGGGGACCACAGAGCTCTAGGACCCTAAGGCTGCTGTCGATTGCTTCGAAATCAGGAAGTGAGAGCAGGGATCAGTGGTGCTCCCCGTTGGTCCCCATTTGCTCCAGTCCAGGACTCCCTCCCACTAAGTGGCGCTGTCCACAGTCGGGGTGGCTCTTTCAGCCACAGTTAAACTTGTCTCTAAGGAGTTCTAGGTCCTGTCAGGTTGACGACCGCTGTTAGCCATTATACCTAGTTTCTCTCTCTTTCTTTTTCTTATTAAAAAAAAAAAGTTAAAGAATTTTCACACAATATATTTCATCCATATTTCCCATGGCCACAGCTTCTGTCCTGTGCTGTGTGATGTTTAAATATTTCTGCCTCTTGTTCTAATCCCCAACACTAAAAGGAAAAACAAGAGCAAAATAATCAAAATTCATAAATTGCACTTGACTACTTATTCTGTGGGTGTTTTGGTGAAGGCCTGGTTTATTCACTTACTGTAGTCGTAAACAAACAGGCACTAAGCTGACACAGGCACCAGTGTGACCTACCAAGTGATTGTGGTGGGGGCTTCCTTCCAATAACCCATAAAATGCCGCTTATGACATTTAGGACTCTTAAGGTTTTAGAGTTACTGGCCTTTAGAACGTGGAGAGTCGTATAGAAAATATTACTCACTTGTGACTCCAATCTCTCAGTGATATTTGGAGTCTAAAAGAGGCTAGTAACCAGCTGTAGCCCTCCGAGTCCCCTGCCTCAGGCAGAGCTAGCATTTGCTGTAAGTTTCTGCTGGGACCGAGGGAGAAAGGAGACATCCTAGAGCTTTAATGCTGAATGTTGTTGCTGGCAAGAGAATGCTAGTGCTGGGTTTGAACTTACTGAACTGCCTGCGAGAGGACCAGGGAGTGCAGTGGGCAGGCCAGCTGTTCTCACAGCTCCCACTGTTGCCTTACTCATTCCTTCCCACAATCTGAAAAACAGTCGGTTTCACATGACATTGAACTTCTGTGGTAAACCATTCCGTAGGCGGCACTGTCACTAGAAATCAAACAGCAAACTTCCCCTCAGCTTAGTTAGGCCAAGGAAAGTCCTACTCATTCTTGGAAGTCCATGATTAAAGCAAAACCAGTTAATGTTCCTAATTCACACACCTTGCTCAACTCAAAACACAGAACCATGAGTGGCTCTGAGCAGCGGGCCAACTTACTGTATTTCTATAACGTGTGAGACTTCATGGCTGAGCTCCTCACGATTAACCATTATCACTACCATTGTCAGGAAACCTAGCTTACAAACTCTGAATGGCTAGGATGCCAGTTCATTGGCACCGATCACAGATGTTAGCCACTTTGTTTAATCCCCGTTTGGCCTGTTAGATGTGGGAGAGCCGTAGCTGCCTATGCACTGACACGGCCAGAGTCTGCGGTCTAACAGACAGAAGACTCAGTGAACGACTGCAATCCATGATGTAATGTTAGACGACTTAAACTGTGTTCTTCCTTCTCGTGATTGTGAAGGAGGAGCCCAGGGTTGCGATGCAGGGACGGGCCTGGCTTGTCCCTCGGGAGCGGCCTTGGGAGTGCTGCTACACCACCATCTGCTGGTCAGCACACTGCAGCTTTGTGGTTGGTTGTTTTGTTTTGTTTTAAAGCCTGAACAGTATTATCTCCAAATTCTAGACATTATTGCAAATGTCTAGAAGTACAGGAAATTTGAGAGGAGTCCTTTTTCACAAGCGTTTGCCTTGACAAAATTTAGTAGTAATATGTCATTTCAAAACCAACGCATTAGCAATGATTTCAGTTGGAGTTTGATAACAAGATTTTAAAGATAGTTGATGTGTGTATGTGCACTCATGTGCATGTATGTGCATGTGCATGTGCTTGTGTGTGTGTTGCTGAGGACTGCATACTAATCAGGCTCTCCACCACAGTGTTCCCCCCCCCCTTCCCCTCTGTTGGAGACAAGCAGGCCTTGAACTTCCTGATCCTCTGATCCTCTGATGTCAGCCCCGAGTAGCTGGAATTCCAGGATCTAGCCACTAGGCCTGCTTCTCTGGTCCCTGCTTAGGGTTTGAGGTCTTAACAAACTATAAAATAAAGGCTCTTTTAGGACAGTGAAGGAGCATTTTCCACCATTGAATTGTTTTCCAGTTTTGCACAATTTAGGGAAATTACTTTGTTTTATAGAGATTTTGAGAGAAAAAAAAGATTCTTTTTTAAAAAGAGATTTATACAGTTTGGGGCTAGAATTTCCATGGCGTTTAGAAATCTAGTGGAAACACCAGGTTAATGAGCCATCTTGAATAAAGTAGTTATTATCCATGACTAAAGACAAGTTTGCAATAGCACTGTGTCTCTCCCATGGAAAGGGGAACCATAGTGCCTCTGTTTGTTTAGGCTGCTGACTAACCTCTGAGGTTGCTGGGCTCCCCACACCCCACACACCCCTCCCCCCAGAGTGCTGAGAACCCAGGGCTATTTTTAAAATAGCTGAATGCTATTCCAGCTTCATGCTTGTTCTCCTAAGTGCCTAACAACATAACTAATTGTCTTTTAGACTAATGATTGTTTCTGCCCAAACTCAGTCAAGTCTTTCCTTTCTTGAAGTTGTATGGTTAACTAATGACAAACGGAGAAGTGTCTCAGGCTGCTGTGGGAACAGTATTTTCTAAAGCTTGGAGGTACAGAGGAAGGGTTGCTTTTCGTTATTTCTTTCAGGTTTCAGTTATGTGTTAAATCTCTGATACATGCAGCTAGGAGACTTTCTCTCTGCAGTTCTGCCTCTGCTGACGAGCAACTAAATAATGACAACAGATGCTATGAAGTCCTGGCATGAAGCTCATGAAGTTTGAGCCAATTACTCCAACAAAAGGGCTACAGCCCCAAATGGACTCCATGAACAAAGCAGGGTGTCTCCAGTGTGGTGTAAAACTTTGATCTTCATTCTAGAGATTGTTATTTTCTTTGAGCCCAACTGATGAACTCAGCAGCCGAAAACAGTTTGTCGCTTAAATGCTGATAAAAATAAATAAATAAAAGGCTTTATTCTAGAGAAGGCCCTTTGACAGAGTTTTCTTATTTTTCTTGGCTTTGGCTGATTGCTTCCCCACCTGCCCAGAGCAAGCTAGGATTTAATAGACTGAGCTCCTCAAGTCAGGCTGGCTGTCTCCACCAGCACCACAGAGCAAATTAGTGCACGGACTCTCATTTCTGTGGGTGAAATCATGTCGTCCTGGCAGGTCAGTGTGGAAGAGATGTGCAAAGAATTTCCTATCACTTAAAATATAGCCAGGCATGTAATAGGCATGTAATAGGCATGCTGGGCCCAGCGTGAGCAGCTGTTCCCAGTCCCTAGCCTTTCTCCTCTGTGGCCCAGTTCATGGCTCCCATGACAGTCAAGCAGTAGTGATACTAACCAACCTGCTGTTGCCTGACCAGACATCTCTGTTTCAGTGCTTTCCTGACTGGAACCATCACTTTTCCACGTTGTTTTCAATTCCTGGGTCTTGACTAGGTTGACAGGATTCTTCATTTTCTTTCCAGGATAGTTTCATTCAAAACAAAGGAGGGAAGATACCTATTGGGCTAATGTGGTGAAACTAACGGATTTGTAATGGCTGGTAACTGTTGTCCAGGTATCTTGTGCACAGATCTTGGCTTTGGTATTAAGGAGGCCAGAACTGGCTGACTGTAACTATGGTCCTTATGACAATGCTGGTTCAGCCATTAATTTGGAGGAAACATATTTTATCAGTAGTCTAGACCATGGATAGATGCCAGCAAACATCATTTACAAGTTTTTGCTTATGGCCTGTCTCTCCAAGATGTCTTAAGCGTTTCCTTATGCCATTAATAGAAGATATGGGACAAAAGGCATGGCAACCAGCTTTTCAACCTAGTGACTTTTTGGTTAAAAACAGTGGATATATGAGCGTTTCTGCTGATAGTATTTTTTTAAACCCTTCTCAGCTTACTTGATTGACTGGATCTTTTGATGTGGCTGTAACTAAGCTGTATTTGTAATGTATCTAGTCTTCTTTTGTTCTCAGTGTTGTATATTATATGGTAAGGTGTTAGTGCTTACATGAAAATTTATTTGTGGTTAAGAAAAAGTAGCTTTAACAGTGAGATTTCTTTGTTATACTTGCTCAACCAGTGGGATTTTCCCCATGGTGGACTCTGTGGTTTTGTAGCTCTTAAAACACACCAGCGTTCTCCAAGGAAGAAGCTGAGTTTTACATCTTTTATTATACTCGTGTATACTGAGAGGCCTCTTTTTAAAAAACAGAGAAACATATGTTTGGTGAGTTCGTATTTCTTAAAATACACATGGCTCTTCAGACTGGAATCTATTGAAACAGGACTCCTGTTTGAAAGCAGAGTGAAGGCTTCAGCACAGAAGTGATGGAGTGATTAGCCAGAGGCTAATAGAATCCTGGGAAGAATGACAGATTGTATATGGGAAGAAATACAATCTCACACTCATTGTAGCTTTTTTACAATTAAAGGTCAAAAAAATAGAAAATTACTGGAAGCAATGGCTGTCTGAAACTTCAGAGTTACAGATGGCGTTGGGTGCATCCCAGCCTGAGGCCGATGAGTGGAGGATAAAAGCGTTGAGCCGGAAGTCCTTCTGCATCCCTTGTTCGGCTGCATCTCTTTTCTGAATGGACTTTTGTCTCTTTACCCCTCCCCCCCTCAAGGTACATTTAAGGAGTTTCTAAGCCAGTCTCAGAAACCTCACGTCTGTTTTTCTGCATTACATCATGTACAAATAGTTAGTTCTCTGGAAAACAAACTACTGTGGTATCTCCAAACCCTTGAATGTGGGGTAAGCATCAGCCTTCCTCTGTCCTGTGCCGCGCTCATGGTGTCTCTCCTGAGAAAGTGTAACAAGCCAGAAGATGACATTTTCATGTCCAGCTGCGTCCAGCACCCCCAGCCGGTACTTAGCACGTCCCAGTGGCTCGCGGTGAGCAGCCATGTTTCTTCTGGAGAAAAAGAAACAGTCATAACTACAAGATCCCGGTGTGTGCTTTCATTGCAGAAAAGTGGTGTTACTTACCTGTTCTAAAGTTAACTTTCCCATAGGTATCTGCTATTTTACAAAAAAAAAAAAGAGAGAGAGAGAGGCTGACTGTGTTGTCATGTAATTATTTCTTCTCCTGCAAACTGACATGTCTCATTATTCTTCAGAGTTAAATCATCACAGCATTACAACTGCAGGGCTCAGCTACCTTCCAACACCTTGCCTGAGAAAGTCACTGTTCTTAAAGTGTGCACTTTTTCATCCAACTTTCTCCAGACCTCAATTGTTCAGACTTGGCATCCATTGCTGTTCTTAGTTTTTATAAGTCCAAAGAGAAAGTGGAATGTTTCCTGAAATATACATAAGTAATAAAAGCAGTGTGCACATAGAATACACTCTTCATTCTTCAAGGGTGGTTTTTTCACTGCCTCTTTAAAAAAAAAATGTGTGTGTGTGTGTGTGTGTGTGTGTGTGTGTGATGTGTGTGTGTTAGAGAGAGAGAGAGAGAGAGAGAGAGAGAGAGAGAGAGAGAGAGAGAGATCAGTCTCTGGGGAAAAGACTGTTAAATGAAGGTATGACTCCGGATCTTCTGGGTTTCCATAGAGCTGAATAAGCTTCCCTTCTGTATTTGTCTAAATGAGTTCTATATTCCGTAGCCATATTCATGACGGAGGTTTGCAGAAGTGTGTGTGTGTGTGTGTGTGTGACAGAAGAAAGTATCAGATTCCTGGAGCTGGAGGTACAACTAGTTATGAGCTGCCCAGCAATCCTGAGAGACAGTCACTGAGCATCTCTGCAACACCGGAATGTGTGTTTTAATAGCCACATAAGGAATAGTACCATTATTAAATTATACAAGCTAGTATTATATCTCGTATGCTATCGGATGGTTTCTGACACACACAGGTAGGGCACGGATGTGAAACTCTGGATCCTGAACAGGCTGCATGGTGCAGCGAATCAGAGGGCAGCCTTAAACAAAGTTCCTGTTTATTCTGCTTATGTTTTATAATATGTAGCAGAGAGAGGAAGACAATGAGGGACTTGAGCTTCTGAGAGAGACCTTTCTTCCTAGTTAAGTTTTTAAAAAGCAAGTGATAAGTTACTCATTCATTGTACTTGTTTTGTGTTTGTTATTAAATTAACTTTTTGTACATTGGACAGAGGAGACAATGCGAAAGGGAGTTTTTGCAAAGCTTGAAACAGTTTCATTATAAATGGCCTATTACAAAGTGCCCAGTTCTGTCATCTTCAGATATGCAGTATTAACAAAGGTTATATGATAAACTTGCCGATTCTTCTCTACAGTCATTTACTTTGCTTTCTGCTGTATATGTGTTTGGGATGGTTCATTGTAAGTTATCTTCTGTATGCTGCCCAAGAACCAACGGGCATATGTGTTCCTGAGTAGATTACTCTTTGAATCTATTTGAATGGCTTAATTCTAATAAAATTCTCTTTGTTCTTTTTGCAGCAATGTCATCTTACCTTTTAATTATTAAAACAGAGCTCCCTGCTGCTATTTCGGAATTTTTGCCTAGTGACCAAAGTGGGTAAGAAAAAAATGTTCCATTGTTTCCATTCATCCACTGGCCCTTCCATTCATAATCTATTCATTCATTTGTCCATTATGCTTTTATTAAAACCTAGTGGCAAGGGAGAGAAATGCAGTGCTTGCCCTCAGGATTCTTACAGGGTTTGTGGAGTGGAGCAGCCAAAGAGGAAACGTTGTGCACGTGTCTGCACATGTCTGCTGACGACCCACTGTGTTGGAGCACTGTGCTGCCCGTGTCTGCACGTGTGTGCTGACGACCCACTGTGTTGGAGCACTGTGCTGCCCGTGTCTGCACGTGTGTGCTGACGACCCACTGTGTTGGAGCACTGTGCTGCCCGTGTCTGCACGTGTGTGCTGACGACCCACTGTGTTGGAGCACGGTGCTGCCAACCACAGAAGCACCACTCCCTGTGCTCCGTGAAGGTAAAGGCCAAGTCAAGTGTGAATTAGCTCTTAGAAAAAAGTAAAGAAGCATCTAAGGGTATGAAGATGGAGGAGATTAGGGGAAGCCTCAGGATCTCTACGTGGGAGGGACATGAAGTGATCTCTGCTGTCACCTCTCAGCAAGGTGTTGTGACAAAGAATATGATGGTTTGCAGCCACGGTGTGAGGTTTAGACAGCATAGAGAGCTGTGGGTGAGACCGTGGGTTACTTGGCCTTTGTTAATACTGTAAATGAAGCTGGACCACAGCATACTTACTGCCGAGCTCCTTTGAAAGTACAGGCTCCTACAGAATGCTGACTTAGCTATTTATGGGTAAGAAACCCACATTCATTATGCCTTTCTTTTTTTCTTTTTTCTTCTTTTTCTTTTTTTTTTTTTTTAATGTCTAGAACAAGACTTCCTTTTTTTATCCTAGAAAAATAAACTTGGGTTAAGCCTGCTAATTGTCCGGTTTTCAAACCACAACAAAGGACTGCCCTGTTTCTAGACTGGAGTATTTGGTTGTTTTTCCCCAGTACTCAAACTTATCTGGAATGCAGGGGAAAACTTGAGACTTGAGTTTTCAACTTAGAGAAGTTGGCTTCTCTTGAAGAAGCAGACAAGTGCAGATGTGTATAAGGAAAGTCGTCATTTCCCATCTAAATAGGACCGGTCAAGATGGCATTAAAAGGGACAATGACATCCTTCCCAGTCTTCCTCCTCAGGCGTCCTGCCCATGGCACTGTGGAGCTCGCTAGGGCTTGTAAAGTCAGAGACAGATGTCGCAGTAATGAACATGTCGTGGGGGCGGTTTGTTCCTAGGTGAATGGCGTGGCAGTAGTTCTCACTGAGATCACATGATATTGCTGTTTTATTTTGACGTTTGGTTTATCATAAGTTTAGTTAAGATCTTTGAAGTGTCTTTATTTTCTGGTTGTCTGTGGGTATGGATAGCTTCATGAACTATGACCCTTTATAAAGATGCTGTCAAATCACTTGTGTTCATATTTTCTAATTTCAAAAAATTACTATTGGAAATCCAAATCAGTGATACTTATACCAAACTCTTGTGATACATCTATATTTTCCTGGATAACTTGTATTTTTTAAATCTATAGCTGTTAAAAGTTGGGAGCTCTCTGTTAACATTTAATGGCTTTGTCAGGGGACTATGATTGACACAATTAAGTTGTCTTGCATTTGAGTTACATAATTGATATGGGATGTGAGCACGAGCCTAATTGAGAACATACGATACTCTTGTTCCATTCTATTCGAGAATGAAATTAAAGCAACTTATAAATAAATCTGGTTTTCATTAAAAGATGGAAAACACGTCTGCGTGCCAAGCGTTTGCAACACAGCTAACGATTTATACTCCGTGTTTCATAGCTGCAGCACTTTATCATATAGGATTAAATCCACAGATCAAACAAGTTTTCTAGGAAGTATAAAACCTTTTACTCTAATTCTTTTGGCTCAAAGAGAATGTACATTTAGGTCACAGTAGGAAAACAGGAGTTTGGTTAGATAATTCTTTTTTTCTCCTCTTAGAAAAAAATTTATGTGCAATAAATTATCCTAAAATCTTGGTTTGCAAAATAAATGTATTTAATATGTACTTTTAAAGACTGCTTATTGCTGGTTTGTATTCTCTGGGCTTAGACTTAATCTCATTTGTTCTTTGGACAATCTCCACTGCCAAACACAGTGCAATTGTCTGGGACCTGCAAGTGGAATGTGAACTCACTCCGCTGCTCTTACTATGTGGCCTTTATTGATAATGCATGAATGATAAAGAAATCATTGTCTTAATGATTGATTTTACTAACATCAATCAACAAGTATAAGAAATGACTCATAATAACCAGTCTTCAGGTCCAGACAAACTGTTTTAAAATCCTTTTCATATTAAGATTTTTAAGTTCAGTCCTGAAGAGAAAGTGAAGCATGACCTTGGAGTAGATGAAGGATCATCTGAAAACAAAACAAAACAAAACAAAAAATCCTGCCATAAACTTAGACTAGCTGCTGGGATTACAAGTTTTCTAGTTCCTGCTGTCAAGAGCCCACGGTCTTCACACAAGAAGTGAAGATGCTGGGCGGGGTGACCTGAGCCCCTCCAGCCCACGCACCCCCTAGCACTGCAGGTGTGATGCCTTCACACCCTATGGTCGGGCTGGGTCAGTCTCCACTCTCTCGGATATAACCATTTTTATCTTTTTTTCTTTTTTTTTTTTTTTCTGATTAGAACCCTGATCATGAGGTATGGTCTTAACAGATATTCAGTGTACAATGCAGCGTTGTTACCCGGCAGGCACAGCAGCGCTAACAGATGGGGTCTGCTCCACGGCTCCCTTGGGGCCATTTTCTACTGGCACTGCAACTGTCTGGGTCTGATACCGGGTCCCAGAAGGAAGGACGGTTCAGACATAAAGCCCGGGCTCGCTGCCAGCTTCAGAGTTCAGTTGCCAGGTGTTTCTTGGGAAGGGCTATTTTGAAGTTCCTATTTGGGCTTTTTAATTCAAGAGTGAACTAGAAGGTGAACATGCTGAGTATCAGTTTGTGTTTATTCTGTGGTTGCTTTCATAGTTCTTCCTGCACAGCAGCCACTGAAGGCCACGTGCTACAGAGCACAGCATAGCCCTGCAGAGCAGAAATTCTTGTGCATCTTTGCATTTGCAGAGGACAGGGGTTAGAGCAGGGCAGGGGAAGTGACCATGGCTGGTTCTCTGCTGCTGCTGCTCCCCTTGTTCTCTCAAAGAGGATGTTGTCACTACCAGCAGTAATGAGTAAAGGTCTACCAGAAAGGGTGTCCTCACAAGCCAGGGTGTAATGGAAGGAAAACTCTCTGAATTTGTCAGGGCAGTGGGACACTGGCTACCTATTGGGAGTGCAAGAGGATAGTTTATCTGGGGGGGAGGGGAAGCAGGGGCCTACGGGGTGGGGCGGTGTCACAGAGGGGAGTAGGTTGAGTTGAAGGCATCTACCAAACACTTACTATAGGAATCCCCATTGATCTTTGATGTTTCCCAGACCTGTTATATCCTGGGTTTTCTTTCATTTGTTCATTTTCCCAGACAGGGTTTCTCTGTGTAGCCCTGGCTGTCCTGAAACTCACTCTGTAGACCAGGCTGGCCTCAAACTCAGGTATCTGCCTGCCTCTGCCTCCCAAGTGCAGGGATTAAAGGCATGTGCCACCACCGCCCAGCTGGGTTTTATTTCCTTACATTGTTGCAATTGTGTTTATATTTAAAATGTTTTGCTGATCTTTTTGGTTAATTACTACACTTTCATTGTGCTCGTTACATACTGTCATTCTTTTTTCAGAGAGTACTAATTGGACAATGACATAGTAATACATGTTGGACCAATTATATCACATCCTTGACCATTTTACTAACTTAATTTCAATAATCTCAGGATAGATACTTTTAAGTAGCAACTGTTATTAGATTTTTTCTTTATATTTGCTACTTCATGTACTTCTATCATGAATTGTTTGTCTTTCACATGTGCATGTATTAAAGTCTTTGGGAATTAATTTTAACTTTAAATTTTTCTCTATAGACATATTAAGAAATTAAAATTATATGTGTACCCATGTATTACAACCATATAGTAATAGCCACTTTTTATATTCTAGATATAGCCTTCTGACTTTTAAAATACATATTATTAAAAATAATTAAATATTTTATTTATATTTCATATTTATATTATATATTTATTATAGATAATATGCTTTGTAGTTTTATATATAAATATGTATTGTATATAACATTAAATATTATTTTGTATATATTTTATACATATACGTAAATATAGACATATTTTATATACATCTTTTTTATATAATGGGTAAATATATAAAATATGTAATATTATAAGTAAATTAAGTTTAAATATGTTATTATTATTAAATATATGTTCAGAGTGTTACTCTTCCCTCTCTGTACTGAAATTTGTCTTTCATTCTTTTTTGTATGAATGTGTGTGTGCACATGAATGTGTATGTGCATTGTGTATGCACATGTGTGTGGAGATCAGAGGACAACCTGGGGTGGTGTTTCTTTGGTTCTGTTCACCTCTTTCTTTTAAGATGGGGTCGTTCACTATATTTAAACTTGCTAATGAGGCTGATCTGGCCAGCAAGCCTGCCTCAGGTCCCAGAGTACAGCGGGTTTGTGCCAGCTGCCCAGCTGGTTTTTTTAAGGTGGGTTCTGTGGATCTAATGTAATTCCTGGGGCTTGCAAGGCAGGCACTTAACTGACAGGCCCCGCCCAGCCCCATGTTCCTTCTTTATTAGCAAACATGTGATCACACACTAACTAACCCTTCTGATGCAGTGTTCTCATAGCTTTTAGAGAAAAAGTTAGCATTTTTAGACGAGTAATTGATACCCCTTCCTGAAACTCTGGAGAAACATGGAGAGGTACGACGAGAAAAATAACCCCTTGCTTTATCACCCAGAAACGATGGCGCTCCTGTCCGATTTCAGTAGTATTTCTATTTCTACTCCAAGCAGTGTCAGATTACACACACGCTCATTCTATCCAGTTTTTGGAAACTGTACTATTACATATTTGCTTGCTTCCAGTTTTCATGGTTTTTTTTTTCAGTTTTCATTATTTTAAATATTCTCAATAAATACCATTTTATAAAAGTCTCTGTTCCTATCGTTGATGTTTTTGTTGTTCATGGTATTTTATAAGTCTTACAGGGCATAATTATGTGAAGACTCTTAGCATCGTTTGCCAATTGCTTTCCATACGGGAATTAACACAGTTTTAGCTTTTAGCAGTATTTGGCATACCTCAGTAGGCCTCACCACTAGGGGTTATTATGTCGTTTTTAGGTATTTGCTATTTTGGTCATTGAAAAAGTGGCATCTCATTGGGCATTGTGTGTTTGTTTTGGTTTAGGTGTTGTTTGGGGGCAAGGTCTCACCGTGTAGTCCACAGCAGCCTCGCACTGTTGATCCTGCCTTTGTACTGAGTTACAGGCTTATAGCAAGACTATTTTAATACACTCCCTAAATTCATATTTATTACTAATAGTGCAAGGGTTTCCTGAGAACATCTAACAAAAAAGCGGGGCATTTTTTAATGGATGATCCCTCTCTCTCTCTCTCTTTGTCTCCCTCTCCCCACCCCCTCTGAGTGTGTGTGCGCGTGTGCGTGCATGTGTGTGTGCGCGCGTGTGTGTGAGTCCTGTGTCCTGTGTCCTGTGCCTAACAGTGTTTTTCCTGACAGGTCCTGGTATCTTGATGGCCAGATACTGCTGATCATCATCTGTGTAGGCGTCGTGTTCCCTCTCTCACTGCTCCCCAAGATAGGTGAGTCTCAAAGAGCACGGGTCCACGGAGAGCGGAGGGTTTAACCTCAGCACCATGGTTGAGGAGAGCAGTGCTTGTGAGTCCTTTTAATCTTGGCCTGTTTTCGGTTGCTCCACCCTCAGCCCTGCCTAGCTAACGTGTGACTTGGCTTACAGTAGCATTCTGTCTGCCCAGCCAAACTGAAGTCCTTACAGCAGAGCATCGGGGAGCTAACCTTCCCTGGCATTGCACTGCTATCCGCAACCCAGTTCCCCTTCTGCTGTGCAGAGCTACATAATGATCTGTGACAGGCGGGCCCTAGGCCCAGATACCAAGCTGCAATAGAAAACATGCCCAAGATGGATGCATGGCTCTATTTGTAAGTCGGAATCACTTGCCTTATAAATTGCTTTTTATTTTATTGGTATTTTACAGGCTTTCTTGGCTACACAAGCAGTCTATCATTTTTCTTTATGGTGTTCTTTGCTCTTGTGGTAAGTTTAAAATATAACACATTGCTCATTTCATCTCAAAATGCAACTGTGTTAGTGACATCTCTAGCTGCTCTGCACTGGGCCCCATAGCCCGCTGTATATTATTAACAGCACTATTTTTTAACATAGAATCAATTTCAGTCACAGGATTGTTCATGTTGTCCATTTTAAAGAAGCTTAAAACAAATTTAGTATCTTGTAGTTCACCAGAAAGGGACACACAGCACTTGCTAGGACTCTAGGTAGAGTAGCCCCTGGACAGCTGTAGCACTCTGTGGAGCAGTGGGCTCTGCGCTGTCAATCAGCTAACACGGAGCGTCCTGACGCCTTATTTCACTGATGAAATTATAGTCTGAGACTTGGTTGGAATGCTCTAAAGAGAACTGGGATATGAATGCAATCCTGTCCACCTTGCATATTCAGCATAAAATGTTCCCATAAAGATAATATTGGGAATAATATTTCTCTTCATATGCAGAAAATATATTTTTAATTATCTGATTTTTATTATATATCAGATGGCAGTTTAACTTATTTTATATTTATAAAATAATTTAACATAGGCTTTTTAATTTTTCTTAGATCCTTGCATATAAGATTTTAATAAACTTTTTCCTTTGCACTGTATTTTATTCCATATTAAGTATATAAATGTCAAACCTTACATAGGATGAAATATAATTTGCCAGGAATATGTATATCCCAAGTAACCTTTTTCTAAGCATTTAACTTTCTCTTAATTACTGATAAATGAATCAAGCAGAGATGTCACATAAACAAGCAGGCTATAGAGCCAGATTCCAAAGCTGTCAAAACAGTCTCTGGACTGGGAAGATAGTTCTTCAGATAGTGTTTGCCTTGCTAGTATCACAGCTTGCATTCAGTTCTCAGGACCCATGTGAAAAGTTGGGAGAGCTGTAATGCTTACGTTCCAGTGCTGGAGAGGCAGAGGCGTGGATCTCTGGGTCTCATTGGCCAGCCGACCCAGCCGACTCCCACTCGGTGGACTCCAGGCCAATGAGAGATTCTCAAAAGGCAAGATGAGTAACCCTGAAAAATGATACCGGAGGTTGACTTCTGACCTCCACATGTGCACACAAAGTCACATACACATGCACACACAGCCACACAAACATGCAACCACATACCCACTATGTGTATGCACACTAGTCAGATTTGCATTGCATCTGTCTTTTGTTAAATCATCTTCTAAGACACAGGATGAAGGAACTTAAAATAAGTGCAAGTAACCCTGATTACATTCTTCATAAACATCTATATTGTAAGGAATTTGTTAAATCTGAAATATTTAACAGTGCTTCGTCATTTTTTAATTTATCTACATTGAAATTATACCTCTACCCACCCCAATTGTCATTCAAATAATGA